>JAJLRO010000003.1:0-440308 GCA_030566995.1 Sungouiella tsuchiyae | reverse complement strand
TTCTCTCAAGGCAACGGTACCTGGCTTATATCTGTGAGGCTTCTTGACACCGCCGGTAGATGGGGCGGACTTTCTGGCGGCCTTGGAGGCCAACTGCTTTCTTGGTGCCTTACCACCAGTAGACTTTCTTGCTGTTTGCTTGGTTCTAGCCATTTTTGGATGTTAGATGATATTGTCGAATTGAGGGACCCCAGTGTTTATATATGGATTGGGGACGAAGTTCTTCCGTCCTGCGCACAGTCCATGAACTGGCGCGCATCCACAAAAGACTCTGGCAGCTTTGAATCGGGGGAAAGGTGCAGGGTTTCGCGTGCTGCGATATTCCGGGCTGTATGCGTAAATAGTAGCACCCGAACTGGCTACTTTTGGGAGGGAGGAGAGAGCGCGCACCCGTGCCTCCCGCTCCGAAAAGCCGCTGGAACCGGCAAATGGCCACCAAAAGTCGCTTTTCTCACCCCAAGAAGTGCACAAAAAAATTCGCGACGTTTGCTGGGGAGCTGCTAACTATGGCCCATTTGCCGTCATTTGAGTAATTTCTCTTATATATAGCTGCCCCCGCGCCACTCTCAGGGGTCTTTTTTATTATACAACAACTACAACAAATATGTCCGGTAGAGGAAAAGGAGGAAAAGGTCTTGGAAAGGGTGGTGCTAAGCGTCACAGAAAGATTTTGAGAGACAACATTCAAGGTATTACCAAGCCAGCCATCAGAAGATTGGCCAGAAGAGGAGGTGTCAAGCGTATTTCTGCATTGATCTACGAGGAAGTCAGAGGTGTGTTGAAGTCGTTCTTGGAGAACGTCATCAGAGACGCTGTTACTTACACTGAGCACGCCAAGAGAAAGACTGTCACCTCTCTCGATGTCGTTTACGCTTTGAAGAGACAGGGCAGAACCTTGTATGGTTTCGGAGGTTAAGCGGGTCTTGCTTGGGATATGTATACTATAATTCACGTCGTATGAGAACGGATGTAGGTATTTGGTATGGCTGAGGTGTAGAAATATTTGATATGATTGAGGTGGTGTAGGGTTATTTGGTTCGGTTTCTGCTATGTTTCTTGATGGTGTAGGTGAACATGGAGTGTTGAACTTAAAAGATGGAGAATTGAACTGAAAAGATGGAGTATTGAAGTTAGACGATGAGCAAATTGAAACCACTTGACATCGGACTGATTATTGATTGGCTGGGATAGATGGCTAGGATGACGATTCCATAGAAGACATTTGGTCAACTGCTCATAAATTTCGTGGTTGCGGAAGGGTCTTGAATAGAATCCAAGAACTCTCGAACTAGAACAAGAAGGAAGCTTTCACAAAAGTTCTCATCTTTTGGTTCCATCTTTTAAAAATCTTCCCATATTTCTCTGTCGGCTCGAATTGTTGCCCTATCTTCACTGTCTTTACGACTTTTGGCCCTGAACCGTTTCTATCCTATCACTTCAACTCTCTGTGAACTCTGTGCAACCAGAAACCGAAAAGCGACAATCTTCAATTGGTCCCATATCAGAATCGTCCCATCCGAATTCTGTAACTTTTTTCCCAACTCGATGGAAGTTTTTTCGAGCGAAACGTAGTCGTAGTAGGTGAGGTAGTCAAGACCGTGGATTTCAAATCCAATGTAGAAGTCGCCGATGGAGTCATTGTACTTGGCGGCTTAGTTGCTGGTACCCCGTGTTGTTTATTCAAATCACAAAACGCTCGCTTTCTAGGTTAACAACGTACTTTGCATCTTCATTGATAGTTGAACTATTTCTTGGTCGGTCCAAATCCATATGGCCCCGGTATTCATGTGTCGGCAAACCGCCTTCATAAACCCATAATCTTTTAAAGTGCTTCGAATACCTTAGCCATGCTAATGAATTTAAGCTGACCCTGAGCAACAATGCTGGGACTCTAATAGGTACCTGGTCTTCATACCTGGCCTACTTCTCGAAGACTTGGACTCCGTAACCATATTCAAAAGACAAGTAGGCATCTCGTGAGGTTTGGTCATATTCATTACAAATCGAGTGGCAGATTTTGAGCTCTTAACATCAAATTGCCATTGAGTTGGCAGTTTAATATAATGATCTAACAGAGTAGAGGAGGATCCGGTTTATCTGTACGCATATGCTTTATTATTAAAAGACCGCCCTAATCGAAATCGACATTGAATTTAATTTTCCAAGTAATGAACCCTTTTCAAACTTCAGCACGTATCTTCATGCAATCTCTCTCATTCTATAGCCGCATGTTCTATAAATGTCTTCTGTGACTGTCCACTGGAAAATGCCAACTTAATCTTCCGGTGTATCTTTGTTCCAAACGAAGCTACAATACCAAAAGGAATTTCGTAATATCGAATGAGGGACGGAAATGCTGTAACAGATTGTACATCGAGCTGTGTTTTTGTTCTTTAATGTTCCTTTCACTCATTTTTCGAACCACTATGCATTTAGGAATTTGTATCAGTCAGCCTTACTACTACTATACGGCTCCACCTTCCGCTATCCTCATAGTAACTAACTACGCTTCTTAGAGATCACTTTCAAGCCCACAAATTGAATTTTTACAGATATTCCTTAAGAGATTCCTTCATTTTGAACTCTTTGATAGCTTTTCAGCTATCATCGCCTTGATCACAAACTCCGATCGAAGGGCAATATTGTCTCTGGTGACAAATTCTTAGGACGTGCTCCGTATGAGATTGTAATCTTCTCATCATTTTGATCATTTCATACTCATTGCATGATTGTAACTGTATAGTGAAATTGATGCTTCTGGTCCAAATGGGACGATCCGATTTGGCAGTCGGGAAAATATCATCATTAAATGTTCTTTAGACACTCAGGCTTCGAGTCGCTCAGTTTCTTTCATGAGAAACTGCCATAATCGACCTCATCTGGTGCACTCGTAGTCCGCGAATCCACCTCCAGCGTTATCTACTAAATTCCGCCTCTCAAATTTCTCTTGTAAACTATTCCCTGTAACTAATCCTGTAATTCATATTCTGTTCCTTGTATCTGTAATTCATATTCTATTCCCTGTATCTATACATCTGTAATTCACATTCTATTCCTCTAGTTCTTCTCTACTCCGGCTACTCTGTCAACGGTACACCAGGTCCTCCCAACACCTCCTTCAACTGCTCAGGAGTCATTCCCTTTACAATAACGTGCAAATGACTGATCTCCTTGACGCTCTGAAGAGCTTCCCAGTTGCGGAACCAAACCAAATTTTCCCGAGGAATATGGAGCCCTTCTACAAACGTCTTCACCACATATCTCTCGATAAGTGCTCTCATTTCCACCGAAAGATCGCCAAGTACACTGTTGGGATCCGAGTCAATGCGTTTCTTTGTCCATACGCACAAGTGCATCACGTCATCCTCGAAGTAGTAAGGAAAGTCGTTCTTCACAATCTTCAAGTCGGATGGATTGGTGAAAAGGGCATCTCCGGATGATGGAACCGAGATCTCCGAGTCCTTCAACCCACGAACTTCCTCCTCTGTTCTCCACTGAAGCGTTCCCACCACCAAATGCTTGAACACCGTGGTTCCCTGCTCCTTCAACTTTCTTTTGAATGCGTGGTAGCGTTCAGTCTCTGGCTCCAGCCTTGCAAGCGCCTCCAACTCATTGTACTTGATGATGTCTTGGACTTCTGCCCATGAAAACTGTCTGTCAGAGTATTTGGATGCAGATGGCATATCTGGACTGTGAACTACTGTGATGGGAAAGCTGAAAATGGGTCTGGTGCCTCCTGGAAGGCCAAGAGTGGTGATTGCAACCTGGGCCATGGGCGTGCGAAGTGCAAAGATAGCGGTGAGATAACGGCCAAGCGATAATAGCCGGCAGAAGCAGGAAGTTGGGATGAATAACGAGGCACAGACGCTCGGTTTCGTGTGGTGTAGAGTGGTGTAGAGTGGTGGACTCTTCTGAGTTTGACGAGGGCATCGCCAAACTTTATATTTTATGCTCTGTTGCATTGCAACTATTAGTGCAACGTTGCAACGGTGTTGTCTGCAGGATGATAGCCGGGACTTTATTATGGTGGGAGGCAGTCCGGCTTTCTTTTTAAACTTTATTAAACATGGGAAAGTAGGAAAAAGAAACCCTCCAATGGCCCAAAATGGCCCAAAATGGCCAAATCTTCACTGTGGGAGTGTACTTGTCCAAATCAGTGTACTGCATGAGTTTTGGCAGGTTGTCATCTCTCCCACCAGTAAAGACCGATAGACAGCCAGGTGACAGCCATTTGACAGCCATTGTCAAGAGAAAAATTGATTTTCCTCAAATCTTCAAATCCTGCCATGCTTTAGTCCCGAATTTCCTTCTGTTTCTGTTTGTCGCTTCCCTCCATCGTTAGCGTATCTACTTCACGTGAGGCCTGCTATCACACGTGATGGCAAGCCAATGGCAAGCCAAAAACCAATTATCCATCAACACTGGCCACCAACTGTATCTTCTCTCCACCAACAGTATCTTCTCTTTGGCCAGAAATGCCTCACAAACTCATTGTGCTTCGCCACGGCGAAAGCCAGTGGAACCACGAAAACAAGTTCTGCGGATGGATCGACATTCCACTTTCACCCAAAGGAGAAAGCGAAGCTCGCCATGCCGGCGAATTGATCGCCAAAGCTGGCATCAAACCTGACATTATGTATACGCTGATGCTTCAGCGGTCGATCAAGACGGGCCAAATCATCTTGGACACCATTCATCGCATGTGGATCCCCGACTTCAAGATATGGAGACTTAACGAACGCCATTATGGCCTGTTCCAAGGACGAGACAAGAACGAGGTATATCAGCAGTACGGCAAGGAGAAGTACCAGTACTATCGACGGAATTTTCATGCCATTCCACCGCAACTGAACGTGGACACTGACCAGTCCGTAGACGAAAAATACGACTCATTGAAGCGAAATGAGATCCCCACGGGCGAGTCGCTCGAGCTCACGATGAAGCGGCTTATTCCGTTTGTGGAACAACAGGTGATTGGCAACAATTTGATTCGCGACAACAAGACGGTGTTGATAGTCACCCACGGGTCCATTGTCAGAAGCTTGATTAAGTATTTTGTCAATGTGAGCGATGACGACATCAGCAAGATCAATGCGCCCACGGGGGTTCCGCTAGTGTTTGAGCTTGACGATAGCGGGAAACTTGCAACAAATTACTACTATTTGGATGAGGAATTGGCCCAGAAGGGCATTGCGAAGGTGGCCAAGGAGGGCGAGCTGAAGCTTTAGCATGGAGATTATAGAGGCAAGTTGACGTTGAGAAGAGGTCGATCGTTAATGTGGACGGACTTCCAAGTGAGATGGGATGATGAAGTTCCAAGTGAAATGGGATGATGAAAGTGAAGAGTTGGGTTGGCCGTTTTGTCGCCAGCGTGGACGATGACGGAGCGAAGGATGTTATTGGTCGCTGTGGCTGTTCTTTTTCCAATCGATGTTCCACTTTCCCGTTTCCGGTCTATTCGTCTCTGTCGAAGGCTGCCATTCTTATTTAAAATAACGCATACCACTCATTGTCGCTGTCACTTGACGCCTTGGACATGTACCATATAATATCACACGGAAACGAGCAATTTGTAGAAAATGGCGAGAAACTGATAAGAAACAGGTAGAGAGTAATAGAAATAGTAGATAAGAAAATGGTGGAGATAACTTGGAGAAAATTATTGGTCGTGAACGGATATTTAATCAGTCGTGCTGAAAACATGCAATTGTTGTGGAGAGCAATGCAATCGAGGTGATCAGACCGAAGGTCAATACCAGGGTAATTGGATGTTAGCAGACCCATCAACTAAAAATATACTGATTATTCTTCTTAATTGTGGAATCACGTTTTATGAGTTTCAATATCCGAACCTAATTCAGTTGGAGACTCGGAATTCCAGTCAGCTGCATCACCATTTTTAACGAGAGAAAAAAAGAAAGTGAAGGAGAAGGAAGAACAAAGGAACAAAAGAACAAAAGAACAAAAGAACAAAAGAGCATTCGACTACCAATGGCCGAATCTCCAACACGCATCTGCAAGACAAGATACCGTTTGTGGCCATGTCAGTGTCATGCACCGCGGGTAATTACGGCCCAACTAAAAACGTTGGATCTGCACGTGATCCATCACGTGACTCCGACTGTGGCTTTTACCCATCCCCAATCACCCCCGTCGGCTCTATCTACGAGCTCAATGTCCATCAGTCAGCCCTTGGGCTCTCCTTTGGCCACACAAACTTGTTTCATTCATGTATCACCCTCAGATTAAACCTATCGCAAGCCCGTTTCAGCCGCCCCCTCGGTTTAGTTTGTTGGACCCATAGCCAAATCGGGGAAGTGAGTCATGCATGACGGAAGATAATCCGGCGGACATATACCGCATTAGGCGACATCCGTTAGAAGCTTCCAGAAGCTGCGCCTTTTACAATCGCGGCTTCGGATTCTGAGCCAACCGGTCAATGATTCTCACCGCAGTGATGCCCCTTATTCAATTGGCGGCCACCCACGTTGAGTCCCATGTTTGGCGAAGGCGAGCAACCTTTCCATATTAATCAACCACATCGCTAGCAATCTTGATGGAACACCGAAACATCCGGGCCCCGTTCGGCCCACAGAGGGTCACCGCAGCCACAGATGCTCGCAGATACGTTATGCTATGAGCAAATAGCAGGAAAAATGTCCACTGTTATCCCCGCCGCAAAAAAGTGCAGCCGGTGCGCATGCGAGGCATCCTCGGGTCTTCCTGCAGGACACTTAGTAAGCTCTATCCATATTTATTGCCACCGTTTGCCCCTCGTCTCTACTTCTTCCTACAAACAAGTTATTTGTTTTTCTTTGCCACCAGGCACTCAGATTCATCCAACGATCCCGACTTCCAGCTGCGCGTCCCGGCTTTTCCGTCTCGCGTTCTCAGCTCCATTTCGCTATCAGTTTCCGCTAGCAACCGCCACTGACACATCCGCTAGTATTTATCCGCTCCAACTATCATGACTTCGTTGGCTGTCTTGCCTCCTTTGAAGAAGACAATCACCGATCTAATGGATGAGGAGCTCTACCAACTTCCCGCTCAGAGTCCCGGCCTCACATCGCTGGAGGTCCGTTTGCCGCCCTCGGTATCGTCTTCGCCATCCATGAACGCGAACGCCGCCAACGCCGCCACCGCCACCCTCTCGAACTTGCTCAATGTTCCGGAGTCGTTTGTCGAGCACTACAACCGCGTGAATGGCTCCAACTCCGCCGTCAACAACATCCCAAGCCTTTTCTTGGACAATGCAACCGACTACACCTCGTATGCGGTGGACTCGTCTGCAAATAAGGTGAATCCCTTCAACACATACGCCAACCCCGATTCGCTCAGCGGCGACAACCTCCTGCTGCAACTACCGCTCCACAATCTCCTGGTGCTGCAGCCTCCTTCGGGGTTCGTGCAGCCTGAGCATGTGCAAATGCGCGGCGTCCCCGCCCCAACAAGAACAAGACGTATTACCACCCTCGACGAGCACGACGCCAGTGCAAAGGTGAAGGATGAAGACTACTACTTGTTCAACACCGACATCCAGCCCTCGCAGTTGATGAATAATAGAAACTTCTTCAATACCGAGGACTACCTAGATAACTCTTTGTTCATCATGAACGGAGACCTCGATGTTCCCGAGAAGACTGCCGGGTTCAACAGCGGGCCTGTTGCTGGCTTTGAAAGCGACTATCTTTCTTTGGGTGAGTTTGCCGAAGATGCCGAAGAATTCGATGATGTTTCTGATGACGACAACTACTTCCAGGATGACAATGATGACGACTTTGATGATTTCCACATGACCGGAAATTCTGCATTTGCCACCCAAGAAGTTTCGCCCTTCATCCCATTGGGCAAGGTTCCTTCCGAGGGATACTTGGAGGTGGTTCCACTGGACAACAGCGCTGAGTCCGTCGATGAAATGATGGTTGACGATGAGCCTGAGCAGATTGAGCCAGCACCGCCTGTCGCTGTTGGGAAGTTCGCGACACCAATGATGCATATCCCCGAAGAGTACCATCAGACCGCGGCAGAAATCACGGCCAATAATCCTAATCACCAGTGTGAGTTGGTGAACCCCTCCACCGGTCGTCCTTGCAACAAGCAATTCAGCAGACCTTATGACCTCATCCGTCACCAGGAGACAATCCATGCCTCGAAGAAGAAGATCTTCCGTTGTGTCATTTGTGAGGGCCGCGTCAATGGCGGTGTTGGTAACGGCAAGCTGAAGACGTTTTCGCGTGGCGATGCGTTGTCGCGGCACATCAAAGTGAAGCATGGGCTCGGAGGTCAAGAGGCTGTTGACTTGATCAACGAGGCCAAGGAGAATGTTGAGTTTGTGTTGATTTGAGACGGTTTTCCAATTTAGTTTATAAGGTTTTGGGTTTTGAGGATTAATTAGTATTGCTGTATATAGTTAAGATATTATTAATGACTTTGATTGAGGTGGTAGACGATGCATGTATGGCAGACAATATGGGTATTCAATGAGGAAGACCATTGCCCAAAGTATCACTTGTGTGAGCAAAAAAGACACTTTTGTGGGCGAACAGAATCACTCACGTATGGTGGCAACACTGGCCATCTCGTACATGGGAATCACCGGAGGATTCCTGTCATGACTTCTAAAATGAAGATATTGGTACAAGATGACCAAATCGAGCGCCATCTGAAATAACCCAGCAACAATAAAGATGGACGACACATTATCAGTTCCAAAAAACAAGTAGCTGAGCTTCAAGCAATCTCCGCTCAACCACGACACTAACAAGATGACTTTGAAGTTCTCGACGGTGCGAAGTCGTTGAAGCATAAGAATCTGCGGAAGAGGAAGAAGCGCCTCGATGAATAGACCGAAAATGCCAACAAACGATGCATAGACGGTGCTGTTGCGGAACAAAACCGTCAAAACGGCAAAAACGGTGGAGAAGGTTGCGATAAACCGCCAATAGCGATATTCATCGATCCACTGCCAGAAGCACGCCGGCCGCTTGTAGTGGACGTCAAAGAGACGTATTGAGTGCATGAAGAAGATGACAACATACTGGCCAGTTAAAAAGGCCAAGAAGCTGTAGAAACTCGAGCTGGAGGCCTGGTACAGAGACGAAGACAATTTGGGAAGATTGGCGATCTTTTCGCCGATATCGGGCCGCTCCGAGAGGGTATCTGGATTATAGGACGCCGGGCGGTACCGAAGCAGCACCTTAAGCAAAACACACTGGATTAACACCATGGTACACAGCTGGCGGAGCAACGAGAGCTCGTATGGAGCGATGAAATAGTATAAGATGCGGAGCACCGACGCCATGATCATGGTGGCACAGATGTCGATGGAGAATCCGACAGACAGTTTGCGGCGGTAGATGCCCCAGCATGCGGTTCCGTATGTGTAGAGCGGCGACAAGGATACGGCCACATTGGCGACATTGTGGAGGTCCGGTAGCACAGTAAAGTACGATAGGTACTCTTGAGGAATGAGCGACTCGATCATGGAGGGGGCATTGGATGCAAAGGGGTTGGAGTTGGCGGAGGGCCGTGATTTTATGGTTACTTTTATAAAAGTAGCTTGTGGTGGCCAGGAATTTGGCACGATGGTGGAGCTGGCAGTGATGGTATGTAGGCTCTCTGCACACCTGTCAACGGTAGAAGATGGAGGCGCATGAGTTGGGGAGAAAGGGGGCCAAGTATAATTATTACATTTGAGAAATAAAGAAAAAAAGAAAAAAAATCACAATTGGGAACGCAACGGATAGGTCTTCTTTGGGAATTGTAAAAATCTCAATTGTTTCTGGCGTTGGGCTCGTTGTCTAGGTATCTTTCGGCCGGATGATCTCTCGGACCGAGCGTGAACATAAGCATTTTAGCCATGCAGTGACCGACGGGTTTCGGCGAAATAGGGGACGTGGCTCCGTACTTAGTGCAACGATATTATTTCTGATTTACGGTTTCAGCAAGCCGTATGCTTTTCGTGAATTTCAGCTGCGTGTAGATTGAAACGGGCAATTTGGAAAGATGGCAACGAGGCTATGATTTGGTGCGGTGTGTAGTAGGAACGAAGAGTTGGCCCGAGGTATTGACAGGATGGTGAGAATTGAGCCGAAGAATGAGACGGGAATTGGGATAATGTTACGGGAATTGGGAAAATGATACGGGAATTGTGAGGTGAGGAAATAATACGGGAATTGAAGAAGAAACTGAAACCTTTAGCAAATAAGCAAAACACAAAAACTGAAGATGTAGAACATATTTCCAAATGTGAACCTGATAAAGGAAGCTAATTTTAGGATAAATGGGAATCGTGACGGATTTATTCACAGGAAAGCTGTTTTGAAGGCTGGAAAGGCTATTGACATACTAACTGATCCATCAACTTTGGTTATGTTAAAGGTACACCAAGGAGTTATCGACACGGAGATCGGATCGACTTTTCAAGTTGAAGGAATTGGATCGTTAGAGGTCATGGTTGATCAAGGTTTGACCGAGGTGTCTTAACATAAAAACCGAAAGGTTTTCTCAAAGTCCAAGAAGAGGTCAAATGCTTCCATTTCAGTCACACCACTTCTCAGAGCTTATGTAGTTGTTGACCTCTGACCAGAACCCGTTGTTCTGTCCCAGGCTCAAACGTGCAGAGCTCGTCAAACTCTTTTAGGAAATGAAAAACCTTTCGATGGAGAACTACTCGGTTTCTCTCTTCAAAGACGTTTCTCATCACTAGAGCTTGTCAACGCCAACCTCGCCCATTTTTGAAACCGTTCGCCCTCTTCCAATTTTGCAATAAGGCGGAAAAATAATCGCCGATGCAACTTGTGATGACTTTTTCCCAATCTGGTTGATATGTATGCATCCGCCTTCAATACTAGGTTTAGGGCCCATACACAATAGTAACTTTCTGAATCCATGTCCCTAGACGTATCGGACACAAAGGAGCAAAACTTGCTTTGTCGCTACAAGTATTAAGCTTGATCAGGATCTTTTATACTATTGAAATGAATTACTACGTTATTTTTGAAAAAAAATGAAAAATTTTGGAGGATCCATGCGAGCGTTCTATTGTTAGAGGAATAATGTGCGCATATTTCCTTGTTGTATGGAGACGGAACACCCACCCAGTGATTCAGGTTGACTCATCCAAACCCCATAAACTTGAATCATGATAGATTCCGTAAGTTGTTCGAATAGTGCCCCTTATTTCATATGCGTTCACCTTATGTTACTCTTCATTCGTGTTGCTCTTCAGCCACTATTCACTAAAACCCACTTACTGTCATACCGCCGAGCACCGAACTCCGAGGCCGCTCACTCCGAACCAACTCCGGCACACTTACCTCGGTCTTTCCACTATGAGACCACTACCGGGCATAGGGAACTGCCCTCATAACCGACTCCGGCAACACTTCTGGCGACTTGGTTATGTGCAGTGCGCTTACCCCAGGCGACTGTGATTTCTCCCTTTTCCAATCGTAAAGTGTCCCGTAGAGGACATCCCTGGGGGCAGCTTCCGGTAACGACACCCGCCTGTACCCGTCCAAAAAAAGAATATGTAAAAAGAAAGCCGATGTCTGGTCTCCTGTGCCATGCCAATGTCTGAAAATTCATTTGCACAGGTTGTCCGGTTATCCGAGGTACGTTAGGGTGAGCGGAAAAAATCTGGGGTACCCCAGCCCATGCACACAAGAGTACCCATCTATATAAAGACCGGCGGATTCCCCACATTTGCGGCCCATATTGGCCATTATTGTTCACCATGCCTTATACTAAAATTGACATCGACGATGAAGAAAAATTCTTCAACAACCAGGTGGCTGACATCAAAAAGTGGTGGTCGCAGCCCCGGTGGAGTAAAACTAAGAGAATTTATACTGCCGAGGATATTGCACTCAAGAGAGGTACTCTCAAGATCGAGTATCCTTCGTCAGACCAGGCCAAAAAGTTGTACAATTTGATCGAAGAGCACGACAAGGCCAAGTCCGTGTCGTTCACTTTTGGTGCCTTGGACCCTGTTCAGGTGTCTCAGATGGCCAAATATGTTGACACCATCTACGTTTCCGGTTGGCAGTGTTCTTCCACTGCCTCCACCTCCAACGAGCCATCTCCTGATTTGGCCGACTACCCATACGACACTGTTCCAAACAAGGTAGAGCACTTGTGGTTTGCCCAGCTCTTCCACGACAGAAAGCAAAGATCTGAACGTTTGGGATTGTCCAAGGCCGAAAGAGCGAAGACCCCATACATTGACTACTTGAGGCCGATTATTGCCGACGCAGACACTGGCCACGGCGGTTTGACTGCCATCATCAAGTTGACCAAGTTGTTTATTGAGCGTGGTGCTGCCGGTATCCACATTGAGGACCAGGCTCCAGGCACCAAGAAATGTGGTCACATGGGCGGAAAGGTTTTGGTTCCAGTTCAGGAGCACATCAACAGATTGGTTGCCATCAGAGGCTCGGCCGATATTTGTGGCTCGGACTTGTTGGCTGTTGCCAGAACTGACTCCGAGGCTGCAACCTTGATCACCTCCACCATCGACCACAGAGACCACTATTTCGTGGCCGGTGCAACCAACCCTGACTCCCCGGACTTGGCCTCTTTGATGGCCGTGGCCGAGGCTAAGGGTGTCTCTGGTGACAAGTTGGCTGCCATTGAGATTGACTGGAATAAGACCGCCGGAGTCAAGTTGTTTTCCGAGGCTGTCATCGACGAAATCAAGGCTTCTTCATTATCCAACAAGGATGCCATCATCGCTGACTTCACTGCCAAGGTCAACCCATTGTCTGAGACTTCCAACAAGGAGGCCAGAAAGCTTGCCAGAGACATCTTGGGTAAGGATATTTACTTCAACTGGGACGCTTCCAGAACTAGAGAGGGCTACTACAGATACATTGGCGGCACCCAGTGTGCTGTGATGAGAGGCCGTGCCTACGCCCCATACGCCGACTTGATCTGGATGGAGTCGGCGTTGCCAGACTACGCTCAGGCCAAGGAGTTTGCCGATGGTGTCAAGTCTAAGTACCCAGACCAATGGTTGGCTTACAACTTGTCGCCATCCTTCAATTGGAACAGTGCCATGAGCACTTCTGACCAGCAGACCTACATCGAGAGACTTGGTAAGTTGGGTTACGTGTGGCAGTTCATCACGTTGGCTGGTTTACATACCACCGCATTGGCTGTGGACAACTTTGCCAGAAACTACGCCGAGATCGGAATGAAGGCTTACGGGTCTCTTGTTCAGCAGCCTGAGATTGAGCAGGGTGTTGAGGTTGTCAAGCACCAGAAATGGTCTGGTGCTGAGTACATTGACTCTTTGTTGAAAATGGTGTCGGGAGGTTTGACCTCGACTGCTGCCATGGGTGCTGGTGTCACCGAGGAGCAATTCAAGGAGAAGATTTAAGAAGCTAATGGTTTATAAGTAATCAAGACTATTTATTATTGTCGAAGTAATCTATCCAGGATTTTGCTGAAAGTGGGACTATATGCAGACCGTGTGCATGCCTGACTACGGGCATCAATGAGAATGTCATAGAAAATAATGAATCGGATCAATTATTCATCTTAGGAAGTAATAAACGAAAGGAGCTATTTCTCTTATTATTATCGTTGTAAAGATTGTTTGGGAAATTATCATACTATACATCTGACTCACCGCGAGAATTACTACTTGAGGATATAGTTTTCCCACATTTTTCAAAGAACAGAGCGAGTTACAAAATAGATAGCTTCCAGTAGAGTCAATAGTATCAAGTATTCTTCTGCGAGAACTAAGCTTCAGATATGAGTGAATTAAGTGAATGAGTCAATCAATTAGCTCACGTGATGCCTATTAATATTCCACAGATCTAACTAGAGGTGTGAGTTCTGGGAGGTTCGGGTGTGGCTATCGTCATAGTGATCAGTAGTTACAATCTCCAACACTCATGGGATTCATTTCCACGGGAAGTGGTTATAAGCGGCGAAATGCCGATCCGCTCTACCCCATGAAGCGGAGGGCCACTCCTCGGCTACGAGGAATTCCCTCACAAAACTCCCTTCCTTCTCCTTCGGCTACTCCACCTCCAGAGAGAATCTCATCGCACATATATGGGCCTCCAACCCTAGAATCTCTTCCCGTGGACATCTTGTTGCTTATATACAATTATGTGGGAGTTGGAGAGGTCAATAACATGACATTTATCAACAGGCATTTTTACCTGGTGATTCCCCTGACCGAAGAGAAGTGGTGGATGGAGAAGTTGGTCAGGTGCCACTTTCTTGCTGATTTGAACGTCGACATCAGCGACAAATGGGAAGCAAAGTTTCATAACCGCTACATGAAGCTCCCAGAGTCTGTCAGAGCAGATTGGTCAGGCTCAGACTTTTTAAGTGTGCCCTCTATTCTCCAGCAGCACCGCCAATGTCTAGACACCACAGTGTTCAAGTCCAGTTTCATAGACCACCAGACGGTGACAGACTTAGGAGTTTATTTTGGGTTTTTAGCCCTTGACAATGTCACCATCGAACGTGAGCAAAAGCTCCGAAGTAGATACCTCAACTGGAGGTACTTGGTCTTATCTCAAATGGTGGAGGCTTACCAAGATTCCGAGGAACTCTTGAGCATCGAGGAGGTCCAGGCCAACGCAGAAGATTCCGAACTACCCAAACGCTTCCGGGAGAAGTACAGCTTATCGGACTACACTCCCCAGATCCTGAGTGATCCTATTCCGGCTTCCATGATTGAGAATCTCACCCCTAGGAAAATAGATGCCATATTGTTGCTCAGAGCACTGTTTGGCATGGAAATTCCAGAAGTGGGCGAGTTCTTCTCGAAAATAGTGCGGTTCTGCGAGCCTTTCCAAGCAGCCACTTACCTTAATCAACTCACTGGTCTAATACCTTCGTACGCCTATAAGGATGTGATCTCTCTACTACAGACACTATTGCGAAGTCGGGAGAAGATGCTCAAAGTGCCATTAGACTGCCGGAGCTCCAGCCCACATGCGCCATTGGTGGAGATTTTGTACTCGTACGTGGAGGACGGATTGATTCTGTTTTATAGACGAGAGCACTCCGATGACGAAATGATCTGGGAGCTTTTGAAGCAATTGGAAATTCCTCAGTTGATTGATCTCGTTGTTTCCTTAGGTGGATCGCCCAGCTAATGTACTCCTGATCTACCACCTGATCTACCACCTGATCTACCACCTGATCTACCACATGATCTACTGCTGCATTATATAGAACTTCTGTAATGATAATTGATATGGACAAATGATGAGCCAATCCTATAGATTGATCAACTGATCGCATGAACCAAGAGGAATTGAACTGACTGCCCTGTAAATAATCTCCCGCGACCTGCTTCTAGTGTCTTATTGTTGCACCTGTTGGTAGTGATGCTGTTGCTGCTGCTGTTGCTGCTGGTACGGATCAGACAACGGCTGCATCAAGGGGTTTGGGTTGGCAATTTCGTGGAACCAAGGGTGCTGCAAAGCCTGGCGGGCAGTGATTCTGGCCTCGGGGCGCATCTGCAACAAGCTGGTCAACAAGTTCATCCCCATGGAGTCCAAGTCAGGGATGATCAACCGCAAGTCTTGCGGCACATAAATCTGCCAGGTGTTCTTGTAGTTAGGGTATTGAGAAACTCCGGGCCACGTTCTTTCATTGGGAGTTCCCATCAAACGGAAAATCTTATTCAACTGGTCGTCGTTGGCAGTTCCTGGGAATAGAGGCTTGCCAGTACACATTTCGGCGAAAATACATCCAGCAGACCATATGTCGATCGACGTGGTGTAAGCACGTGAACCCAATAACACGTCGGGAGCTCTATACCACAACGTGACAACTTCGTTGGAGAACGTGTTGAAAGGAATGCCGAACGCTCTGGCCAAACCAAAATCGCCAATCTTGAGCTCGCCCTTGGCATTAATCAACAAGTTCTGGGGCTTCAAGTCACGATGCAACACGGAGTTGTCGTGACAGAACATGATACCTTTGAGCAACTGGAACATGAACAGCTTGACCACTTTCATATCGAGCGCACCGTTGTTGCCGTGCGTTTCCATATACTTCTTCAAGTCCTTGTCCATGTACTCGAACACCAACGTCAACTTGTTTTCGGTATGGATTACGTCGTAGAGGGTGACGATGTTCTCGTAGTCCAATTCCTTCATCAAAGAGATCTCTCTGATGGCGGTCGACGGCGTCCCTTCCTCGGAGTCCAAGTTGATCTCTTTGAGTGCAACCAACGCTCCCGTGGCCCGGTTTCTGCCCTTGTACACTGTAGCGTACGTGCCTTCCCCTAGCTTCTCGAGCTGCTGGAAACTATGTGGTTAGTACAGAACAAAATGGAGTTTGGTAGTGCCAGGGACTGGTGAGAGCAAATCGATGGTATTTTCTGGGTTAAAACTCTGGCACAATCGCATTACATACTGAGACGAAGAGCCTGTCATGGAGAAGAAGTGGTGTTGGCAGATATAGGTGTGCAGGAGAAAGGCGGGTTCAAGGCGTTGGTGAAGCGAGCGATAATGGCACAGTCGAGAGAAGTGATAGATTATGGTGGTCTAGACATTCGAGAAACATGACTAATCTACTTTAAGTAAAGAATGGATTGTGTGCTTTTTTCATGTTTTTGTTGCGTCCAGTAGTAGTAAGTCCGTGGCATGGACGCTGCTATTATTAGGTTGCGAAAGGAAAAGAGAGCTAGCGAAAAAAAATCAGGTGAATGGAGGATTTTCATGGTGAAAATTGGAAATGTTTTAGAAGTACAGTAAAGGTATTTGATAGTGTCGTATAGAATGATATAATGGAGATTTCGATTTTTACGGCGACTAATTAGGGTATCGTTATTCACATAGCTGTCAGTTTTGAGTTAATCTGACAAAGTTCGCAGCCAATAAGAATGAGAAAGACACATGTAGCACTTAAAAGAATATGAGAATATGGAAAGAAAAGTAAAAGAGTATAAAAGCAAAGAGATCCTAGATCTCTATCCGAAGTGACGACTGACAATACTATGCGTCTTCTACATTTGCAAAGCCATTACTATCGCTAGTCAAGTACATACCCAACTATCAGGCTGTATTTTTGTTTAATGACTACTTCACCTTACCATTTATAAGCCATACGCCGTAGTTATCCTCATGCCTCCTCATTTTTACGATGTGGAATTCCCTAGGCACTTAGCTCTCATTTATTCCCAAGTATACCAGCTACTACATGTTCTTATCGCCATCTATGTAAATCTTAGCCTAGAATCCCACACTCTGCTCTTGAAATAACTACCTAATTCACCCCGACCTTCCCCTCGACATTAAACTATTGAAATCTGTATTATCTATACATCTAATGGTTCTTTGGGCTCTTCTTCATCAACAACATCAGGTTCTCCACCCATCCCTCGGTGCCGCCCTCCATAGCAATTATGTCTAACGTTCTCAACTCCGTAACTTCAGCCGGTTCACTAGCAAACTCCTCCTTTTTCGTCATACCTATTATAGCTGCGTTTCTCGTGCTAGGAATCCGCAAAATCTCCTTCTCAACAACCCACCCGATCTTCTCAGATAACTCCTCCACATGGTCCACAAGTGCTCCGTATGTGGACACGTTGACAGGCTGCTTCGAATTAGTTGGGGCATTCACAGCCTTGCGAGGATTATATCTGATTTTGGCTCCGTTCAATGCATGGGAGCAACATGGAATCACCATGAATGGGAAGTCTAGAAGAGGAAGCCAGCATGTGAGCTCATCCAGATGGTTTCCAATGAGGAAGGTGTTGGGAGGAAAGTCCTCGGAGGTACAAACCTTTGACAGCTCGAGCAAGTTTGCCGAGGAGTAGTACTTCATTAGAGGAACCGAGGTGGGAGATTTCGACTCAAACTCTGCAACCTGAAATAATCGCCCGTTGTCCGTGATGTATGGCGCCATTCGGGTCACTGCAGGGTGAGGTTTAAGAAGGATACTTGGAATGATGATTTGTTCGACAAGGTTCTCCTGGACGTGGGTAGGATACGTTTTCCAGGATTTGCGTGCTCGAGCATCAATGCCCTTACCTTTGAAGCCCTCCAGGATTAAAATGTGGACAAGAAGGCCGTTTCCACACCCCAAATCGCGGAACTCAAACTCTTCGTTATCCTTATAGCGAAGGTGCCATAACTCAATAAGAAACGCAGCCACTGCCAAATCTTCGAATACATGTTTCTTGGGGTCGGTGCTCTCCACCCAGTTGGCCACCAAGGGGCCGGAGTACTTCTTCTTTAAAGCAATGTACCTGTTTTGAAATGCTACTCTGGGCACCACCAAGTCGTGATTGACCCGCTTTTCGTAGCCACCTTTTACTCCCAGTGAATGCTTAGCTGATGTCTGAAGAAGTCTCAATGCAATTCGGATAGGACGCTCAGACGAGTCCATTTCTCGAAGTCTGGTGTCCTCAGCAAAAGGAACGTAGTGGATTGAAAGCGTATTTTTGTGGAGCATGATCCCCACGGCATACACTGGAGGAAGGTAGAATGGAGTCTCATTCAACTTTTCGATATGGGGAATGTAAACCACCAAAACAGTTTCTGGACCCTTGTGGATGAGGCATGTCTGATTGATAATGTGATCTTTATAAGGATTTCGGGGAATTATTCGGCGGATGACGGATCTGGCTGGTTTTAGGTTGTTCGAATCAGCCAAGTCAATCTTTCGCAATGTCACATCGGTCAAGTCTCGGTGTAGAAGACTTAGTTCGGAGTTTTCTGAACCGGCCGACTCGCGTTCGGGGAGATCAGGAGAAAACGTGGACACTGAATCTATTTTTCCTTCCTCTGTATAGGTAGTCTCTTCTATCTCATCTGCTCGGAGAATTACCGTTGAATTGATGTTGGGTTCTTTGATCAAGTGGGCCATGGCCGTCTCAAAATGTTGCTGTGAGAAGTCCACGGGCATCAGATAGACGGGAACCCATGCTGAGCCGAGACTCAGCGTTTTCGCTGTTAGAAGCTCCATGATGGTAGGTGAATTTTCGCGATGGAGTACAGGAGAGTAGTAAGTGGAGTTGAGAAGAGGACAGGAGAAAAAAAGACGATAACAAGGAGAAGAGGCAAGAAAGAGAGTAACCACGTGTCAGGACGTCCATTCGATTATAATCCTGACGAAACATTCCCATGGCCTGTCGGCCGACCCATTAACATAACCTAACCTAGTCACCTGCAGACTTACAAGTCGATGAAGTACGCATCGGTAACATCCAGAAGCTTGTGCTTCTTGTAACAGTAGTGGCACTTAAATACCTCCGATCCTCCCTTCGACAAGTTGCGCACGCTGTCTTTGAGGGCCAAATGTCGGCAGTGGTCAAACACAACCACCGGGTTCGCCATGGCCACCAACTTTTCGTTGGCTGATACAAGGATGGGCTTCCGCTTGCGGTCCCGAATGTCGTCGTCAGTAGTGGCCGCCACCGTGCTGACCGGAACAAGCTGCTCCTTTGAAACGGGACAGATGAAGATTGGATGGTAGTTGAACAAAAACTGGTTCTTGTCAGGCAACTGGAACGGTAGATCGAATGAGTGTTGCAGGGTGGTTGCAAAATCATCCTTGGTTCGCTTGAGACGCCGCTGTAGCTTTGTATACTTGTAGAAATTGGGTAAGTTGGTAAATCCTGCAAGCATTGCCTGGAACAACGACGATTCACTAGAGAGTGCCATGTCTCCGCAGTACTGGGCCACAAATTCGTTGGCCAAACTGCTGAAGAGCATCTGGTTGGAATGAAGCGAGTCGAAACATGTCAATATGTCTGCAATGAATTTGGCCTCTTTAGAGTGACGTTTATCCTTCTCTCTGTACTGAGCGAATGTCTGGATGATCCTCACCTTGAAATTTTCCTGGAGTTGCGACCGGCCACCTTTAGCTGCGTCTGGAGACTTGAACAAGAGAAGCGTCATCACGGGTGAGATCTCGTTGACGTAGTCTTTGAAGAACTTGCCAAAGCGTTCCCTAGCATAAGTGTAGGCGGCCAACGCCATGTCGATGCCAAACGAGTCTTCTGTAGGATCACCTGCAAGCAATAGCGCAAACTGGAGCATATGCAACTTGAACAGAATGCTTTCGTAGTGGGCCAGATGGGCCAGTTGCTCCTTTTCGTCTAGCCATTCAAGTACTCTGGACAAGTCATGTTTGACCTTGATATCGTCCACTATGCCGTTGAGGGCTATGAAATGGTCAAGCATTTCGGGATCAATCTCGTCACTAAGATCGAACTCCGAGTAGAGATCCACCACAGCAGCCCCGTGGCCTATTTTGAGTAAGTGTAGCATTATACTTTTCATCAACTCACCTCGATTCTGCAGCCTCTTCACTTGTAGGAGCTCCTTTTCAGTCATTCCCGCGTGCGTCATGGGCGCCACCTCCTTGACGGGCGACGAATTAACCATGAGAGGGAAACTGTAGGCTTCATCCAAGTCCACGGCAAACTTGGAGCTATTGACGACGTTTTTCAGAAACTTGTTGATCTGGCCATTGTAACCCTTCAAGTTGGCAATTGAGTTCTTGTACCATTGCGCAGACGACTTTTCCAAGGTGGAAACAACCTCGGGAGGCGGCTGGGGAGATTCGAGTTCTGATTCGAGCTTCTTGAGTTCGGAAAGGAAATCATTGGATTCTTCCATTAGCTCCTTCAAACTGGAGGTGCCACATTCATCGAGAGCGTCAACCTCCCTGCGGATCTGCTCCACCAAATTTGTCATTGAGACGAAAACTGAAACAAGTAGGTTAATGGTGACCCCAGATTCAGATAGTCGGGTTGTGCAGGAAGGTATACGGAGGTGTTGCAACAGGCACTAATATACAGATGGTAAATTCAGTATACAGATGGTACCTTATCAGTGTATAGATGCTAACTTCAGTATACAGATGTCGTCTTATAAATATACAGATAATTCGGATGGCGATGCTATAAACTTAAATAATTGACTTGTGCAATGTAGTTGTAATGTGGGACTTGCTACTAGTCGCTTGAACTCGCAGCACTGGGTAGTGAAGTGGCAGGATGCAACAAGATACCAGCCATGGCAAGCTGATAAAATTGAGCCAGCCAGTGGTCGATTTTGGAGACACGAGGCTGGACCACAGAAGGAAGCAGGTGTGACTCGACAGTAATTCTAGATGTGTCCATAAACTCCAAGACATGAAACATTAGGATGGTTTAGAAGTCGGGGGGCCGTTCTTGAGTTCCTTGACTGTCGATGTTCCTAATGTGAATGTTCGTGAGGTGCCCCAATCACGTCTAGATGTCCAAAGTCCAATCACGTCTAGATGTCCAAAAAGTCCGCCTTCACCAACAACTCCAACGCCAAATGCGTCGGGATCTTGAACTCCGGCACATCGCCTGTAGGCTCCACGTCCTTGTACTTATAAAAGTAGTGGAGATAGTCTACCACCACTTCAAGAATCTCGCCATCCATGTCAAGAGTAATGCGACCAGTCTGACCTTCTTCAAACTCGTCGGAGCTGCGGAGCACCGGCGAGATTTTAGCAACGTCCTTAAGCACCACGAAACGGTGGTTATCCGAGGACACAAGCGTGACGTACGAGGCCATGGATGTAGCGGAGGGAATAGTACAAGGTAGTGAGAATGAGAAAGATAGCGAGAATGAGGCTGAGAACTATAGTGAGACTGAGAATAGACTGCCAGTCTGGTGACGACGGTGAAACACCTCTACACATCAAAAAGTTTTTATATAAAACAATAGGCGAAACAACAAAGTAGGTGATAGTCTTACTTTAAAAATATTTTTTTTCGGCTCTGATCTCCCCACGCTTCACCACCCTAACAACTTCCAGTCTATTTCCTCTCCATATCCTGCACTCCAAAACCAACCATATCCATATCTTCTTACCTATGCCCACAAACCCTAGCATTGGCTGGCAGAAGCTTCTGTACGCCTACTACAATATACGAACATGCTACGACTCTCTCAATTGGGGCGTCAACAGCCTTTTTTCCACATGCAAAGTTGCCATTTCTCCTTACACAACACTTTTGGCCCTAGCCGACAAACTGACACCCAATCCAAGCGTCATTGAGGTGTACTCCATCAGCGGCTCCAAGATGTGGTCGCTCTTCCACAATGCTGCTGTTCCCATTGTGGATTTTGCCTTCTACGGCGAAAATCTCGTGGTGGTGCTCTCGAACTACACATTCAGGATTTACACCGATTTCTACAAGACTTTCAACCAGTATGCATTCAACATGGACTTTGTGCCGCTCACCAACCTATCGGATAACCTATTTGATGGCTCCGAGGCGTATAAGCAGGTTGTCACCAACTTGGAAACCAACGAAATAGAGGAAGTTCTAGAAATCGTCCAAACATACGTATGGGGAAACTTTCTCGTGGTTCGCTACCGCAACAAGCTCACGGTGACCAATTTGCTTGACTTCTCCAACTACGAAATCCCATTGGTGGGGATGGACCCTGGAAGAATCCATTGCATGACTTCATTGGCAGTTTCCGACCATACTCTAGACTGTCTTCTCAATTTCGACTCTACCGTGTACCAAATCTCCTTGGACACGAAGCAACGCACTTATGAGCTCATAGACAAGGTAATTACAGTTGGCCCATTCACCATGATGGCGTCGTCACCGAATGGTGCCTTTGTTGCGCTGTTTAATGCTGAAGATTCCCAGATCTATGTGAGTAACAAGGAATTCGATCGGGAACTACTTATTTACGACACACTGAACGAGTCCAGTGCTCCTTACATGATGGAGTGGGCTGGAGAAGATGCAATCATTCTTTCTTTGAGAGA
The DNA here is from genome assembly GCA_030566995.1 of Sungouiella tsuchiyae. Taxonomy (NCBI): domain Eukaryota; kingdom Fungi; phylum Ascomycota; class Pichiomycetes; order Serinales; family Metschnikowiaceae; genus Sungouiella; species Sungouiella tsuchiyae. The sequence continues at coordinate 417,553 of JAJLRO010000003.1, read as the reverse complement.
AGAAATTAAGCTAATTGGCCCGAGACAGAGCTCGCTATCGTTTTTCTACGACATTGTGGATCCACAGCATTTCGACCTATCATGGAACCAAAACTCCACAGCAAATGAGCACAAATTCTGCATCCCAATAATAAAATCCGAAAAGGATGGTCTCAAGATCATAACAGATAACAAGGTTGAATTCCTTGCTCGGGTTCCTCAGTCTTCCATTGATTTGCTTCAAGTTGGCACATCGCACCCGTCTTCCATCTTGCTTGATTGCGTAGACAAATTGCAGCATCAGGCGTCAAAAGCAGATACAAACATCACATACTTGAAAAGTGAGGGGAGTTTAGAGACCGCAATTGCCGGGTGTTTGGATGCTGCTCTTGATGAGTTTTCTGCGATCTGGCAGAAGAAGATCCTCAAGGCGGTATCGTTTGGAAAAATCTACGACGAGAATTACTACAACGCAGACGAATACTTGCGAGTTGTGAATACCGTTAAAGTTCTAAACCAGATTCGTTCACCCGAGATTGGCCTTTTTCTCACATATCCAGAGCTTGTTGATGCTGGATGGCCCGCTATTATCCAAATGCTTCTAAAAAGATCTAAGCATGTGATCGCAATCAAAGTGATTCAACTTTTGAAATTGAAGGACGTGGAGAGTATAGTCTATGTGGACTGGTGTTGCAGGAGGATTATGAATGAACCTGATATGCCCCAGTGGGAACTTTTCAAAATAATCTTGAAGAAACTACTATCAGCACAGCGCCACACTATGGGGAAAACTCAGAAAAATATAATACCTGTTGCCGATATCTTCCAGATTGCTCACCAAATGGGACGCATGGATCTATGTCAAATGTTGGTGGACATCGAGCCGTCGGCCGTTGAGAGAGTGAATTTGCTTCTCGATATCGACCAGGTGGAACTAGCATTGATCAAATGTTTCAAAAGTGTTGACTCAGACTTGTGCAGACTACTCTTGTTGCATCTCAACGATGCAATGCCATTGACCAAATTTCTCGAGGTCTTAAACCAGGTAGAAAGGAAAGGATCGCTCCAGATTGATCCATCCGACAAATCCCAAGAGAGCGAGTACATTCAAAACTTTATGCGTGACGAATTGTTTGTAAGTGGAGATATCATCGCCAACTTCTGGGAGAACAGCATCGCAAAGAACAATCCAAAGCTCTTGGATTCGTACTACAGATACGACGATAAAACTGCGGAAATCAAAAAGTTGAAGTTTCGAAAATACATTGCGCAAGTTGAAAATGCAGCTGTCACTGATGGCGAGTACGACAGCTTCTACCAGATGGAGAAGAACAAACTCCAAGCAATCGCTGGAGATAAAAAGTTGAGCAAACTTCTCAATCTCGAGCTCGACTTGCTCGACACAAAAAAAAAGTTGTCTGAGACGTTCCAGCAAAGCTTCTTCCAGGAGAAATCAGTTGTTGCAGTTGTTGAAAAGTTGATAGACATGAAGCAGACCAGAGTTGCGGCGGAAGTTTGTCGAAACCATAAAGTTCCAAGCCAGAAACTCTGGAATTTGATTTTGGAGAAGTATTGCAAAGCTGGAGAATTTGAGAGACTCCATTCATTTATTGTTAAGGCGAACCCCAAGGGTGCTAAGGTCCTAAAGGCGCCCATACGTTTCGAAAGGATTGCACTCACTTGTATCTTCTACAAAGCTCCCCCAGAACACGTCGACAGATACATTGCTAGTTGTGTGGATGAAAGTACTTCTTGGAGAGCACAACGATACCTTGATAATGTCAATTTTGAGAAAGCGATGGAGGAAGCTACAAAGACAGACAACCCCGACTTGATCCAGCTCGTTAAGAACAAGAGAGCAGCCGCGACCAGCCAATAAGAATCATCCGCTGAGATTTGAACGTACAGTATTATGCTAATCAATGCTATTATGTTGGAGAGAACTGTCCGTTTTTCACCACTCCACAACTAAGTCCTTCTTCACCTGTGAGCCAGCCAGGCAAAGTTTCTGGATCCACCACATCTGTTCTTTTCTGGACTGAGAGCTCGTGAAGACCAGCAAACACGTCATTGCCGACCAATTTCACAACCACATGTGAAAGTTCGTCGTCTTCGTCACACAAGGGTTCCTGAATCTCGAATTCTGCATACCGAATGGGTGCAATAGAGCGATACTTATTGTCTGGTCTTATCCTTGATCTTCTATCATCGTCAATATCGTCGTTCTGCCTTTTCTTTTGTTTCAGTGGCTTGGAATGGTCGTAAAGTCGGTCAGATACTAGTTGCCCGCTACTAGTACCCTTGAATCTAACGTTAGCCAATTTTTCCCTTCGCTGCTCCTTCGTGTCACATTGTTGAAGTGCCAGCGGACCCTTTACGACAGCGTGCTCATCCAACTTCGCCAAGGGCGAAATATCCGCTACTCCGTCTGCGTAGGGTGCCCAAGCGCCCATGCAATTGGCAAACCTTGAGCTTCCTTTGAGAATATGCATAGACTCTAAAGAGCGAACAGCTTTCTGAGATCCCGACCGCTCGAGCCGAAGAAAGTTACGGGAATCGCTAGGGAGACTCGACTCCACCACTTGCAAAACAACCTCAGACACCACGTCGTTGCCAGGAGAGTGAATGATATGAGGAGAATTCGAGGGAACAGCCAAAAAGTACGGCTTGTGCGAAGTGATATGTGGCCGCTCCGCACGGTTTCGAACTCTGCCACTCAGATTGCCCGGGAGTAGGTCAAACACCTGTATCCGAATGATCACCAATGGCATTTCTGGATGCGTGCACACATAAATGTAGCACATGAAGATATCGCTGAGGTGTTGCGCCATTTTTTTCAAAAACGATGGGGGGTCCAATGAGATGGGCGTCTCTTTGTCCCAGGCGTCTTTGACTGAGGACAGAACCCAGAAGTACGCATTTGGATTATCCACTATGAGTTGGCAGTCGATCTGGGCCAATTGAAGAAGATTCAAGCCGCCAGCCCAGAAGTCATAAAGAATTTTATCGATAATTTGGGATTTCGTGCTCTTGTGGTGTTTCATGTGCTTTGCCTCTTGGCGAATCTGCCGACAGTACTCTTTCTGGGAGATAATGGCGTCTTTGGGTAGTTGAGGCTGGGTATTCTTAAGTTGGGGCCATAGCAGAAGGAGAGCCAAGATGCTGGACTTTGGGAGCCTCGAGATCACGGAAGCAAGAATTTTTTTTGAAAGAACCGGCACGTAAGTGTTAGGAAGCACATTTTTTAGCTTGGGCATGGTTTGTTTATAGTTGTGTATGTGACATTTGATAGCTGATCGCGCTGGCCAGAGACACCCGTACACCAAGAATAGAGTAACTGTAGAGTTTCACCGGAACTTGGTGGAGAGGGGTATAAAGATGACGGCGAGAATTGGTGAGAATCGAATTGGTGAAGTTTCCTCTTTTTTTAGAGCGGACTTTGTCTGTGTGTGCCCACCTCCCCAGATCAATACCAGGGAGGAGATGATCTCAGATAGGTGGATCAAATGTTACAAAACATTGAACGAAATACGCCCATAAAAAGAAGTAAGCAAATTTCCTCAACCAGGAATCCGTTTGAACCCCCAAATTCTCCAATTTGACATCCCCTTTCCAAAATAACCGTAGGGTAGTCTCCCCAGACATATCTCTATGTACACTCCCACCACCATTTTCTGCGATGAGATGCATCGCCAAATCTCGTTCACTAGCTAAAAAAGACCGCCAACTCAAATGTCACAGACCAAGACCGATGCGGCACTGCCCGAGGGCTCCGATTTTTTGGACAGAAAAACTCTTTTCGTGCGGTCCATCCCATTCGCAGCCACCAGCGACGAACTTTCCGAGTACTTTTCTCAGTTTGTTCCAGTCAAGCATGCCGTAGTGGTCACCGACGAAGAAAAAAAGTCTAGAGGATTTGGATTTGTGTCGTTCACCATGGAGGAGGATACGTTGACGGCATTGGTGGAAGCCAAGAAGAACAAGTTCCAGAAGACCTTTCTCAGAGTGGACATTGCCAAGAGAAGAGATCGTAAAGGAAAGAAGGAAGAAGGAGGGGAGGAAGTCAAGAAGGTCATCGCAGAGCCTGTGGAAAAGAGAAAAGCTCGTCTTATCGTCAGAAACTTGCCTTGGAGCTGTAAAACCCCAGACACTTTGCGTAAACTCTTCCAGAAGTACGGAGCAGTTCACGATGCCTACATTCCTACCAAGAAGGGTGGATTGATGAAGGGATTTGGCTTTGTCACCATGAAAAAGCATGCAGCAGCAGAGAGAGCTGTCAAGGAGAGTGTGGGGTTGAAGATCGATGGCAGAGAGGTTGCTGTTGATTTGGCAGTTGAGAAGTCCAAGTGGGAGAAGATCCAGGAAGAAGAAGCCAAGGAGCCGACAGGTATGGGTAGAGAGAGACAGGCCAAGGATGAGGAGCAAGAAGAAGAGGAACAAGAAGAAGAGATGGAGGAGGAAGAAGAAAAAGAAGCCAAAGAAGAAATAGGAGCCAAAGAAGATCATTCCGACTCCGACTCCGACACTAATTCCGATGCCGAGTCCGATTCTGAGTCTGACGATTTCGATCAACTCAACGAGATCGAGGACGACAAACCAAGAGCTAAACTCAATAAGCAGGAAGCATTCTCAGTTTTTATCAGAAATATTCCTTACGATGCAGACAACGACTCATTGAAGGAACACTTCAGTGCATTTGGTCCCGTAAAGTATGCGTTGACTGTGGTGGACAAGGTCACGGGAGTTGCAAAGGGCTCTGCTTTTGTCGCTTTCAAGACCCATGAAGGTTACACCGACTGTCTTGCCAACGCACCATCGGTATCTTCCACGTCGATGTTAATTTCCGATGATGTGGCACCAGAATACGTCTATCAGGGTCGTATTTTGTCCATTGTTTCTACAGTGGACAGAGACTCCGCAGGTAAGTTGGCGGAGAGAAACTCTGCCAAAAGAAAGGAGGAGTTCGGTATTGACGTTGGAGAGAAGGACAAGAGAAACTTGTTTTTGTTGAACGAAGGACGCATTACCGAGAACTCTAAGTTGTCACAGTTTATTTCCGCTGCCGATATGGAGATCAGAGAAAAATCCTACAAGTTGCGAGTGCAGCAGCTAAACAAAAACCCCACCTTGCATCTCTCTTTGACCAGATTGGCCATTAGAAACCTTCCACGTGCCATGACCGGAAAGTCGCTTAAGGCTCTTGGACGTAAGGCTGTGGTTCAGTTTGCTACCGAGGTCAAAGAAGAGAAGAGACAGCCACTCTCCAAAGAAGAAGTGTCCCGTTCTATCAAGTTCAAGCATGACAATGAAGACCCCAAAGGCGAGGAGGAAGAAAAGAAAAGAAAAACCAAGAAGGCCGGTGTGGTGAAGCAGTCTAAAGTCATCATGGAAGTAAAAGGCAGTGGAGAAGCTGGTAGATCCAGAGGTTACGGATTCATTGAGTACAGAGACCACAAGGCTGCATTGATGGGTCTTCGGTGGTTGAACGCTCATGAGGTTACTGCTGCAGAGATCTTAGAAGGCTTGGACGAAAAAGAGAAGAAATTGGCAGTATCTGAAGGTATCAACAGAAGAAAATTGATTGTGGAGTTTGCTGTCGAGAATGCCCAGGTGGTGAAGAGAAGAAGAGAGATGGTTATGGTTGCCCGTCATGGAAAGAGAAAGAGAGACGATGAAGACGTCGATGAGGAGCAAAATGACAAGAAGAAGCAGAAAAAGAAGGGACCGTTCAGAAAGGGAAATATGAACAAGGGTCCCAAGAGCAAAGGTGATGGCGAAAAGAGCGAAAAGGCTGAGGCCAAGTCGGAAAAGCCCAAGTCCGGTTTGTCCGATAACGTCAAGAACATAATTGGCAGAAAGAGGAAGATGAGAAAAGGCAAGAACTAAAACATCCCCGAGGGTCTAAATAGAAGCATGTATAAGTAGCATTACCAACTTTAAATTATCGTACAGGGCCGCAACATTCACGGCTATTAGAGTGCCCGAACGTTCGTTAATCATTAAGCATCAGGTCGTGAGCGTCTATAATGGCAGCATCTACAAGAAGTAGTCGATCCGCTGCAGCTTGTGGGGATTGTTTTTGGCTGCCAAGTCGCCGTCCTGGACGGCACTGAAGATCTTGAATTTGGGCTCCAACTCGCTGCCCACCTGCATCACACTGGCGACGTTTCCGCACCGGTAGCAGTAGTTGGGCGCAGACCACACCGTCACCACATCTTTGTCCTTGAAATGGTATCGGAAACCTTCCATTACCAACTGATGTGCTCTGGCAATCAAGTCCAAATTGTTGATGTGGTTGAACTCTCGACTGACCTTCGATCCGAACAACCAACCGGCACCACGAGGAGAAACCGCCCAGGTATCGATATTATCTGGGTCTGACCACACCAAGTCACAAAAGCCACCTTCATGAGGAACTTCCTGTGCTCTGCTCAACACTCTAATTTGATCCAACATACGGATCTCCGGAGACAAACCGCCGTGAACACACAAGATCTTGCCGTCAATGATGGCTGCTAACGTCAAGAAATCGAAAACTTGACAGCAGTACTTCCAAACGGTAGTGGAGCCGTATTTCGTCAAACATTCGTCGTAAAAACCGTACACCTGAGTGATCTGGCGGGACTCGTGGTTGCCTCTCACCAACGTGATACGGTTAGGGAACTTTACCTTGAGAACCATGAGAAGCGTGAAGGTTTCCAACGAGCAGTACCCTCTGTCCACATAATCACCCAAAAATATGTAGTTGGTGGCATTATCTTCGGCCGGCAAGCCGCCAGAAATCTTGAAAAGCTCCAACAAGTCGTGGAACTGGCCATGGATGTCTCCACACACAGTGACGGGCGACTGCACTGGCTGAATGTTGGACTCTTCCATCAAGAGTTCCTTGACCAACTCACAGAGCTGTTTCATGTCCGATTCCGATAACGAGGTACATTTTTTGATCTTGTCCAACCACTGGTCGGGGCCTCTTTCACCCATAATGAATATTTGATCCTAAATGAAAATGCAATTGGCTGTCAGGGAATTCCTTTGTTGACTAAGCGAAATCAATCTAGACAAGCAATGCCAAATTTCGACTAATAGTGGGATGCAACACTGGAAATTTTCTGGCACGGATGTGGCTCTAAAAATGATTTTCTTCCCCAGAATCAATCCGTCGGGTTCTCTAGACAAGTGTTTTGGGAAAGAAGCTGAGATTTTGGGCCAGAATAGTGACTGGCGGTACAGGAGATATCTCAGCAAAAAAAAAACGGGCGCGGCACGCACCGAGAATTTGAGACTGCCATACAAAATTACCAGAAGAGGTGTACGTCGGACAAGAATATTAAATATCTAGAGAAATGTTGAGGTTGGGCAGGGTTCCAGCGGCTAGATTTTGCACAGCCCGCACATTTGCCACGTTTTCTCTACTTGGAAAGGGCGCCAACGTGCTTCCCTCTTCGCCAGAGATGAAAAGTGAAGCATGGACTTCCAGCGGGAGCGACAACAGCACAATCACCAAGAAAGTGGCCGGAATGGCCAGAAATTTGCAGGAGACGTCTAGGCCACCCGTGAACATCTCCAAGAACTTCTCCAAGAACTTTGTTGCTGGTCAAACGTACGACCCATTTGACTTTTCCATGAACAAGTTGGATATGGAGAACAAGTGGGCCAAGAACCGCAAGGACAACAGCAAGAACTACAAAAACGGCGAAGACGACGTGTTTGAGCGCACAGGCATCGATCCGCTCGATTTGTATTCGATGCCCGAGATCCTTTCGAGATTTGTGTCTGCGACGGGCCAAATTTTGCCTAGAGAGGTGACGGGGTGCAATGCAAAGAACCAAAAGAGATTGGCGATCGCCATTAAGAGGGCACGGAGCGTTGGTTTGTTGTCGACCACCCACAGACATGCACGTTATATGCCCAAGAGGATCTTGTAAATGTATATAGGAATAGATTCTGGGAGCCTTGGACAGATGTATGATAGTTAAGATGAAAAGGAGTTTATAGTGAAGATTGGAGCGGAAATGGAAAACGGGGATCGTTACCGACATGTCATGGAGAGAACAATAGTCAACTGACTAAAATTTATGTAAACAAAGAATCTTTTTAACATGATCTCATTATGTTCAGTGTAAGGTAGTGACAAGACTGACAAGACTGACAAGACTCCCAAAGCACGATTCTGAACGCAGATAATCCGATTTGAGTCACAAATTTCATTATGTGACCATTGTCATTTCGTCATGTTCTAACTCAATCAATTATGACCTTTTCGTGAGCGATTCTCTCTCAATTACCCAAGTGGTCGTCCAGCACTCCCCAATGGACTGATACGCAAACAATACTTAACTATTCATTTTTTTATTTCGAGAAGAGAAGCCTACGTTTAATAAAAAGGCTTATTTTTTTTCTCTTTTTTATTGTTGTCTTCAACACACCCTAAGATCCAGGGAAATCCATTTTGCAACCGGCCAAGAGAAGCCAGCCAGACTTCCCCAGAACTTTTCCTTTGGACATAAACCACAACAATACATGAGGACAAATTTGCCGCCGCAACACCGAAAGAAATAATTGCCTCCGCTGACCATCGAGGCCTCATCCTCACCTATCGAAACCCTTCTCTCTCCTCCAGACCTCAGTCCCCAGACATTCGCACCCACCCTCCTGCACAAGCCAGCCAATGAGAACGACAAGTGTGACTGGATGATTTTCCCAGTATCGACAACACTTTTTTCCTAAATTATTCAACATGTTGAGACAATTGGCCACTAAGAGAATCCAGGGTGTCAGAGCCTTTTCTGTGTCGCGTGCTGTTGCCGTGGACCAGCCAACCAAGAACGATGCTTTCAAGGACAGAGAGAACGCTCAGGAGAATGTGTACATCAAGAAGCACGAAGCTGAGCAATTGAAGAAATTGAAGGATCAATTGGCCGAGCAGAAGAAGGCCGTGGAACAGCTCGAAAACGACATCAAGGACTTGAAGAAGTAGGGTATTTAGCGAATGGATAGCTTGCTTATGGGGTGTAGGATGGGGCGAGAGGAAGTGAGAAGGCGAGGGAGAGCGTAGGGCGCTAAAGAGTGCCCGAAAAGTGATAGAGCGTTAAGGAAATACTGGAGAATGGCCATGATTAATAGCGGTGCGTAAGAGTTATGGTTTAGGCTAGGACTTGGGATGTGGAGCTTTGGAGTTTGAGCTTTGGAGCTGGAGCTTCGTTGGAGCTGGAACTAAACTATGGAGATTTATGGAGTTCAACTATGGAGCTTGACTATGGAGCTCAGCTATGCAGCTCAACTACGGAGCTCAACTATGGAGCTCAACTATTGAAACTCAACTATCGCGACTAAACTATGGGACTCAACTGTGGGACTCAATTAGAACGAAACTTTGAAAGGAATCTAAAATGCAACTAGAAACCGCAATGCCGAATGCCATGCCAGTTGCTCCAAACACTCTTCGCCAACGGCGGCAAGAAAAACTCCAAGCAATCGGTCTTGCTACTCTTCCAAACTGGCGTACTGCAGCCAGACTTATTCTTCTCCACGAATGGTGCACCTGTGTCCGAGTAGTCGCATCGGTTTGCCGCGGTTGTTCGTCCGACTCCACATTCTTGTACTGCAGAAAGGCTCAAGTCTACCCGAGCTCTTGGTCGGCTTCAGCTTTGCCAAGTCACAGCCGGGACGACACTTCTCACAACGAATGGACAGCCCAGATCGCTTTAAGAGCCGCCAAGGAAACTCACCAAACTTTGCATCGAGTTAGCCAACTTTCAATTTTTTTTACTGTGGTGTACGGGTGTATGAGCACCGCTTCCCCATGATCATGCATTTCGTATGGTTCACGGCGATGATTAGCACCGGCCTATTCTTAGTAATCTGGCCACTATATTGATTTTAACTTATTCCATTATTCAGACTATTGAATCTCATCATGGCGGAAAAAAGACTATTCAAAGAACTCAAACTGCTAATCCGCAACCACCCTCTGGCCTCCAATAATCAGATTGTGAAGTTGGCCCCGGTGGACGAAGAATCGTCCATTTTTGAGTGGCTGGCGGTGATCGCAAAGCCAAAAAAGGACGATAATCCCTACTACTACAACGGCGAATGGACGCTTGATATCGTTGCCGATAGCTCATACCCAATCAAGCCACCAGTGATTAATTTCTCCAAGAGCACGCCCATCAACCATCCAAACGTTAACATCGATACCGGCGAGATTTGCCTTGATATCTTGAAGAGTGAGTCGTGGTCCCCCGCATGGAACCTTGAGCATTTGGTGGTTGCTATCTTGATGCTCATAGATAATCCCGAGCCAGATTCTCCCCTCAACGTGGACCTGGCCAACCTCTTCCGCTCTGACAAAGAGGCGTTTGAGTCGATGGTCCAGTACACCATGTGGAAGAAAAACACCTTTTATGAGGGCCAACGAGAGGCGTCTGGGGTGAAAAGCTGGGCCATACTAGCGTACCAATATTCCAGTGAAGAGGAAGACCACGACAGCGAAACAGAAGAGAAGGAAAGACACCTTGCGAGACAGGAAAAGGCTAGCCGGGTCCTGTCGCGAGTGCAATCACGGGCACACTCGAGAGTGCAGTCTAGGGCACAATCCAGATCACAGTCTAGAGTACCATCACGGGCACACTCGCCAGCTTCGGATGGGAGAGTGCTCGCAGCCGAGTTGACGGAAAAGATGAACGGGTTGCTGTCGCATGTGTCGGTAGTCCAGAGCGTAGGAGAAGTTGTCAAAAAAGAGCTCATCGACAAGGCGACCGAGGTGGAGGCCAACTCTCCTACACGCACACTGGCATCAATGAGTCTGTTGCAACTTGCCCACGATAGAGTAAGAGAGACTGTTTCCAAACAGGTGGAGGAAATTTGCAATACGGCGAGCAATCCCCAGCACCCCACTGCTAAAAGAGAAGAGGATGAGACGGATGTGGAGAGCCTTAAGGCGCAGTTTCTCCGGCAGATCGAGGAGCAGGTCAAGGAGACCCGCAAGTTTCAGGACCGCGAGCGAGCTGTTGTTTAGTGGGGAGAGCGAAAGCCGTAGTGAGCTGAGTCGGCGATCGAGTCTATTCCGGAGAAAGAAGTGATTTGAGGTGTGATTGAGGTGTGATTGAGATCCAGTGATGGAGGTGAATGTTACATGATGTGATTTACATGAGGTGATTTACATGAGGTGATTTACAAGCTTGTTACAATGACGCACGAAGTATACAATCCTTGGTTGGATGATGAGCAATAGAATAAGTGGTGACTTTAAAACAGATCTTATGGAAGGACTATCAGGGATGAGAAATCAAAATAAAAAGAGCATAATTCTATGGTTAATGTTACTATTGTGCTATACTACTCTGGTATTACTATGCTACTCTGGTACTACTCTGGTGCTAGTGTGTAACCTATGGCGCAATCATAGTGAACAATACATGTTTGCTCCACCACCGTTATACTCTGAAGATGATCATGTTACTAAATTTAATAGAACCCATACATCGTCCGTAATCACATTTACCTTATCACTTCTGTATATTCTCCCCCACACGACCATCAACAACTATTACCAAAACTACACCACGAGCCATGGTCGTCGGCGAATCGAGAACAGAACTCTTGCATTGGCTCAACTCAACCCTTCAACTAGACTACTCCAAGGTTGAACAATGTGGAACCGGCGCCGCATATTGCCAGATCATGGACAGTATCTACGGAGGAGTACCCTTGATGAAGGTCAAGTTTGGCGCCAACTTATCAGACTACGATGCACGCAACAACATGAAAATACTTCAAGCTGCTTTCAACAAGCACAATATTTCCAAGCAGATTGAAGTCGAGCGGCTCATCAAGTGCCGGCTCCAAGACAACTTGGAGCTTCTACAGTGGTTTAAGCGCCATTGGATGGAGAACAAGGACGTAAACACCGACTACGACGCGTCCGCCCTGCGCCGCTCAGGACCTACCGCCTCAAATGCCCCCACCAGTGGCGTCTCGTCGCGTCGTTCCACATTAGGAGGCTCAGTTTTGCCCAAAACTCCTGGCCGGAGAGTTAGCAGTTCCAGCAGCGGAACAAGTGTCGGGGCAGCAAATGGGACGATTTCGGTGCAGAAGAGGAGAGTGGTTCTGGGAGGACCAGGCATTGGAGGACCAGGCATTGGAGGAGCAGGACCTGGAGCTAGGAATATTACCCCGACGGAAACAGCCAGACAGTTGGCGGAGATGGCTCGCGAGCTAGAAAACGCCAGCGACGAGTTGGGAGAGGCAAAGATTCTGATTGACTCGCTCGAGACCGAGCGCAACTTTTACTTCAACAAATTACGAGAAATCGAGATCTTGTCGCAAAATATCCAAGATCTGTACAGCAGAGATGACGAGACGGCGAAGGACGTCAAGCTGATGTCAGTATTGGATGTCATGGCACAAATACAGGCGATTTTGTATCTGACCGAAAAGGGATTCGAGGTTCAAGTTAATGTTGATACAGAGCTGTTCTAGGGATCGTTCACGTTGAGGTCATTCAGGTTGGAGACGGCAAGACTGCGAAGGAGAGCTGTCGAACGAGTCTGAAAAGTAACTGAATGCTTCACCTTTCTTTTCTTGGCGATTGGTACCTTTTTTGTCTTGACGATTGGTACCTCTCTTGTCTTGACTATTGGTCTAAGCATTTGCGTGAGATGACTTGTAATTTGCCCTCTGAGTCTTTGGAGGTGAAAAGTACTAACGCCGCATTCACATTGATTCTCGGAAAACATCATACGTATTTGCGCTTGAACATCATCCAGAGTCTGTTTTTTGCTTTCTAGGTCGTGGGGACCCTGTCGGTTATTGTGAAGCATATTTTGCACCCAACATTATCTGCACACTATCACACTCTACCCCAATCCACAGCTTTGGTACCTCAAGTTCCATTCCACTACCCACAGCGAACCAAATATTGCTCTGTGTCGTGGAATTGTACGCCTATTTATGCTAAGCCCAAAACTACAGATCTTGCGTGAATTTCTCACTGTGGTGCGAATTAATCTGGTGGTTACGAAAAGCAAAAATTTTAATGCGCCTCAGATGCGACTCAAAAAAAAAACGGTCGGTGCTCTTCGCTTCTCATCACCAATACAAAAACATCACCACGAGATAAGATAATTGCGCCAGCCGGCTGCTCATACCAGTTGAAGTGATACTTGGGCGCTATTGCCAGTTCCAAATCTATTTGAGTCCTCGACCGACCTTGCGTTTTTGCTTGCATCCACGACCTGGTAACGTTGGGACTTCCGAGTATGGCCAGTACAAACGTCCACAACTATGGCAGGCGTAACTCGTCGGCATACCACTACCTGATTCCTCAGAAGTCTGCTGCCAAATTCCCCCACCAGCATCACCACCATTCTCACCATCATCAACACTTACCCCACCAACCAAGCAAACTCTCGTCATCGGTTCCCACATTTTCTCGGGGCTTTGTATCAAGAAGAATTTCAGAGGGTGAGACTGGAAGACTCAAAGAGCTGTTGAACTGCGAGGCATGCGGGAAGGGCTATAAGCACATTTCATCTCTCGCTAAGCATCTCTGGGAACATACTCCCGAGTGGAACATGACCAAGAAACTACTCCTTTCCAAGCATCAGCAAGTTCAGCTCTTGGAGGCTGCATCTATCTTGGTTGGCATGAATGAGGAAGAGACGGACCACTTTGCGTCCAGTCCAACACCCGAGTCACTTCGGTTTTCGACTTCACTTGAAACGAACACGGCATATCTCGATGGCCACGAGAGTTCTCCGTATCTGCGGTCGTATCTGATTTCCGAATACCCTCCGTCGCTGATTCCGTCTACATACTCGCCAATGCCAGGATACGTTGGTGGGTACTTGGATGTTCCCAAGAAGAGAGTGGTGAAAGAGGAGGACGAGAGCGCTCTAGAAGAGAGTCCTGAACCAGAGGGCATTGACGAAGAGGAGGATGACGACGAGATTGTGGGCAAAATGGAGTAGTCTAGGACCACTTATAGAGAGCTAGACTCCGGGTTCGATGAGTTATAGGTAAAACAAGGATTGTGACGAGATGTAGATCCGAGCGGGATATCTGCTGGGAAATGTAAATCGACAAGCCACATCTTCAGCTTATCTTCAGCACGTCTTCATTCGTCACTCATGGCATCACTCCACACCACACCCGTGCACCAGTTACCGGGTATATAAAGACAAAGTTTTTTCTTGGATAGCATCAAGGCTCTCCTCCCAGTCCTGGCTCGGGTCGTACACCCAAACATCCTTATCTTGAAGATCCGTTTTGGTGATTCGTTTAGGGCAGGCCGTGGCGAGACAGATGAGGGCCCGCACAAGAAAGCGGATAGAATCCCCAGTGTATCATAGTACATCCAGATGGCTCCTAACGGACATACCACGGGTGTCTCCAAGCACACAGACAGTTGTAGAAATATGCGCAAGCTGGTTCTATGGATCAGCAAGAATGAATAAGAGCCCGATCAGCAGGAATGAATATGAGCCCGATCTAGGTAGTTTTCACCTCTATTTTCTATGTACATGGAGTATTACGACTGAAGAAATGATAACTTTATAGTCAGTCTTTGTCTTTGGATTATCAGCTTCGAACCCAACGAATGCATGCCTAGTCTCTGCAATTTCGACCTTAGATTCAACGTTATTCAGCATTAGGATTTGGCCTGTGAATGCGCCTGAGATTGATGGACCTGGCCTATTCGTCTCCACGAATGACCTCCTCGTTAAGCGGCTGTATCTTCTCGTACTGCTCACGCAAGGCCGCCTGTTCCTTGTGCTCCAAGTCGTTGGCCAACTGCTTTTTGGTCATTTTCTGTCTCATTCTTTCAGCATCCTTGATGGGACCCTGGCGCATATTCTCGCGCTCGTTCTGCTGCTCAATGTTGATGTAGGCAAAAGAACCAAGTGCAAATATGCACGAGGTGGCGAATGTGATTTTGGACGCCGTAGACATGGATAGTGTGGAGAGGTGGTGATCAGCATCTTCAAATCAGGTCAGGTGAAAGACCCGTACACCTAGACATTTGGTAGCTGGAGGCTGGAGACCGTTCGGGTTATGGGGATTTAAGATTCTAGCTATTCTAAGCCTGGATTTTAGAGAGCTGTTACAGGTCTGTGGCGAATAGAGATGCATAATGTTGGTGCGTAGGGGAAATTGCTTGTGAGGCTAAAGTGTCTGCGAAACGAAGAATTTAGCGAACGATCAGAGTAATACGGTGAAGAAAATAATTATGGGGATGAAAGCAAGTATAAGGTAGGGGAATTGGAGGCTCCTCATTAGAATTCAGCACAGAGAATTGGTGATAGGAAATGTCCATTGGATGGCCAGCAAGTCACAAACAGAGTCAAGTACTAATGTAACGATAGATATGAGCCATGCGAACGAGTTAGGCACAACAACAAAAAGAGAAAGGCGAGAAACTTCGTAGATTAAGAAATTTCAGTTATCAATAGTCAATTTGACAATAACCATTTTGACAATATTCAGTGATTAGAATATTCAGTTTGACAACACTTAGTAATTGACAACATCAGTGATTCTTTAGTAGTGGAATCGCACTGAAGGCAGGAATCAAAATGAGAGGCCATCAACGTCATAGCAACTCTCAACATTGAGAAGAAAGCAAACGAACGGATGGAGGCAAACAGAAGACGCAGTAAGATGAAGGAAAACGACATTTTTATCGTTCTTCCGCAACTCTAAATACCGTTTCTAGATCTATCCTCTAGGTTTCCGAATCCACTAATTTCGCAGTCCCATTTCTCTCAACTTACCTCTCCCTATACCAAATACCAAAACAAATTCTACGTCTCACCTGCAAATCGTCTTTGCTCCAAATTCCCCTCTATCATCTCCCTACCATCCCATCTTGTTCTCTTTTCCCCATTCTCTCTCTGTAGCTCAGTCGTGCTTTCAGCTTAATTGGGTGTGAACCGTCACCAGACTCTGACACGTTGCCTGACGAACCTACAACACCACCGAAATTCACTCAAATTCACCAGCTCCAAAATCCATTCAATCTATTCACTTCCCCATTTGTCGCTGAAATTTCCTTTCGCCCACTGGCTTCTCTGTGCATCTCCATTCATGTCTCGAGGTTAGCACCCGTGCACCGTTATTCCGGCATTTTGAGCCCACATTTCGTCCTTATTGTCAACTTTGTATCCAACTAGGTTCCACATCTACCTCCTGTGCCGTGTAGAAAAGTGTGAATTGCTACTTGTCCCCAACCTCTGTACGGTACGTTTCCATATTTTCTTCTGTGGAGTTGCTTTCTATGGCCTCAGATCGCTATTTCCCACCAAACTGGCTCCTCAGACTGCTCCTCGGTAGTCAACACTGATATTTCCCCGTTGGTGGCCGCAGACTATCACAATGATTTTCTCGGCTCTGCCGCAACCAAAAGGACGGCAAAGTTGTCCCTTCATCCAAATCTCGCCCGCAGAAGACCTTCTCGGCCATCCAAGCTCCATACTAACCTCCAGCCAGTCAACCGTCCAGAATGAGCCAGTTTTCGGCCTCCCGCCAAACTTCGGGGCCTCCGCAGGACCAGCAGCTGCTGTCCATCTTTTCGCCGCCGGAGCTGCACCCCAAGCAACATGTCTCGGTGTCCAACTTGACGAAAAACTTGATGTCGAGGCCTCAGCCTGCTCACGACGCTCCACCGTCGATCCACCCCATTTCCGGTAACAGTGACCTGCTCCAGAGGAACCCTCCGTCATACTCTGCTTCTGTGTCTTCGTCTCACGCCCGGAATTTGCCCGGAGAGTCAGCGAGTTCCAATTTTGCCAGCAGCCTTCCTGATCCGACTTCAGCATCCACGGCATCGTCATTTACTCAATCTCAGGGCAACTTCTTCTCGAACAATGGTGCCTCGTCGTTTTCGAACAATGGGAACATGAACTACATCCCTTTGGGACACAACACTCCCACCGTCGTCCTGTCTTCCTACACTTCCAAGAACTCCTACACTCCTTCGTTCCACAGCGCATCTGGCCAGCAAGACCAGACTCCGCAGTACCTAACCCAGTCTGGATTCTTGAGTTCGTCGTATACGCCCGCTCCGGGGAATCCCACCACCAATGTGTCCATGGATTCTGCTAATCCAAACTTGCCTCTGCTCACCCCGTCGTCGCTGTATAGAAATACTCTGGGACCGGCTCTGTTCAAAAACGCAGACTATTTTGCTCATCTGCTTCCAAATAACTCTACAAATGCCAGATCCATGCATCCATCGTTGCCAAGATTTTCATCAGACACTCCGATGACGAGGGGCCAGATCCAGAACCAGCCCAACAGAAACTACCAGAACGATAACAGCCAAAACCAGGCCACTCAGAATCAAAGCCGGTCCGGGCCTGACTCCATCAGCATACCCGGACAACAGAACGCATACTACCAGCCAACGTATGGGTCGCAAGGAGTTTTACCTGGATCGCAAGGCATCTTACCTCAGGAATCACAGGGAAGCATTGAGCTGAACCATGCAAGCTTTTTGCAGAACCAGGCGAACCAGGCGAACCAGACAGGCCCGATGGGGCAGCTATTTTTGCCTACTGAGCCTGACCATTACATGACATACAAGGAGTATCTAGACATACTCAACAAGCGAGACGCTAACGTGCTGAGCGAGGATACCGGCTACGAAGAACATTTGAATATCGTGGAGTACCCAGTCGACGAGTTGATTACCATGCTTGCATGTCTCTTGACGAAAATTATCGAAGCCAACGATAAACTCCACCCCAACCACTTTGAGAACACCATTGCAATTAGACAGAAGCTCAAGGAGCAGAAAAAAATTAGAAGGATGCACAGACAGCAGGAAAGTGACGATGATGATGATATGAATACCACAACTAGCCACGATGACACTACCGAAGTGGGTTCGTCCGACGATGAAGAAGACGAATTGAAGAACCGCTACTTGGCCAACGTGTTGGCGTTTCACGGTACGAACATTCCAGGGATTTCTCTTCACGCTTATCTTACCAGAGTACTTAAGTACTGTCCAGTAACCAATGAGGTGTTTTTGTCGCTTTTGGTATACTTTGACCGAATCGCAAAGAAGGCCAACAACTTGCGCAAGAAAAAGAAGGAGGACGAGGAAAACGACGATTCAGAGCAGCTTTTTGTCATGGACTCCTATAATATTCACCGTCTTATCATCCTGGGCATCACCGTGAGTTCGAAGTTCTTCAGCGATATTTTCTACAAGAACCTTCGGTACGCAAAAGTAGGAGGCTTGCCTCTTGAGGAGCTCAACTATTTAGAGCTACAATTTTTGCTTTTGCTCGACTTCAAGCTCATGATTTCCGTGGAGGACCTTCAAAATTACGGCGACTTGTTGCTCAAGTTCTGGAAACGAGAGCAGTTGACCAACGAGCTAGTAAGCAGCGCAAAGACCGGTGAACCGTCTACAATTCCGGGACAATGACTGACATAGAAATACACCTATTTGCAATCCCCCCTCAGCGTACTTTCTCCTTGCCAAGAGTTCACCATAGCGAATCACGCAACCCATCTGCATCAATTCTTTGTTTAGCATACACACTCATGAGTATGGATATGTGCAGACAGTTAAACAGTGCACTACCAGCTTGAGTGTGGCAGGCACTAGAGTATTTTGGAGTTAGGCGGAATATCTCCAGTACAACATCCCATTAACATAGTTTCGGAAATATCCCGGATATAACCCCTGATACTAAACTTCTAGGGAACAGATATACCGGTACTGTATTTTACGATCTGTGACCTATGGCCAAGGAAAGTTTAAATTCAAAAGTATACAAACCAAGGGCTTTATGCCAATATGAGCAAGAAGAGTAAGAGGAATAGTTCGTAGATAAGCTTTCCCTAATTGGGAGCTAGTACACGTTCCCAATCATCTCTCACCAAGCTGTAGATCCTGTATGAGGCTCCAAGTATCTAAATATTCTTTTTATACTGCAGACAACACCCCACCTTGCGCCACTTTAGTTTTTCCGTTATTCCCCGTCGGCAAAAGCCAAGGCTAATTACGAGTAATTGATGAGTCAATGGCTCACAAAGCTCGAATAGGGAGCAGGCACTTTTAGTTCCGGTTTGTATCTCTGTCCTCGTTGCAAATTTATATAATGGTCTTGGCGCAAACGCCACTTCGCAAACGATTGACATTTGCAACCAACCAATTGACCCAGTGAGCCATGTCTTCGCTAACTCATATCGACCCAACCGCTACTCTGGGTTTAGTATATACCTTGACCAGCGCATTGGCCGTTGTTTCTACAGCAAAGGCCAATGCACCTCTTTATTCTAACTCCGATTATATCCGAGGAGCGACCAACTCTTTGAATATCATCAGCGCTGAAGCCATGTTGGCCACGGCGACCGATGCAGAAACTCAGGCGCAGGCCACTGCTATCATCGAAGCGGCAGTCCTGGATTTGGAAGCCCTCCGTTTCAGCAAGAATTTGTATTCCGAGTGGTTGGTGGTGTGGCCCAATGCGGTGTTCACGGCGGTGTTTGGAGCGTTAATGATTATTCACGTTTATCTCACAATTGTCTCTGGCTACTGGTACTTTGGCACCATCTTTCTGATTGGAGTCGGACTCACATTTGCCGGTTACCTTGCACGATGCATATCTGTTGGAAACGAACTGGACGAGAACCCATTTTTGTGCCAGTTCATCTGCTTGACCATTTCTCCAGCATTTATCATGGCCGGTATTTACTACATGTTGGGTCGCATGTTAATATTTCATGGCAATCGCTTCTCCCTTCTCAAGCCTCGATGGTTTTCGTACATTTTCGTTGCTTGTGACATTCTTTCCATTGTCATTCAGGCTATTGGAGGCGGTATGGCTGGAGTAGCATTACAGAATAAAGAAAGTACTCAGACAGGAACACATGTTATGGTGGCCGGAATTGGGTTCCAGGTGTTTTCCATGACGCTTTTTTACACGTTGTTGTCACAATTTGTTTTCAGGTCGTATTTCCACAATACCGACCAAGTTTCATTCTCGGTGAGAAATTTGTTTGCGTTGCTCTTAAATACCAAGAAAGGACAACAATTGAGAAGACATTTGGAGCCAAACTACGCTTCCGTCTACCAGGAAGTCAGAGCCAGAAGACTTTTTCCTTACGTGTTGATTTCATTGTTCGTAGGGACATTGTTTATTTACATCAGATGTGTCTACCGTGTGGTGGAGTTGTCGGAGGGGTGGACAGGTTTCTTGATCACACACCAAGCGTTTTTGATGACCTTAGATGCTTTGCAGGTGTGCTTTACCTGTACCTTGATGATGTTTTTCCATCCAAACTTCGTGTGGGGCAAGCGCAAGATTATCTTACTGTTGGATCGTTTAAGTGCCAACAATAACATAGAGAAGATCAACACGGGCAACATAGACGAAAGTGGCTCCATCTTCGATAAGATATGAATAGCATCTATTCAGCAACGGAGGCAACGAAATTTATAGGCAGCCACATCTCGTTTGGCAGCGTTGCTTTCTAGTTTTTGAATACTTGTGTCCTTTTTTTGTCACAATTACAATCCACTTAGTGATGTTTTGAAACTGACTTTGTCGCCTTGAAGTGCGCATTGACAAGTTATTTTGCTTCTTGCTTTAATTGCAGATGTCTGGTATTGACCCAACTATGGCCGGCGAGAATAACTAGCATCCATAATAGACTTGCCGTGGGCCAACAATAATTACTTGAAATACATGGGAGTGTTTGAACCTAGTATACTAATCTCTGGCTTCTGATAATTTCCTCATCTCTTCGAACTATTCTATTATTAAAGAATACGCACCACAAATGTCTAGACTGCCCCTGCTTCACTGAAATAAGCCACCTTCAAACAGGTCAATTCCAGTGTGTCAAATTCATGGCGGAGACTCAAGCCTCGCTGTGCGTGCCCCGCAAGAGGGAAGAACAGTATGCATACTGGATTAGGTAGGGGTTGAGGCCCTGGTGGCAGTGGAAATACCCAAATGAGGCAAGTTCTGTCGTAAGCGAGCAATACATACAGGCGGATTCTCCGCATTGGGCAATGATATTGAATAGGCAATGTGAGCTAGGCGGACCCTTTTAATCAGAGTATATAAGATGGCCGACACTCAATAACTCCCTCTCGCAATTCGAATTTTCGCAAAATGTCCGACCAGTTGGCCAGACTCACTGGGGATTGGTCCACCAATGTCCTCCCTACCCAAACTACATTGACCCACATCGATCCTACCAATATATACGGAGTGGTGGAGACGTTGATGTCGCTTTCATCGGCATTTCCTACCGTTACAAATAACTTGGAGTTGTATCATATGGCCCGTGCCGGCAAGGGAGCCAAAGCGTCGCTTCTGGTGATTTCGGCCCAAAACTACATCGCCACGGCCACTGCGACCCAGGACTTGCCTCTCATGACGCAGATCATCTGGAACGCCACTATGGAACTCCAGGATTTGGAAATGGGCTACAATTTGTACCAGATGGACTTGAGTTTCCTCGCCAATCTCGTTTTCGTGGTGGCATTCGCCATGGTCTTTCTCTTTCACATTGGAATCGGGGCATGGAGAAAACACATTTATTTTAGCGTATGTCTCACCATAGCAAGTGCTTTGGAGATCGCAGGATACACGTCCAGGATCTTGTCGATTGGAAACTATTCCGATAAGCTGACGTTTTTGACCCAGATCATCTCTCTTACGTTGGCTCCAGCATTTGTCATGGCTGGGGTCTACTTTTTGCTTGCTCAGCTCTTGGTGGTTTATGGCAGCCAATATTCCATCCTTAGGCCGCTTTGGTTCTCGTATATCTTCATTTTATGCGATGCAATTAGTTTGGCTATTCAGGCTGGTGGAGGTGGTTTGACCGCAATCAAGCTCCAAAACTTGGAGCCCTTGGGGACTGGAACCAACATCATGATTGCAGGAATTGCCATCCAGGTGTTTTCCATGTCGCTCTTCCTCTATCTATTCTTTGACTTCCTTTTCCGCCTTTATTTCCGTGCCAGTCCCGAAGTCAAGTTTCTGGTTCGTAACATCGGTGCTCTTCTCTTCCACACATCCAGAGGCCAGCGATTGTCACAGGACTACTTGACCCCTAACTACAACGAGAACTACAAACAAATTTGGATGCGCAAAGGATTCGTCTATTACCCGTTGGTATTGTTCCTCTCAGTGTTCTTTGTCTACATCAGATGCGTCTACCGTCTTGTGGAATTGAGTGAAGGCTGGACCGGATACTTGATCACGCATGAAGAGTACGTCATGACTTTGGATGGGCTTATGGTGTTGATCACCTGCATTATTCTTGTGCCGTTCCACCCTGGAATTATGATGGGTGCCAACTCCAACATCTCCATGAAGGAGATCAAAGCACTGGACTTGGAGAAGCTGAGCGAGGATCGGGGTTACGTTGTTGATAGTCAAGATGATTATCGCCACCCGAATTATGGGAATAATAACCCATACAGAGCCCTGCTGGACTCGATTTCTGGCGATAGCTACCTCGAGAAAGACGACGCAAGATATTTCGAACGGGTAGTCTCGTCGTCCAGCGCAGATACTCTGACAGCGTCCTCGCCACAGATTGATGCGCCAACGATTACTGATAGCCGAGTTTTCTCTCCTCCTCCAAGTATTCGCAATGGACCTTTTGAAGATGGAGGTATCCTATCCGTTCCATACGAGACTACCGTCGCTACACCGAGAGAACCAGTCGCAGACTTTCCCAGACGCTTTTCTAGAAGCAAGAAGAACAACAAGCTGCACGCCAGACTGCAGTCGCTCGCTTCCTCATTTAATCCATATGAGAAACTGGTTCCCGAAGAAAAACTATATACTTACGGACCCTACGAGCAGTACGGTCACAGAACAGAGGAGGTAAATCCGTTTGCAGACACAGAAGAGGTTAACCCGTTTGCAGACCATGCGGACGTAGGGTCGCGGAGGTCAAACGACGAATTTCTCTTCACATTTGAATAATTAAATAAGGTCAATCTTGATACCAGGGGTCCGGAAAAAAGAGGTGTAGGAATCAAAAGGGTACTTTGCGATCGGCACTAGTTCCTATTCTATCGCGATCCGGAAAAGAGAGGGAAGCTCCTGAAACCAGAGGGACAACAGGTAACAAATCAGAAATAAGTATAGAACCAGAAACATCGATAGTTAAGAAAACCAGACACATGGATAGATGGAAAAACAAGAAACACCGATTCTAGACTTTCTCACGCCCCCCAATCACACAACAAATTGCACAACAAGCCCACCTACACGTTAAATAAACGACTGCAGCCGCATCAATTACACATCTATAAATTACCTATTCAATATTCACCTGGCCCATATAGCCTGGTATGGATTCATTTCAGAGAACGAGGAATCCATGCTGGAGCGTTCTTGACACAGTAGTTGTCCGCACAGCCACACGACTTTACTCTGGAAACATCCGTCTGTGAATCTTGCACTATGAGACATGGATGATAGCTGGGCACCTCTGGCTGCTTGGCCACAGGCGTAGGAGGTATGTAAGTTTCTGAGAGATGAACACATAAGCTTGGAGTAGTCATTGTGAGGAAATTGGAGGTGTAGAAATTATCCAGTGGAGGAGTTGGGAATGGCAAGCATTTATAGATAAGAGGCTTCGGGGCAGGGTTCCGCAATGCATGCGTTATCAAGGTAAACAGGTCAGGAGAAATATTAAAGGTACTCAAAAAATATTCGAACTTTGAAAAAAAGAAAAGCTATAGATGCGGTCCCTTTGTTATCCTCCAGCTCATATTACTTGTTAATTCTCTGACTTTGATTTTCGCTATGATTGTAATAGTTTACAAAGTGGACTCGTGCCAAGAAGCGTAGTTAATTCCTATAAGGATAGCGAAAAGGGAGCCATATAAACATTAGCTAATGCTGAATAATACAATTCATAGGATGCTCTAGAACTGAGTGAAAAGAATATTAAAGAACAAAAGCACCGATTGTAGCGCAATCTGTTACAATAATTTCTTTAGCCTAGTACTCTGACACTTAGACTGAGACTTTGTGGGTCACGGGTGTGCACTACGGGAAGATGTTCCCGGTGCCTGACTCATAACAGGTTATGACGCGAGTGACGTGATGTGGCAAAGGTAGAATATTGATTAGGAATGCTGGCAATGAGTGATCAATGTGACGTGGATAGTGTGGTAAGGATGGCGGAGCTGGAAATACAGAAGGCGTAAGCGGAGAGTACACAATAGTACGATAACACACCAACAGTAAGAGAATCTTGCCCCTAAGTTGAATTATACATTTGAATTGACAAAAATGTAGCGACGATTTTGATCAAAATGGCTAACTCGTGACAAATATCAGCGGATTCCAAAAATAAGAAATAGAAGTCAATCAGGAGGTAGTAACTGAACTCCTGCCCTTGGGTTGAATTATACAGTTGAATTGAAAAAATGTAATGACGATTTTGACTATCAAAATGGCTAATTTGTGTCAAGTATTAGCGGATAGCCGATGTTACTGTTATGAATGTACTTTCTAGTTGCTGTATAGTATGAGACCTTGCATTCAAAATTTCAAAATACTACGCTACTTCTCACACCTCCTAATACTATTGGCACCAGAAGAATCCGCAATTCCTTATGTTTTCTCTAGCGTTCATGCGTAAATTAAACAATGACTAACTCATCTGAACTGAAGTAACTCAAATTAAAACGCTGAACTTAACATAGGAGGGCATACTGGAAAGTTATGTACCAGATGAAGATTCTTTTTCTTGAAGTTTCATTGCTGAAGCTTGCCAAAAAGTACAATCACAACAATCTCTACATGCTACGACATCATACTGAAGCTGTGTATTAGAATTATCATGACGGGGTGGAAGGAGCTTACTTGGAAGCCTTCTTCTCCTTCTCCTGCTGATCCTTCAACACTCTCTTGACGATCTTCTGCTCCTCAATCAAGAAAGCTCTCACAATTCTCTCCTTGACACAGTTGGCACATCTGGAACCACCGTAGGCTCTCTGGACGGTCTTGTGGGTCTTGGAAACCTGAGCGTACTGTCTTGGTCTCAAAGAAGAGATACCAGCCAAAGCAATGCCACAGTCTCCGCACTTAACCTTGGAGGCCTGCTTCTTGACGTGCTGGGCAACCAACTTTCCACCTGGGGTCTTGACGACCTTGATCTTGTTGGATCTGGTGTTGTCTGTATGTTAGTATAGGATTGGTGGATGAAAATTAACGAGTGGACATGGATGGATATCAAAGAGCATTCGGGAAATTCGAGGGCATGGAGCATGAGAACTCTGATGCTGTTTCAATGCAACTTTCAGTGCGGTTTAGATAATTCTTGGAGTCCCTTGGATATGAAGAGCATCCACAATGTCGATGAAAATAATTGGAAAACTGTTGGAATATCACATGTTCTTCACTCGTTGCAATCTCATGGAGTTTCGTTATCACTCATATTCACACATACATGGAGTCTGTCTTCTGTAAGTCACACGCTGAGCCATTATTGATGTTGGTGAATTAACGAAAATTCAGTGAAGATGTGAGAATTTTTCTGAGGACGGTGCGGTGCATCCTGCAGACACCAGGTGTAGAGGTGTGCGTCGGGATGGCTGGGGTAGTCACGTGGAACGTGCGAATGTTGGGGCTTGTGCCCTCATGGACTGAACCGATAAGACTAAGATAATCATGTGGAATAAAATATGAAAGAGTGTTGGTATTCAAGCCTTTAGTCTACTGCTATTTTGGGTGCAGCACTATTCATAATTTGTAGTCAATGGGGTGCACTCTCTCAAAGTGAGAGGATGAGACCACAGACTAAATTTCCAGCTCATTGCCAGACTCGAAAGTCCATCACAATTGCTAGATTGTATGGACAGCAGTATAAGGCCAGAAATGTATGTGATCATCCTGATGGTTAAGATTACTGCCTGAATGCGATTACTACCTGACGGCGATTATTTTGGCTGCGATTACTTCACTTCTGGCTGGGCCACTGGGCCAATTAATAAGTTCGTGTCAACTGATGTTGGGCTAGAACAATCATCATCCTAAAAGCCATCTACATAGCACTGAAGGTTGATTAGACAGTATTTTTTTTCTTTTTTATTTTTTTGGGGTTTGGAGTCATGATTATGCCGATAAGCCATGTAGTTTACTATGAACACCAAAAGTCAGTGGGACAATGCGACTGCGAATTAGCTTATCTATACCAGTAGAGCTCTACAATTCTACACCAGCTCACCAGTCTCTACAATTCAGATAAGGCTTCCAATCAGATCTCGGTATAAGAAATGTTGTCAGATTATAAGAGCTGGCATTTTCACGTTTCTCCATCCGTAAGAGAAAATGATAACCAAAGTAGCCGAAGTACACCATGCACCTACTACCGTACTGCTGCGAATCAAGAAGGTTCATCATCCAATACCCCAACGACCCATTTAATGCTAGATACATATTTCAATTTTCTAGTTCATTTCTTCAATGACCTGCGATACTACTCCTTTTTTTTTATATATATAACCTTGATCTGTAAAAAAAATTTTGATGTTTGCTTTTACAATAACCTTCAATGCCACTGAGGAGGACTCAAATTTGAATTCACTTTTCTCTTCCGACCACAGTCGGGAAAAATATACCCGTTCTGAGCATGTTCCAAGTGCTCAGCGAGTATGGCAAGAGTTCCAATGGGCACTATCCCACGCTTGCCCTGGACAAAAGTGACGATGGGATACTGCCTATCGATCAAAAACTGTGATTCCTATTAAGTTACTTCAAGCAGCGGTAGAGTTATGCAAAGACTGTCCATGGACTGAAGCTTGGGCCCCCGCTAACCTGACGGGAACCAAACCCAGACTTGCTGCTTGCCGTGCCCACCTCTTCTTTTCCTACTCCACTATACTAAATAGTTCATTCACTATTCAAACTCTACAACTTGTTGTCGTCCTTCTCAACGGCCACAACCTCCAACTCCAAGTCTACACCCAATGGCAACTCCTTGACTGCGATACACGATCTGGCTGGCTTGTGAGCAGAAAAGTACTTAGCGTAGACTCCGTTGAACTCAGCAAATTGGGCCTTCATGTCGGTCAAAAAGACGTTGGCCTTGACAATGTGCTCCAACGAAGAGTTCGAGGCTTCTAAGATATTGGAAACATTCTTAATCACCTGCTCGGCCTGCTCGGCGATGGTTGGATTCTCACTCAATGGCTTGTTGTCTGGGGTGTAAGGAATCTGGCCAGAGACATAGATAAAACCTGAAGTTAGTAAAGAAAATATTGAATTGAGCTGAGGGTCATGATCGACTTTTACGTTATTTGTCATAGTCAAAGTTGACTTCGACAGACTGCACCGAAATTGGAGTAGACAGATCATGTAGTAACCGGACGGAATTGGACAATTAGCGTCAGATTTACTCTAAATTAACCCTAATTGTGTCCAAATTATCTCCAAATTATCTCCAATTAGTCAATTCTCCCCAAGAATTCTTCCCTTTGTTACATACCGTTCACCTTGATGGCCTGGGAGTAAGAGGCTGCTGGTGGTGGAGCGTTGGCGGTTTTCACCTAAATGGTTAGTATGTGGGCGTCATGTGACAGCAGACGTTGTATCTAAACATACTGGAGTGATGAGAGATCTTTGGGACATTTTGAATACGTTCTTCGAAGCGGCACGGAGAGAGTTGGAAAACATTGGCTATGGTGACGGGTGGAGTCAGAGTAACTCGATCGGTGACGGGCGCCGGTGTACGGGTGCCGACCTATTATCCACAATCTGCTTCTGGCTTTCGACCAACGCTCTAAAATTATCTGTTCGTTGTTCCATTATATAGTACATGCTACTTCTTTTTTTTCTTCGCCTTCTTTTTCTTCTTCTTCTTCTTATCCTGCTTTTCCTGGAATTGTCCCTCCCCGTTGAGAAACTCGTCATTGAACTCCGACTCCGGGGCCCCCTCTAGTGCCTTGTCCTCGGGCCCATGGTTTTCTCCGAAGAACTGCATTACCAAGTTCTCGAAGTTTCTCAGAATCATTAGATTAAAAGTTTTGACCACATAAGTTGTATCCATGCTTTCTGTGGGGTATCGCTCGAAATAATCTCTGAATTGTTCGAAAACAAATGCGCCAGGAACTGATTCAGGGAAGATCTTCACCCCGTATGCTGTTGCTGCTAGTCCGAGCAACATCATCTCCCAAGAACGATCATGTGTGGACATTTGGCCAGACCCGTATTTGGCCAATTCTGGAATTGCTTGCAACTCCTTGTCGTCTTCCTCCCGTTTTTCTTCTGTCAAAATGTCTGAATGGATCATGTCTTGTGATTCCTCTGATGCAGAGGTTTCAAAACTATTGACAGAGGCATATTTGCTGTTGTTTAACACTATAGCCTGAAGGAGCCTTGAGGATAAGTTATCAGGTGATCCGCCAAGTATCAAAGTCTTGTTCATTGCTCCGGCGTTTTCCAGTTCTCCACTGTCGGCGTTTTCCAGTTCTCCACTGTCGGCGTTCTCCAATCCTCCATTATCGGCGGTTGGACGGAGCAGGCGAAACAATTGTGCAGCTTCAGGATTGAATCTTTCCAAAATCCCAAGGCGATTTAACCCCTCCTCAATTCTTCTATAGTTTTCCTCATAGCTTAGCTCACTATGCAGCTGTTCAGCAGAAAACTCTTGGTTTTCCCGATCTTTTGCCTTTGTGACCTCGAAATATATACGACGTGCATCCGGAACACGACCAATCCATGGGAAAAGTAAAACCCGAATGTCCTGGGTATAATCCTCGAATTCGTCTTGGTAATCTTGCAGAAGATGGATAATCTTCTCATCAATCAATTTCAGAATCATAAGACAGAGACAAGAAACAATCTTCTCAGCCCTCTCTGCTGGAACTTCTTGATAGACGACTTCGTCTTCACTAATCACCAACCATGGGCCGGAATTGATAAGAAATTCGTGCAAAAGCATCAGTTTTTCCACTGGTGACAACACTAGAGCCCCTTGCCGAGAGAACCTGTAATGCGAGTTTCCGATGGGAGAATTACCTCTGTATCCAGCAACCAACTCGTAAACGTGATTAATGAGTGACATATGAAGATTCATACTATGACACAAGAACCAAATTATCAGTCGTCTCAACCCATTGACCATAAGAAGCTCGTCCATTATGGCGCATGCTGTTTTTGGATTGAAGATGAAAATAAGTTCAATAGCGGTGACATGTCTCCTCTGTATTAAAAATGGTTTCTGCTGAAGGGCCTCTTCGAGCACATCGCGCTTTGCTGGGGATACCAAGAAAACATGAATACGATCAATTAATTCATGGTCTCCTTCTGATGCTCGGGTAGCCGCATATGCGACAGTATTAAGGAGTGACTGGCCAACATGCTGGAGAAATTTGGGCATATACTCGATTTCCAACAGAGTGAAAACCTTGAGTCCTTCTTCGATCTCCTCTATGCTGCTGAAGAAATGGTCAGATCCTTCTTTTGACGGGCGGGACATAAACTCATCGAGAAGGGCTTTAAACTCTGGAGTCAAGTTGACATTAGATCCTCTGACCTGATCTCTCCAGTCTCTTCCATGTTCGTCAAATTCGATATCATCCTTATCTTTTCTAAGTGCCATGGGGAATTCGGTCTCTGGGCCAGCTTCAGATCCACTTTCCTCCTCCGATTCATAGTGCCCAAAGACGTACTTGACGTCGTCGTCAAGTTTATCGTCATAGTAAGTTTCCTCCACCAAGTCATATGATAATCCAGCTGGATCCGAACGAAGGAGCCATTCTCTATTCCTCAGATCTATGCCGGGGTGGTCGACGTCTTCCGAGCTGATAGCAAGAAACTCTGACAAACTAGCCTGACAAGGAGAGAAGTTCGTGTACAGCCTCAAGATAAGCATAGCCACTGCTAAATGGTAGACTCCGGTATGAATGCCTCCACCGCCAACCATTTCTCGACTTAATGGATCGAAAAAGTCAAGCATGGATAGAGTTTCCATGTCGTGAAGTGTCATTTGGTGTGTGGTCCTCAGCTTGTCAGTAGTATTTGCGGCAAAGAAATCTTCCAATACTGCTGCAAGAACAATTCTCACTGCACTGGAACCCATGAGTACTCTCTTAATAATATCTGGAGTGTCAAGATCTTCGTCCCCATTCGACCACCCCCTTTCCTCCTCCATCAACCTGTCGACTTCTAATGCCAGTTGTACGATGCTCGAGTGTGTTTTCCAAAGGCGGAAAAAGTAGTCGGTATAAGGACTAATACCCATTGAGGTATTCAGATACATGAGGTGTATGCTCATGATTATGGTACAGCACATGTAGTATAGTATCTTTAATGGCTGGTCGTCCTCTTCAGAACTCAACTTTGGAAGCCACGACCGGTCTTTTACATCCCAGAATTCGGGATTATCCAAGTGTCGAGATCGGAGCTCGTTTTCCGCTCGAAGGAGCGGGTTGATGGCCTGTAGTATCTCGAAAAACTTCAAGGAAAGCGTGAACTTGAGATCTAGCAGATCGACTTTCTGTGTGGGGGCCAACTGAGATGGGATGTCGCCGTCTTCGGAGCTCTGGGCCTCGTGCCTCATTTCCAAAAGAATCTGGTACCCCAACCCGGTAGCTGCATCAGCCAAGCCCCTAACACTGAGCTGGTACTTTTTACTTTCGCCTGGCTGTGTCATGGGGTCGCAGAGGGCCGCCATCATGTAGAATAGTCGCAGTAGTAGTTTGTCATCTTCGTGGAGCTCTAGCTTCTCGAAGAGGTAGCTATGCGGCTCGAACAAGGGGACAGAGGGGCCACCGTGGAGCGGGAGCTCGAACTCCATGATAGGGTGTTCGTCTTCGTCAGTGTCCATGGCATTACCTGAGGTGAAGATGTTTAGTTGAAATAGTGAGGGCAGCGCTCTGTATGTCTGACTGGGTTGGAGGAGCAAATTTGGAGGAAGGATTTAGTGAAGATACATTACGGAGATAGTGAAGAAAAAGAGTAGATGCATGTTTTGATGGGTGTTTTCATTTATGGAGTTTCGATGGAGTGATCTGGAGGAGTGTACTAGAATATTGGATGATTGTACTTGAGATTCGCAGCCACCACCAGAGTAAGAGATTATGAGGCACATGCAATGTTCAGCAACGATAGAGGTTTCAATTAATCTATCTAGGCAC
This sequence comes from Sungouiella tsuchiyae, assembly GCA_030566995.1. Taxonomy (NCBI): domain Eukaryota; kingdom Fungi; phylum Ascomycota; class Pichiomycetes; order Serinales; family Metschnikowiaceae; genus Sungouiella; species Sungouiella tsuchiyae. The sequence goes on along the minus strand of JAJLRO010000003.1, from coordinate 386,436 downwards.
TTAAAGATGTTGGACTAAATGCTTGCAAGGTGGAATATGGTAGCATATATGCGACCCACCACTGTCGTATTTTAAGTCCACAATCACTTTATTAGTCCACAATCTCGTTACTTGTCCACAATCATTGTTTTTGTCCACAGTATTAGGGATTGCCCAGCCACACCAACTAGAGATGCGACGAGAAGCTGAACACTTGGTCCAATCCCTTGCCGAATATGCCTCTCACCTTCAGTGCATCTCTTCTTGAGTACGCAACCAATATCGCCATGCTGAGTGCAAACACAACGCTTTCTATCCTCAAATTGCGCTTACTTGGCTCGGCAGAAACCAACGTCCCAACGGCTCTAGGAGCAACAAAGAGAGCCAATTCCTTTCTGCGTTGGGGTGTATCGACAAAACAACTAAATCCGCTCAAGAAGCAGCCCGAGGCCACGCAAATGGTATCGTCCCAGCGCTCGGGAGGCACGTCAGGAAAGAGTTTTGGAAGCAACCTTGTTCGAGCCAAGCAGACGCCGTACCAGTTCAAAAAGATAAACGAACCTAGAAAGCACGAGGAACGGACGGACGATTTCAACGACCGTAAAACACGAGAAGCAAAGGTGGAATTTTTCCGGGGAATCAAAAGCATGAAAAAGTTAATGCCCCCGTAGAGTTTGAAAGCAAATTGAAATCCACGAACAAATCTCCACAAGCCATGAAGTTCACAACTCTTGGTCTTGAATGCGTGCACAGCCTCACAAGACAAGGGAATATTGGTCACCAACGATCCCTCCTTGGGGTCTCTGCCGTACTTCCTACAGTAATCTGCCATCAACTCGTCAGCGGGTCCTGCCTCGCCGTACTTGACTTTCTTCTCCTTGATCAACTTGAGCATCGTGACAATTTCGTTGTCCATGTTGGCGGCCAGCGTGATCCAATTCCGATAGGCCGGCGGCAACTTTTCAGGATGGAGAAACCACGAGTACATGATAAGTGTGGAGGAGGCAATAAAAAGGGCACCGTCTCCAAGTGACGAATATGTCCCACCCCCAACGCCCAGTAAGGCAGAAGATAATGCCGTGTCAACAGCACGTGTGGCCATCAACAACGTCAAGTCCAAGGAATTATGGCGGCCGTAGGTAACCACATGTTTCTGGAACTTGGGGAACGTTGTGAGCGAAGCAACGAAACTGGCCAAGAACGTGCTGATGGCCAAATTCGTTCTAGTCGCCAACAATCCGGTACGTTTCAACAAGTAGAAGAACACTGGCTCCATGATGTTGATACGGAGCACCAACAGCCCCGCCAACGCGGGAAACTTCTCGCCTTTGAGCGCTGATTTGATTAACCTCCACACTCTCGGGAGGATTTTAGCATACTTTCCCTCCCAGCAAAACTTGGAGATGGTGGTGACGACCTTCGGCAAAACAACACAAACATAGGCGAAAATATAGGCACGAATTGACAGCGACACAACACGGGTGTTGAAGTACCTGAGGAACAATTGGGCCAGCTTCCTTGACTGTGGAGATTTCAAGAGCTGCTTGAGCAAGGGCCTGATGAGCGGATTCACAAGAGGAGCGGCTAACTTTGTGACCGGTGCCAACGGCTGCCCAAGCACTTTTCCCATATCGACGAGTGTTCCGGGTGTTGAAAATTAGTTGTGGTCCTGGTATTGGGAGTTGGAAGTGGAGCCAGCGCGATGGTGTTTATTGTGTAGAGAACCGAGGGGCTCGGAGCAGAGAAAGGCGACGGGCTGAACCGAAAAACAGTATTGGATGTCCACGAGGCAGATTGGTTTTTGATATTTTGTGTCTTGCGATGGCTAGGATGAGGTGGGGCGAGAGGCGGGGCATGGCCCTAGGCTTGTATCGACTGAGGTTTAAAGGAGATGGTGTAAGAAAAGGTACGGGAAAAATTAAGAAGGAAAGATACGGGAAAAAATTAAGAAGGAAAGGTACGGGAATGTCAGATAGACGAAATCGAGAACGTGGCTTATTTGGGATGACATTGAATCCTGCGTTGTCTATTGTATTGTTAACTCTGCGAAATGCCTTATCTGGCATTAGACCACTGACACCATACAGTTGATCGGCGCAGACAGGAATATTTTCTCGATGTATTGTGGGAAGTTGTACGTGTGTTCGTGTACCCTCCAGTTATGATTCGAGTCCTGCAATTATAATCAAGCTGCTACCTCCAATTGGATTTAGTATATGTTCGTAGAAATGCTTCAAAAAGTAGCATTCCATTTACCAAACATTCTATTGTGTTTAGTACATCATCGAATCTGCCCAACAGGTCGTCCTTGATTTCGAGCTCATCGACTCCATAGGATGCTGTAACATCCTATGATTATGGCCATCTCTTCCAAAACGTTCAAAGGATATACTTACGACTGTTAGCTGGTAGCGAATCAATGAGTTTACAGTATCGCATGTCATGTCGCAAAGCAAGAATGCTCACCTTTCATAAAATTCTTGGTGCTTCAAGTCTGGCAGTTTGGTGCACTGATTCTCTATTTGTTGTAAACTGATAGCGGATTCATGGGTAATGTCTGATAAAGTCCGTTCATTCCAATGTCAGTTACAAGTTTGACGTTCGACCCTATCATGTAAGAACTAGTCTTTAACCTTAAGTTGCTTTAACCTTTGGACTCACTATCTATAAAAATATAAATAAGCAAAAAAATATATGTAAATACTTGTACAATATAAAAACAACAAAATACTGTATGAAACAAATGAGTTATGTAACTCGTTGATCGTATAGTTCATCTCACAAAGATATAGACATGATGATAGCAAGTTGGTTTTGATCAAAGCAAGATCGTTTTGGAAATTTTAGAATCTTAACAACGAGTCCAAGTAGGTGAAAACACCAGTACTACCGGGGGTCATTGTTGAATATGGTGTTCTGGTTTCGTAGGTATTCTGGTTACTAAGTATTGTGTCCAGAGCTGACTGATATCTGAGATAGACAGTGACGAGCATTGACTAATAATGTAGCTGATTCTACCTTGACTGAGTCATATTTGCTCTATTCGTTGAGATAAATTTCTATTGTACTGTCATGATACTATTAGAGAAGGAACATCAAAATAATGTGTTCACATTTGACGCGGCCGTGGGTCCAGTTGTACGAATAATAGAGTAGGGCGCAATTCAAAGTCATTACTTGTAAATGGTAATGTAATGAGTCTTCGGAAGTCAAGGAAATGTAGTGGTTAGCCATGAAATAGAGGTATTCCTTACTACAATTCTCCTCAATTTTCTTATTGTCCAACCATCACCTATCCCATCTCTGTCCTTCAAAACATACAATTGTTGCGCACTCACGGAAAAATTGCAAAACAAAATTCTCAATGGAAAAATCCAAAATTCCGTCAAATCCAAAATTACCCCATTTACATTGTCAATCGCTCTCAAACACATCCCCCATTTCCAAATCATTCCAACGGCTCCTCGCAATTACATCCATTATGGTGTCGTCGCCATAGAGTGCTCGAGACTGCATATATACCAAACGTCCACCACCGTACAATCTTGAACTAACCCTGCAGCTCGTTATTAATGGGAAGTTTTCAGTCAACAAACACGTCTCCACATCTCCCTTTGCCGCTCCTCAAAGTAAATCTCTGATAATGGGATTCCTTGCGTTCATCCACATTCCTCATGCAACCGGTCTTGTCCACCTTCATCTACCTGCAGGACAGGTGCGTTGGCAATTGTTCAACCGTCCCTCCAACTGACCCATTATCGGAATCACTACCAACACTCTCCATTGGAACGCCCAATTTGCACACATAGATCGAGTCAAGACACCAACTGCATATCCGGCATCAATCTGTCTTCTCCACGTTCTATTCTCTGGATTCTCCCCAATTTATAGTGTTGTGATTTCCCTTGTCACCGTGCAATGAAAATCAAGGAAATCATAGGAACTTCCACGTTCGCATGGAGTCCCGACGTGATCCCGCTCTTGGCAGTGGGTTCTGCCGCGGGCGCCATTGACTTGAACTTCTCGACGCTGTCGCTGTTCGAGTTGTGGGACCCTTTCGGCCCCAACTCTAGCTCCGCCATTTTCTCCACCAATCTCGACGACAAGTTCTGTGCTTTGGCGTGGCTGAGGCCGTTCGGAAACCACCCACGCGGTGTGTTGGTGGGTGCCTTGGAAACTGGCGAGCTCAAGTTCTGGGACGCTGGTGTGTTGATCTCCACCAAGTCTTTGTCTAATGCGTCTCTCCACATATCTACCAAGCACACTGGTGCCGTCAAGTGCTTGCAATTCAACCCACAGCAGCCCCACGTTTTGGCCTCCGGTGGAAAGAATGGTGAGATTTACATTTGGGACATTAGAACTTTCGCAGACCCCTTCGCTCCTGGCAGAGCAATGACTCCAATGGACGAGATTCTGTCCATGGCATGGAACAACGCAGTCAGCCACATCTTGGCAACCACGAGCAATGGCGGCTACACTAGCATTTGGGACTTGAAGTCCAAGCGAGAGGTGTTGCACTTGTCCTACAACGGACCTCTTGGTAGAGCAGACTTCTCGAGTGTTGCCTGGCATCCACTGCAGCTGACAAAGTTGGCAACAGCTAGTCAAAGTGACGGATGCCCTTTGATAATGACTTGGGACTTGAGAAACTCGAGCGAGCCAGAGAAGATCTTAGAGGGCCACCAGAAAGGCATCTTGTCTATTGATTGGTGCTCGCAAGATCCAGAGTTCTTGATTTCTAGTGGAAAGGATAATTCCACCACGTTGTGGAATCCAATTTCCGGTACCAAGTTGGGCGAGTACCCCGTCGCTGCAAACTGGACCTTCCTCACCAGGTTTGCGCCTAGGGCCCCGGATGTGATTGCTACCGCATCCTTTGATGGGAAGATTGTCATCCAGACATTGCAGGATACGTCTCCTCCGATCTCTGAGCAGGTGAAGGCCACGAACGAAAACGATTTTTGGTCAAATATCGCATCCACAGAGACCCACCATGCCGAAATGGACGTTCTTCAGGCCCCTTCGTGGTTGAAAAACCCCAGTGGTGTCAGTTTTGGATTCGGTTCTAAGATCGTGGTCTTTAAGTCTGAAAACGGCAAGAGCACCGTGTCTATCTCCAAGGTTGCTACCGATAACCTCTCGAATGCTTTTGCAGATCAGTTAAGCTTGGCAGCTCTGTCCAATAACTACACCGAAATCATCGACGCCAAATTGAAGGAGGAAGTTGATACGTCAGACTGGGAGCTCTTGCATAGATTGGCTGAGCACGGCAAGGAAAAACTCTTCCAAAATATCGTGGAAGGGTCCGAGGTTCAGGCCAGCGAAACTTCTAATGGCGCCGAACAAAAGATCGATCACTTGGATGACCAAGACGGATCCTTCTTCCAGAATCTTGCCGATGACTTCAAGAACCAGAAGAATCAAACGCGTGAAGATTTGTATGTTCCCTCTGGCGAGTTCAAAATCTTAGAGACTGACCAGAGCGCCGCTGAAGCCACTTTGGCCAGAAACATCTTGAGCAACAAAATTGAAGATGCAGTTTCTGTATGTTTACAAGAGGGCAAGTTGTTGGAAGCCTTAGTGTTGTCGTTGGACCTGAGCGCCGGCGTCAAGCAGAAGGTCAAGAACTATTACTTCAAGAACCACAGCAATGTCTTGTCTCGTTTGATTTACTCTGCGTCCTCTGGGGATGTGTTGGATATTGTCTCCAATGCCGACATCTCCAACTGGAAGGAGATTGCTTCGAGTATTTCTGCTTACTCCAAGGATGAGCTTGACTTCAACTCGAAGATTGTGGAGTTGGGTGATCGTATTTTGGCTTCTGGTTCTCACGACAAAGAGAACCGTGACAATGCTCTTTTGTGCTACTTGGCTGGTGGTGCTTTGGACAAAGTTTGCGCCATCTGGCTCAAGGAATTGCCTCTTTTGGAGCAGTCTTTGTTGCATGACCAAGGCGAAAACGTCTCCAGTCCGTTCGACGCCAGATGGTCTGCATTGGGCAGTTTTGTTGAGAAACTTGCGGCCTACAGATCTATTTCCCATATCAATGAGCCACTCTCGGGTCCATCTATCGAGCCCGTGTGTAAGGCCGTTTTTGAGTTTTCCAACATGACGGCCGCTAGCGGCCATTTCGAGTTGGCTAACCACTTCTTGAGCATCTTGCCTGAAGACTTTGCTGGCTTGCATGCTGAAAAGGTCCGTATTGCAACTGCCTTGGGCTTAAACTCCCAAAAAGAACCTGCTGCTAAGTCCAGCAACCATGGCCGCGCTTACACTGCTAACGGAGCTAAGACGAACAGGTTGCAGAACCCTCGTACTCCAAAGGCATCGGTCAGTCACACTCTTCCTGGTTTGCGCAATCCACTGATCCTGGCTCTGCCCCAGATTCCAAGTTTGACTCCAGCAGCTCCCGTCCAAAGACCTTCTTACGGTGCTGCTGTGCACGCCAATCCCTACGTGCCTTCAGGAGCTGCAGCACCGGCACCTGTTGCCCCAGTTAATCCATACTCGATTGGTCCTTCTGCTGCAGACCCCATTACGAACCCAACCATTGCATCTCTGATTCTGCCAGCCGTGCCTACGGGTCCAACGGGCTCTGTTCGCCCTCCTTCAACGCCAAACATCGCAGCTCAATTCACTCCATTGGCTCCACAATATCCGGTCCCACCGCGTCCTGCTTCGGGATTGTCCAATCCGCTTCCTCCAAAGCCTTCCTACAAGGTGGAGACCGATGGATGGAACGATTTGCCTGACACTTTCCGGGCACTGAAGCCTCCAAGACGTGCTGCAGCGGCTGCTCCAGCCGCGGTTGTGGCCTCTCCAATTGAGGCTGCCACTCAATTGAATCCGCCTCAGAAGACGCCTGTGGCTGCGTCTCCATTGGTTCCACCTCCTCCAAAGAACGTGCCGAGAATGCCATCCAAGACGAGCAGTACTACCTCTGTGGCCCAATCTCGTAATACTCTGGTCAGCAACAAATACGCTCCACCACCTGGCTCTTCACCAGTGCAGCCACCCAACGGGGGCGTACAAACACACAAGCACTCAAACCTGAGTAGCTCCATTGTTTCTGCACCCCCAAAAAATCCATACGCTCCGAGCGCAGCACCTGCTGGCCCATCCAAGGTTTCATACGCTCCTCCTCCAGTGAACTCTTTTGCTCCTCAAATGACCGCAGGAGTGTCACCAACAGGAGCACCTGTGGCAAATCCTTATGCGCCACCTGCTACTGGAGGCCCTCAAATAAGGCCGGGCCCCACTCAAGTGGGAGCACCTCCAATTGCAAGACCTCCGTCTAGACCTCCATCTAGACAGCATTCTTCTCCACCAAAACCTCCTATTGGTGGTCCAAGAAGTGTACAGCCATCCGGCCAAATTGCTCCTCCACCCAGAAGAGCTGCATCATCGCAGGTGGCTTCGCCAAACTTGTCTAGTTCTCCAATTGGAGCTCTATCAATTAGTGCTCCCCCAATCGGAGCTCCACCAATCAAGGCTCCACCAGTTGGAGCTCCACCAATTGGAGCCCCACCAATCAGTGCTCCACCTAGAGCTAACTCTGGTGCTTTTCCAAAGTATTCGGCTCCACCTGCCATAGCAAACGCTGGTCCAAGGATAACTCCTCCTCCTGTTCGTTCTGCTCGTTCAGGTAGAACTGCTTCGATATCATCCGCCGTCCTGACGTTGACCTCAACCTATCCTGTTGGTGGAGACAGATCGCAGATCCCTGAGAACTACAAGCCAATCTTCACCACCTTCACAAAGTATTTAGAGGAGATCAAGCCTGCAGCTCCCCCCAAGTACGCCAAGCATGTGGCCGACATGGAGAAGAGACTCAACATCTTGTTCGATCTCTTGAACAAGCAGGACATATTGACCGAAGGCACATTGGACTTGTTGACGAACGTTGCGTCTGAGTTGGAGAATAAAAACTACACAGCCGCAGCAAGCTCCAACGATGCCATTCTTGTTCACCACGCTAACGAAGTAGGTGCATGGCACACAGGAGTCAAGCGCTTAATCACTATGGCTGAGGCGTTTGATTCGTAATCGATTCCCTGATTCTTTCAAAAATGTATACATCTAGTCATTTATGATACTTTGTATGTTCAACTAAAAACAACTTCGTACAATTTGGCACCTGCTTGGTCTGAACTGTCATGAACTCCATCAAACTCGAGTAACAAGAATCTACCCTCCGCGTCGTATGGAAAGTCAATGGATGTGATGTTATGGCTTGTTGGAACAACGATCTTTGCCTGATCTTCCTGTTTGAACGGAGAGGTAATGGAAACTGCACCAGAATAAATTTCTTCAAAGACATCGTTCTGAGGGGTAGTCACTCCCTCAGAATTGGCAAAGCTGTATTGCTTGTAAAGATCGTTGCCAAAATCCACTTGACTCAAATATTCAATGGACAGGTCGAGGGTATCATTTTTGGATACCAGGATCTTGACACTTGTTGGTGGCCGCTCTCCCCAGTTAATAAGTCCCGACGCTAATCTAGTCTTCGACTTGAGGTCAATCAAGATCTTACCGGTGGAATTGTAATAACTTTGCCAATTCGTTGTGTTATCGCCATCATTAACCAGAACAGTGGCATCACCATATGCTCCATCGGTGATATTGGTGAACACGGCCCTGTTGCATTCGGTGAGACTGTCGGGAAATGCACCTTCAGTCTCGAATAATGGCAAAACTAGTTGATCTCCTGCCGAAATAGCGAACGTAGTGGAGTTATCGAATCTGGATCCAAGAACAATCTCAATCTCGTCCACAGCATCCTTCTCTTGACTATCATCTGTAATTACCAATCCCGAACTGGTCATATTCAACGACAATGTGTGGTTCATGTAGTGAATTCCGTGAAACACTACCCCGGCCGGTAACATCTTGAGCTTGATAGGCTCTAACTTCAACTGCCGCACAATCTTGGCGTTATCCATACGGAAGTCATAGCGGAGGCCAAGAAGACCCTTCAAAACTGCTTGAAGTAGACCTCCATGAGCAGTCAAAAATGGAAACGCCGGATGAGTGCCTCCGTTTGTTGCGAAATTGTCATTGTTCTGCTCAGAAAACTGAGCAAAGGGCCCACGCAAAAAGGGCTGCACAGCCTTCAGCAAGTACGACTGAGAGGAACAGCCAGTATCCAGCAAGGCGGAAGCAACAATCAGAAAGATGGGGAACGTCATGGCAGGACCAAAACTCACTTGCTTTTGCAGATAGAAGTTCATATTGGTGACAGCTTGATCATGAGTGATAAGCTCATTCTCCAATGGGTAGGTGATCATGATCACATCAGCCTGCTTGATTCCCACCGAAGAATTCATACCCGAATACTCTAAAACGATATTCTCGTCGTCAGGAGATGTTGGCAAATGAACATTCCCTATGATCTTAGTGAAAAGGTCAGGTACTGGCTTTCCCAAGTGCTGGAGTACTGCCAGGGCCCAACTTAAAGTGAGTGAGATGGCGGCGTTCGTGTATGCTCCATTGTCAACGTGATTGGCGTATTCGTCCGGATCTGTCAAGTTTCGAGTGGTGTACTTGCCCAAAGTCTCGTTGTACTCGACGTATGAGGCCAAAAAGGTAGCAGCATCATTAATCAACGGATATGCAACTGTTTCAAGAAATTCGTCATCGGCTGCGCCGCTCAAGTAGGCTTCCCAGGCCGAAATGGCGACTGCAACATTGATATGGTACTCATAATCGAAGCATGGTCCAGTGGCCGTACAATTTCCATATCTTCCTGAGGTCCAAGGGTATGAAGCACCTTCGAAGGTCCTGGGAGCCAGTGGGCTTTGCAAGTTATCGATAGCCTGCTGATGCGTATGAACTCTGTAATTTATAAGGCTGCGAGCCTGCAGTGGATTCCATGGAAGCAAACCGTTCATGATCCAAAGATCTGTATCCCAGAAAACCATACCACCGTAGGAATCAGAGGAGAGACCCCCGACAGCTAATGCAGCGTCCACACCAGTTGCTTGCGACCGCGTGTTTGCCGAAAGATGAAAGAGCGAAGATCTAGTGGCCAACGTAAGTAAAGGGTCATCTGGGAATTCGACTTGAAGACCAGTGGAAATGATATCCGACCAGGCCTGCTGGTGACTAGAAAGAATCGAAGACAACTTGCCAGATTCCAACGACGTAGTGCGTGCTTTGGCAAGTACCAAGTCAAACAGTTTGTATGCTTCTGGATCGATGTCTGAGGTGACGATTCCCACATACTTGGTCACAGACAAATCTTCACCAGGATTCAATTGGAAAACAAGCGTTTGAGAAACGTTAGTGGAGGCCCCAGCGAAAATGGCATCAATACATTTGTTCTCCAGGAAGCGCAAGCTGGAGTAAGTGGCAGCATAAACGTCAGACACTCCAATAGGCTGGTAGAGCAAGTATATACCACTTCCAGGCTCTATTGCTGCACCGCTTACGTTGGAACGCTGTGCAGTGTCACCGCTCAATACATCCGAGATGTTGAATTGCATACCAGTGCTCCCAATATTGGAGATCTTCAAGTCCACCACACCCAAATGTGGATTTTCACGGTGGGCAAGCACGTCGTACTGGACATGTAGAGAATCGAGCCACACAAACAGCGTCGACACTACTCCATCGGCCAAAGACATGTTTTGGACGTACAGAGAGATTTGACCCCACTTTTCGCTTGGTTCCTGAGGGTCTAAGATGAACCTCTCATCGTTGTCTCCATGAGCCGTTATGGCGAGCCCAGTCCACTGAGGAATGGCGGAAATGACACTCTCGTACCCGTACTGGAGAAGCCAGGGAAAATTTGTCTCGGTGGTATTGTGCTGAGAATCAAAGAACCCAGCAGCAAACGCACCGGCATATCTCTGATTGAAAAGCGGCCAACCATTGCGAAGATCGTCTTCGGAGGCAGAAACGTCGTTCGAGAGCGTATCGTAGGCAAAACCTTGGCCCAAAACAGGGATTCGCGACCCAATGTACCCATTGGCAACGTATGGCTGTCTCTGGTACTGGTGAAATGTAACGAAATCGAGAGTTCCCACCACATTCAGCTCTGTGTCATAGAAGGCATTGTCCGAGTGCTTAAGGTTGGCGAAGATGAGCTTGTTAGCCTCGGAACTGGCAAACTGTTGAAGCAGCAGAGTATCTGGAAGCTTTTTTGCAAAGCTCAGCGAGCGGATATTAAGTGGGAACCCATTCACTAGCGACTTGAGCAAACTGAGATAGGTGACGAAAACTAAGGTAACAAACATCACCACAACCTTGGAGAGAAACCGTTTGCGAGAGAAGAGCTTTATGAGCGAATATTTCTGTTTCGTTAGAGGGAATCGTATCATATTTATAGACCCCAGTTAAACATTTTGATGTACGCATGAGCAATACCTGTCGTCACTCAAGTTAATGTGGGGACCTTGCATGATGCAGGTGCACTTGTGGAACCACAACTCCGGTTCGCAGCCAGGGAATTCGTGGGAGGGGCCCGGTGGGGAAACAAAATAATGGGTATATTCGTCTAAATGCGGCAAGATTGTGATTTAATTGGAGTATTGAATGTATAGTATTGGAGGCTTTGCATGCGTAGAATTTGAATTTTTTTGGACGCATGGTAATTGAGCATTTGGATGCATAGTAATTGAGCACTTGTGTGCGTTTTCAATGAGGTTGGGTGGAATGTGCTACGAGTGGGGAGCATTATCTTTTTTAAGATTTTTGGTTTCTCTCTTTAGATTTCTCGTTTCTCTCTTGCATCCTATTCTACCTTCGTACCTTTCAACCCATGGCGAATACGCCATTATAATAATACACTATACAACACTAATATACATGTTACTCATCGAGCTTTGGAAATGCGATCCACAACTTTGGTCATCTTGTAATCTTCGCCTTAGGAGCGTCCAACCTCGAAATTCCCCGTAGGAGCTCCTTGCTTGAAATGTGCCGAGTCAACTCGGGACCGTAGCCACGACCCATGAAATTCTGAACCACTTGGGCAACCTGCGCTTGAAGGAGATCCTTTTCTACTTTGGCAACTAGCTTGACGGTCTGTCCCATTTGGTACAGCATGTGGTAAAGTCTGTCCACCGATTCCTCTAGCTTTTGTGGAATGTTCTCTTGCACTTCCTCTGCACTGGCTTGCATTTCCTTCAACAAGCCGTCTCCAAGGACATCTGAAACGATTTGCTTGTCTTTCACAGATTCCACATGCTTGGCCAATTTCTGTTCGTCGACATCGCCGCCGTCGATCGACAACCCATTGAGCGGAGCAACAAATCGGTCAAAACTCTTGTGCCATTCCGATTTTTCTGCCTGGAGCAGCCGAAGCTTTCGGGTGAAGATTTCAATATTCTCCTTATTAGACTCATTCAATGGGTTCGGCTGGATGATGCGTTTGCTAGACAATCGATCCTCTGATTTGTCGTCTTTTCGACTGTACCAGCTGGTGGATATGGTCCCATCCACAAGATCTTCCAAAAGCTCTTGTTGGATGATTTTGGCGATTCCCTTAGCCGTTTCTGATTGTGACGATCCCTCATCTGATTCAGCCTCTTGCCCGAGTTTCTTAAAGCACCAAACCAAGAGTTGTCGCATCTGACTTGGCTCAGGCATCGACCGATCAAGCAGCTTGTAATACTCCGTGCCAGAAACTTCTGAGTGCGGCTTAGCAACATAACCATTGCCAATGGACAGCACACGTTTCCCTCTGTTGCTATAGGACGAGCGACGCTCAGGAGCTGGTCGACTATCATCAGTGAGGTCAAGTTCATGGTGCGACACCTGCTCGACATATTCTTCAGGCGCATTTTTAAGACCTTTAGGCGCATTTTGAGGACTCTGAGGCGCCTTTTGCCTACGTGTGTACTTCCGCTTTGTTCGTGGCTTGGGAGCAATCTGTGGAGATCCTTTCGGTGTTTCTGGTGGTTCAACTGGTGGTCTCACCTTTGGTGGTCTGCCACGGCGCTTCTTTGGCGGAGAAGCTGCCTCAATGTCATCAAAGTGGATGGAATTTCGTTTGCGGTCAGGAGGAGACGCCAACAGCGCGGCAGCGCTCTTCAATCGAGAGATGGGAGTTGTGGATGTATTCAAAGGAGATTCTGGAGGTAGAGCCGCCGCTTTGGGCTTTCTTCCGCGCTTCTTGGGTACCACCGGCGTGGAAGGTTCGGGCTGCAGCGAGCTGGGGCCAGAAAGAAGCTGTTTGAGTGTGTTGTGGGAGCCGAGTATTGTTTGGCTCAGTCGAATGTGGTTTCCATTGCCGTCTCCGTAGTCGGAGTCTGAATCGGAATCTGCAAAGTTGTTGACGACATTTGTGGGTCTGTGTTTGATGCCAGGAAGGCGCTTCTTATTCGCCAGTGACGCTGTGGGTCTCAATCCCACCAGGGTTTTAGGTGGCATTCTTGCAGGTGCTTGGCCTGGTCATAAACTGGCGGTGAATGTTCTGGAGGGATTAAGGAACGAGCGTCAAATATGAGTTCAATGGTATCACGTGAGGCTTTCCGGAACTCAGAAACGGAGTGTTTGGTGACGATGCAGTAGATTATACTAGTCGAGGTTGTTTTGATTTCAGGTGAGATTATTGTGTAGGAACTAGATGCAGGACATCACCATGAAGAGACGAAGCATAGAGGTGGAAATACTTAGGGATAGCATAGATGTGGGAATATCTAGGAATATGGAAGCGTTGAAGGAGTGATGGATGTTAAGAAGTTTGGCTCGTGGTGTTACGCCTATTTTCTAGTATTCAATTTGGAGAGTGGTTCCTAGGTATTTCCGGTCATATGCATACAGGAATTCAGAAAGAAGACCTGGTGCCATTAACATCTACAATTGATGCGAAAGATGTGAGTGCTTGTAACGTGAAAAGAGGGAATAGATCAAGCCGAAAAGTGAAATCAAGAACCGGATAGTAAAATCCAAGCATCTTAAACAGCCCTTCCTAGCCGAATCGTAATATATATTCTCCACATCCCATCTCTTTTCGCACCCATTTCGAATCTACATACAAGCAAGGTGAACTAACAACAACACCCACCATGATCCCCGCCATATCAGGATGCGGATCCTACATAGCGTTGGTGACCGCCGCAGAACTACAGATCCATGCGCTACTGCCTTCAAAGCTCTTCCGCACATACAATCTTAGCCAATGCTTTACAAATCACCGGCTCCAGTGCAATTATCGTCCACATAAACTTCCCGTCACTGTTCATAGTCTTGAGTGGGAAATCTCCACCGAGGAGAAGTGTGGGAAAGTTGCCGTTTATGCAGCTGACTCCTCTCTTAACGTGATTTTCGTCTTCGACTTCTCGGAAGACTTGCCTGTGGTCATCGAGGTGGACAAAGATGGAATCTCTCACCTCCAATGGATCCCTGGCGCTTCAAGTGACGGTGGCTATTCCAACTGCTCACAGCTAGCAGCATTTTCCAACTTTGCCACCGAACTACGCGTGTATTCGCTCGATTGCACCATGGTGCTGTTCACACTACCCAAGCCAGTTTCCCACCAGCTAATAATACGGCCTGGCGCCTCTAAACTCTGGTCGGTGGTTGCGTCGCCTTATCACGGGAAAAACCTGACGGAAAGGTCGAACTTGGTTGACCCAAGTCGCCAGTATCCGTTACTCCTTCACTTCTACAACAATGGGTCTACCAGCGAGATTTTGGCCCCCTTGCACCTCGATTTCTCACCGAACGAGAAATCCACCTTCACATGGTCGCCTTCTGGGAAGTGGCTACTGTACTTTGGCAATTATGTAGGTGGGTATACGCTAAAGATATTCAACTCTCTAGGTATACACAGCCAGTTGATTTTGTCAACTAGCGAGCATATGGCACAGCCAACGTTGGAGTATTCGAGTGGCACGGACGACCTAGTTACCGATTGGCTGTCTGCATGGGGCTCCATCGAAGATATCGAGTACGTGGCTGTGATTCCACAACCAGCCCACAGATTAGTGTATTTGAAAGCCTATGCTATCAATGAAGTGGCTGCCACCAGGAAATTACCGATTGATCTTTCCCTAGGAACGAACTGGGCATTTCGCGCCGACTCAGATAGATCTGATAGCTACAGACAGCATAATGGAGCGTTCCTGATAAGTGGGAAATGGAAAACATTCCAAGTGATCGGACAGAAGCTCTTTTTGGCGACGGACAACTTCGTGGCAGTCCTACTGGTAAAGATCGCCACTCCATTGTATTTTGAAGTGGAATACACTCTCAGTGCGTCACTGACCTTTCTCCAGGCATACCTGCTTAGTGAAACAGAAATAGCAATTGTGTTCAGCGATCATCTTGCACTTCTGACTCCGAAGTATACAAGAGTCCTCGCCACAAGCAGATACAGATTCAAGAAGGCACATTTTCGTCTGGAAACAGACACCACCACCATTACTTTGGTGGAGGATACGCCCAGCGGTCCTGTTTGGAGGCAGATTGTTCATCATTTGACCGCAGATTCGAACGACGATTCCAATTTGGAGATCATGAAGCGGTTCAGCTACAAGGAGGAAAATAGCAAGGTGGTGAAGCTCATGAAGGACGTGCAACACAATGAGTGGGGGCTTGCGAAGCATAAACCTGAGGAGATTACCGATACGTTTCATTTGAACAGCAAGAGAAGACGAAGTGCTGGTGCGCTATAATGGGGTATGAGAAGGAAGAAAGTACCGAATTCATTACCGAATTCATTGCATGGGTGAGTCATTTCCCATCGCTTTCGAGTCGTCCGGTTTTGTTCCACTCATATTTACCCAGTTCTGTGAGTCCCGTCAAATCCTGTCGGACCTGTCAAACTCCCAGCCCCGTCAAATCCAGTCAGACCCGTCAAAGCAGTCAAAATTAGCTCCACTTAGCGGAGGCACTTCTATCCTTCAACTCGAAACTACTACCCTCCAAAATGCCAATTACGGATCTATTATCTATGTACATGCCTAGCTTGATTTCTTCTTTGGAGCACCCTTGTTTCTCTTCTTTCTGTCTGCAACCATCTTCACCCTATAAGCCTCCTTTGGGTCAACCAATCTCAACTCAGGGAACCATTCCTTAAAATCTTTGAACGTTGGAGCAGAGTCATTGTGTCCATACCAAGAGACAACCTCGGGACCCTTGAGAGGCGCGCGCAAGACCTTGGCTCCATTCCGCACATTTTGCGGGTTGTAAGTTTCGCCGAAGATTTGGGCCAGGAGCTGCTTGACCTCCTTAAGCTGCCTCAAATTGATCTTCTTCAATATCGACATGGCGGTGGAGTCGAAGAGAAAAATGTTTCGCGAACTATGTGAGTCCGCGGTGTACGGGTGTACAGTAGTTCACCTCAGTGGTAGACGTCCAAAAGTACCACTATGGTGTTGGGGAAAACAACAGAAAAAAAAGTTGAAGCTAATGTATTGTTGAGAGTAGCCTCCACCGATCACATCATGCCAGTTTTCTCCCATCTTCGGCGTACTAGACATAGCCCCGCGCTGCCGCCTACGTCTCTCATGTAGGACCTCACAGTATGGCGCAGCCACGATAAGAAAGTGATCAGGAGGAATATTCGGCAGCGGGCCAAACACAACCTCATACAACTTCACATCGATTTGGAGTCATTTTGGGGCCAAATCCACAGTTTCCCCTACATTCTGCCCTATCTTCCATCTACCTCCCTTCCTCATCACTCTTTCATAATTTCGCAGCCTGGGCCACCAACCCAGTGCAGTCTCTTGAACCTTCTGAACACCAGGCAAACTTACTCAAGAGACACGACATATACGTCGGAGACCTAGCAGTTTCCGATCGTCCATCTGGGAACACTTTCTATCTGCACGTACGATTTTGCCCCGAACAGAGCTTCAATCCGCAAAAAAAGTATCGAGTGACTCGCCTATGGACAGATCACCAAACTCCCCCAAGGGGGTGGAAGAGGCTGATATTCAATATTCAGAAACAAACGAACATCGAAATGTGCGCCGCAGGCTGCGCCATAATCCGTTTGTCCGCCACGATGTACCTGCCATTAACCGAAACTCATATGTGCCTCCAGAGCACCATGAGAACCTCAACCGGGCATTCGAGACCGATCCGTTAGCCATCAGAGAAGGCCTAGCCTATGCGTTAGGAACCGACGGACATCACCGAAATTGGATGGTGGACCCAAACACAAGTGGAGGCTCCCTCCGACGAGGCAACAGACCTTCACAAGGTCTTTCGATCTCCATAGAACCTCCCAACTTCTCCATAGAACCTCCCATCGCAGATTCTGACGACGGCGATGCCAATCCGTTCGACTATCCAGATACAACACCCGACTTGACCTACGATATTCCCTTGATCACATTGGACACGGCTCACGCCGCCGATTACACATTTGAGGCCAACGACGACCTAGAGTCGGGAAATTATAGACCGCCTTTAAGTCCAGGGAAACCAGGTGGAAACGTGTTGTCGCCAGGATCGCCATCAAAGTTCTCTGATATGTTTGCCAGATTCTCCGATAGAATCGCCGGAAGCAATCATCCACCAACACCGTCGATGGAGAAATCGCCGTCTGCATTCGCGGATAACGAACTCATAGATTGGGACCAGCCGGCCAGAGAAAATTCAAATCATTCCTCTCTGCTCAACAGTGTGGTAGATGACCAGCCTGATCTCCTTCATCCTATCAGCTCGAGAGTGTCACCTACGCCGAATTCTCTTTCTTCCGGAGCCAGCGGGGTTTCACAGCACAGCGACTCTCAGTCTGCTACTCAGCGGTCTCCTCTGTTGCATACTGCTAACAGCATGGAAAGCATTCACTCGATTCCTACTATGGCACTCTCGCATTCAAACATAGGCGCATCTAGTCTTCAGGTCAATTCCGTCAGCAACCGAGCTGGAATGTCACCAGTGACGTCGATGGCATCTCCATTTTTCCAGCCAATTTCCCGAGACGACGACCAGTTCTACAAATTGTATCTTTATGGAAATACGTTGCGAATCTTCAGCCCTACCTCCAAGATAAGAATCTGGTGTCACAAGATACTGTCCCACCCGCGTACCGTCTCAGTGGTGTTGATTCTTATTCTCTTGCAGACGCTGTTGCTATGCTATCGCCAGTGGGATCCCGCTAACTACCACGGATACTTCTACGCTGGATACAATTGGGCCGATTACTTGTTGATGCTCATCAACGGACTCTACACTATAGAGATCATGGTAAAGGTCATAGCATATGGCCTCTTCGATGATGAGGTAATGTTCAGGGAGTTGGGGTTGACCTACCCTCGAAGTGGCTACACATACGCTTGGTTGTATCTAAAAAAAATACTACGTGACAATTTTTTTTGGTGGATTCCAAACCTTCGGAAACCATCGAAGAAAAAGCAAAAAACAACCAACTTCGAACCAACATTGAAAGGCAAATATGCTCGTTTTTTGGACGAGGCTGAAAGCTCTCCTGATGTCGTCGAAGACGAGATCGAGGATCCACTCAGCCGTGAAACGACAAATAGAACCCAGAGGAGGAATTCGCTCTCGTCTTTGTCAGGCACGGAGGCTCCGACAACGCCGTTTCAACTTCGAAACACATTCCTTCAGTCTACGAATATTAACAAGAAGGTAGATGAAATGAATTTGCATCGAGCGTTCTTGAGAAGTTCTTGGCAACAACTTGACTTCATTTCAGTCGCAGCCTTCTGGATATCGTTGCCCCTTTCAATTAATCGTTATGATGCCAAGCACCACCTCATGCTCTTCCGGGCGATCAGCTGCATCAGAATCTTGCGTCTTTGCAACTTAACGACAGGCACGAATCTTATCTTGAGAGCTTGTCAGTCTGCCATTCCACGATTGGTTGATGTTTCTATCGTAATAGCATGTTTCTGGGTCATCTTCGGAATCGTCGGTGTCCAGTCGTTCAAATCCTCGCTTACTCGTCACTGCGAGTGGACAAATCCCGATGATTCCACCGACACATACATCAACTCTGACCTGTACTGTGGATCGTTTATTGGACCCGATGGCCATTCCCAAGGGTACTTGATGAGAGATGGAGAGGCCTATCCATACATCAAGGGTTTCAGATGCCCTCAGAATTCTGTTTGCCAAAGCGGCGAGAACCCGTACAATGGAACAATTAATTTTGACAACATTCTACAGTCCATGCAGCTTGTGTTTGTCATTATGAGTGTGAATGCGTTTTCTGATCTCATGTACTCTCTCATGGATACGGATAGCTTAGCATCTTCATTGTTTTTCATTTTTGGAATTCTAATTATGACCGTGTGGCTCATGAACATATTTATTGCCGTGATTGTCTATTCGTTTAGCACAATAGTGAAAGAGGAAAGCGGGCGCTACAAACAACGGAACGAGCGGCGTAATAGATCGCGGTTCTTGAATATCTGGAGATTCAATGATGAAATGTATTCACGGCAAGTTGTTGCGTTGATTCAGAAAAGAAAGTACTTACGCCTATACTATCGTGCTGAATACCCGATCGTGCTACTAATTGCTTGTGGTTTGGTCATCCAATGTCTCCGTTCGGCGACCATGTCCCGTCAACGTGCCCACTTTTTATACCGATGTGAGGCAGTGCTTACATGTATATTATTATTGGAGATTTTACTTCGGTTGGCGCTCTACCTTCCCCATTGGAAGATATTCTTCAAGTCCAAGATAAATTGCGTCGACCTTGGATTGGCTGTTATCACCTCAATCATCATTATCGGGCCAGTGAAAGAATCGCTTGGCCATGCATACTATTGGCTAACGGTGTTTCAGATTGCACGATTCTACCGAGTGGTATTGGCGCATAGGATTACCAGTGATCTTTGGCTCAAACTTATGGACAATGCTAAATCTATCTTTGATTTGGCCTTGTTCTTCTACATTTTGTTATTCCTAGCTAGTGTGATTGCAGCAAGATTTTTTGAGGGTCAAGTCCCCCCGGGCGATGTTGATGAAGTTGAATTTGCCATGCACACATTGCCGAATACTTTCGTGTCATTGTATGTGGTGGCGTCCACAGAAAATTGGGCCAACGTGATGTACAATCTTCAAGAGTACGCAGTTTCGACTCTGCAGAGGTCTTTTGGGTCAGTCTTTCTCATCATGTGGTTTATCATTGCCAATTTCATCGTATTGAATATTTTTATTGCCGTTATTGCCAGGGCATTGGAGGTATCTGAAGATGGTAAAAGAAAACATCAGTTGAGACAGTTCATTGAAGACATGACTCAGAAAATTCAAGTTGCCGGGAGTAATCCTGGATGGGTCAATCAGATCAAAGAGAAATTATTTGGAAAGACAAACGAGAAAAATCTTGAAAGGGCTGTAACGAACTTATTACTAAGTGGCAGCGCTGTGAATGATTTCCTCGATGATAATGATGATAGTGATGACAGTGAAGATGAGTCTACAAATCTGCACGGACGGCCAAGAAAGGAAAAGAGCTGGTCCAGGTGGAATATTGTTCGCAGAGTCAAAACGTTTTACCAGAACCCATTCTACCGTAAGAAAAAGAAAGTGACTGTTGTTGAAGGAGACTTTAACCCCGCTGCTTTTGCTAAAGAAGTGATCATGGAGAGAAAGAAGCTTATTCAAGAGCAGGATGAGTTCTTGAGACAGAACCCAATGTTCAATACGGTTTTCTATGTTTTGGGCCCTAGACACAAGGTCAGACGCTTCTGCCAACGAATTGTACCATCGAGTTACGGAGAGCGCATTGATGGGGTTGATCCTAATAAGACTATCAGTGAGTTATTCGCACTCGTCATGTTCCTTTCTACTATTGGAATCGTTATTACTGCTTGTTACTTGACACCGATATTAAGGAGGAGTGTTATTGATAAATACGGTCAGTACGACTGGACATTTTACATTGACATATCGTTCATCGCTATCTTCACAACCGAATTCATCATCAAGACTACCGCTGATGGATTACTTTTCACTCCAAATGCTTATCTGAGATCTCCCTGGAACTGGCTCGACTTCTGCGCTTTGCTCTCGTTGTGGATAGAGTTGATTGCATTCCTTAGAAATGATGGGAATTTGTCGAGAGTCGTGAGAGGCTTGAAGGCTTTGAGAGCATTGAGAATCCTCACCATCAGTGAAACAGCGAAGAACAATTTCCAATATACCATGATTTCAGGTTTCGGAAAGATCATTAGTGCGGGAATCATCTCCATTACTTTGATCTTCCCGTTCTCGGTTTGGGGTCTCAATATTTTTAATGGAAGATTGGGCTACTGTGTGGATGGATCATCAGCTCTTGAATATTGTGTCAACGAATATTCCAATGAGGTTTTTAATTGGGAGGTTTTGAGTCCGAATGTTTATGTGGAACCGATTTTGCATTTCAACAAATTCCTGGCTTCTTTCTCTTCGCTATTCGAGATCGTTTCTTTGGAAGGTTGGACGGATCTTTTGATTAATGTCATGCAGAGCACTGGCGTGGGCGCACCCCAGGAGATGTTTGCATCTCCAATCAATGGGTTCTTCATCATACTCTTCAACTTCACCAGTGTTGTGTTTATCCTTACTTTATTCGTTTCAGTGATTATTGACAACTATGCCAGAGTTACCGGGAGAGCATACTTGACCAATCCACAACGACAATGGTATCACATCAAAAAGTTTTTAATCCAAGTGAAGCCCTCGAAAAGACGCAAACCAGAGTCCTTGAAAGGTTTCAAAAAATTGTGTTATCGAATCACAGTCGAGAAGAACAAAATATGGGTAAGCTTGTTGAATGTTGTCTTGGTGCTCCATGTGATTGCGTTGCTCGTTGAAACTTTCCCGGAGAGAAGGGCAATGACCATTGTAAGGTATGGAATCTTTACCGTGTCTTCTTCATGTTTCTTTGTTCATTACTTGATGTTCGCGTACGCTCAAGGACCAAAAGTATTCATTGCAAATAAGTGGAACATCTTCTGCCTGGTGGTCTCCCTCGGATCCTGGATATGCACCATTCTCAGTTACCATACGAATTCAGGATCTTTTTTCATGAATATCAACAAGTTGTTCTTAGTGGCCATGTTGGTTTTTGTGTTTCCTCGAAGCAACAGACTTATGGAGATATTGAAATTTGCCTCAGCATCATTTCCCCAGATCTTCTCGTTGTTGTTCACCTGGTTTGTCATGTTTTTGGTTTACGCAATTGCAATGAATCAGGTGTTTGGAATGACCAAAATCGGCCCCAACACATCGGGAAATATCAATGTGAGATCTGTCCCCAAGGCTTTGATTCTTCTTTTCAGATGCTCTATGGGAGAAGGTTGGAACTATATCATGAAAGATTTTACGCTAGAGGCTCCATTTTGTGAGAGTGCCGATCAGATCGATGACTCCGATTGTGGAAACACCCAATATGCTTACCTTTTATTTATGTCCTGGAACGTCATTTCTATGTACATTATGTTGAATTTGTTCGTTTCGCTTGTGTTGGACAGTTTCAGTTACATGAACGGTGGATCCGAATACTCTCATTTGATTTCAAGAGCTGAGGTCAGAAAGTTCAAGAAAAAGTGGCTCAGGTTTGATCCCGAGGGCTCTGGATTTATTGATCCTGTTGATCTTCCTAAGCTCTTGCATTCGTTGGATGGGTCATTGAGCTTTCATTTCTATACGGGAGTCTTGTCTATTCCTGATCTATGCGACAAGTGGATTATAAGAAATAATCCTGTCGATCCGTATGACATTACAGTCAACTACGAAATGATGAATGCCATGATGCTGATGATGGATATACCCAAGATTCAGGAAAGAAGATACCAGTATGAGCGTTTTTTGGAGGAGGCCATTATGAGCATGGAATTGCACGATGAGCCAGGCATTTCGTTCAAACGACTCTTACTTCAGATTCCGTTATACAACTCTTTCGACAGTCGCCAATGCCTAACGCTCATTGACTTTTTGGAGAGGAGATTATTCGTGCAAAAAATGGAGAAACGGCTCCGCACCAAGAGATGCCGCGAGCTTATTGCAGGCTATGCCCTCCGGTGGAAGTACATGAAGAACAAGAAGGAAGATCAAAGACGCTCGTACATGGATGCGAGCTTCGACTCCAAAAATGAGACAATGTTTGGTGATGGCTACAGAATTCTCTGATAGATTATCTAATAGATTCCCTTGGAGCGACTATAAACTTTGCATACTCCCATATAACTAATGTACATTTCATAGGTGGCCAAGAACCTGAATTAATCAACCTTCATGTCGTTCAATCCCAAGTCCTCGTTCTGCTGGTGACTTCTCTCGAAATCTTCAATGATCATGTTAGGGTCGTTGTCTGGAGCGTAGACGTTCTGGATGTACGAAGATGCCAATGGATCCTCCATGACAATGGTAAAACCGATCTTTCCATGGGCGGCATCCTGCAACTTGGCGAAGAATGAAGTCCATCTCTGCTTGGTTTCTTCATCCATGGAGTCGGAAGTCTGGGTGAACACTCTAGTGTGCAACTCCTCGTACACCTGCTCCAATAATCCTTCAATGGTGGTGAATCTGCCACCCAAAGTACCTGGAGTCAAGTCCAAGTTCAACTCGGCGATCCTCATGCCGCATGTCTCGGACTTTAAGATGTCTCTGGCCAAGTCCTCAGGGTCGGTTACCTTAAGAGTGACTTTTTTACCCTTTGCAGGGATCTCACCTCCAGTCTTGACCTCGTTGGACTTGAAGCCGCAGTGCTCACATACAGTAGACATGATAATCACGTCTTTGAAATGAGGGATGTTGACGGTCTTCATGTGGGTGGAACATGGCTTGAAACAGGCCGAGCAGGTGGCATGGAAGGTCTGGACTTCGTTCTCAAAGTTCTCGATGTCGGTGTTGTCGGAAGCAAAACCGGTGGACTTTGGGTTGTCATTCAAGCTGGAGGTCACATTATTGTCGGTGGCAGCCTTCTTCTGTTCATTTTCGAGCTGTTTGTGCTGAGCAACATCGTCGGCCGAAATCAACCCAAGGAAAACATTTTGCTCGGCAGTACGGTTGTACTCGTACATGGACCACTTGTGGCCCGGCTGACCAGGCACGTATTCAACCCAGGAGTTTCCTGCTGGATCGTCGACGTAGAACGTCAAAGGCAACGAGCCTTCCTCGGCGTTAAGACACCTCTGGACCTTCTCGATGAAAGCAGCAATCTTGTCGTGGATCTCAGGTTGGGCCTCCTTTCTGGCCGGCTGGTCGCTCTGCAAGTTCTCCACCATTTCCGAAAGAAAGCCTTCGATGTTCGAAAGCTGGCCTCTCTCCGGAGGAATCTCGAGCTCCAACTCGGGGAACATACAGGTGGCGGTCTCGCTCTTCACCACTTGTCTGCTGAAATCCTCTTTGGTCTCAATCTTGAACACATAACGAGAACCTTTCTCTGCGATCTGGGCAGCAGGCTGGATCTCACTGTTTTTGAGTCCACAGTGAGGACACTCGAACGACATGATGATGATCTCACGGAAAAAGGGGATTCTGGTCAACAACATACGGGTGGTTCCGTTTTTGTGGCAGTTCATACATAACGACTCGACTTCTTGCACTGGATGGCCCTCGGCATCGGCAGCACCGGTTTCATTGATGGAAGAGTCGACTTCCTGGACCTGCTCACCAACAGTGGCGAATTGGTTGTCGATTTTGGGGCGTTCTTCTTCGGACATGCTGAGTCTGGGTTTTTTGTCTTCTGAGCCTTGTGGGGCGGGTTCGGATCTCTTCATATTAATGATGTAATCTCCAAATTTTTTCGTGATGGTCTGCTTTGTGCCTGCAGACGGCGTCTCACTTAGTAATCGATCGAAGGGTTTGGAAGACTAGGGAACATTCGAGAAGCGGGAAAATAAGCCATGTGGTTGCATCAGAACAGTTCCAATAACCCTGGAATCGAATTTTACTGCTTGTGGTTGCGATCCTAGATGTTGGGACAAATGTGGATGTCCAGTACTACAGATAAGCACACTCTATCTTCGCAGCAGCATCAGGCATGGCCCGAGTGCAGGTCCATGGCTACTATTTAGGTAGATGATCAGATTGATGGATTTGATGGATCAGGATGATAGATTTGATGAATTGATGGAATGACAGAATGATTAGCAGTCAGGCTACTGAGACAATGGAAGGGGGATCACATAATTGGACTTTTCCAATCAAAGACATTTACCTGGGAAGTGAATAGTCGCATCAAGACCACCAATAATCACCTTCTGCCTAAACGTACAATCTAATTTCCTTGGATGCAAGGTTTTTGTATAAATAGCCCTAATCTCTAGCGATTATCCCCGCTTCTTGACTTTTCAGTGTGTCTGTCGTATTGAGGCGCATTCCTTTGCAACCATGTGCGGTCTTTCAGCTCACCAGTTCGGATAGGAAACCCAAACGTCCACCACCACCCCATCTTCAACAGCAAAGTGGAATGGATACTGAGCTGCAGCTATGCATGCATGCTGGGGCACAATCTTGACCACTGTTCCCAATGGCAAAAAAGTTGTAGGTTTGTCCTCCATCGGAACCAAGATGCCATGCTCCTGGCTCACCCTGCCCACGCCCCAATTTTCGTATCCAGCAGGCGACACCACCACTCCGTGTCCTGGAACAGCACTGAATTCTCGGGCCAAAGCTAGAACACCAGCATTGATCAACTGCTCCCCTGGGCCTTTGCCTCCTCTTCCAGGATAAGTCGATACCACTTCCGCTAAAACTGCCACTGAGACATTGTCGAGAGAAACCAACCCCGTGCATACCTGCTGCAAGTCGCAGCATGGGTAACAGCCCGCATGGAGCTCCAACTTGCCTGCCAACTTCCCCACGCTTTGGTGGATGTCGTGTGACGTGGTGACTGAGGAAGAGTGTGCAGTTGGAGTAGCACCAACGGAAATGGTGAGGTTGCCGGCCCAAGAAGGATTGACACTGATGGCGTACTCAGCAGCTTTGTTGGCATGAGTGATTTCTTCGAAGAGAAGCTTTTTTGCTTGATCAATTCCATCAGCACTGTAGGAGTGGCCAGCATGGCAATAGAATCCGTAGAGGTCGACATATGGAGCCACTTCATTGCTTGTAAACTTGGCAATCGTCTCTTTGAGCAGGTCCGAGTCGTTTGTGAGCCCAGCACGGTGAGTGCCCATATCTATTTTCAAAAACACCGACCATTTCTTGCTGAGGCCATGGGCTTTGGCGTATTCGGCAAGAATATCCAATTGTTCGGCATTATCGAGCATCAAGCGCACCTGCGGCACCCTGCCGGCCAAATCAGCCAACTCGCCTAACCGAGACTTCAACACTGGCAAACTGAAGTGGATATCGTTGATGATTTTCTTCTCCACGAGTGGTAGAACACCCCAAGCTTCGGCCAAGGTAGAAACAACGATCCTGTCGGTTTTCGTGAGACCAGATCCCAATTGGAGCAATGTACCTTCGACTGTTTTGTGGGTCTTGATATGTGGTCTGAAATCAGCCTCCAATGCTGCAACATTAGCTAGCATCCTTTCACAGTTTCTAGCGAAGTTCTTGCGGTCAATGATGAACGACGGGGTTGGCAACTGTTCCAATTTCTTGCCTTTGTAGGCAGTGAGAAGAGCTTCTTTATCAGGGCGAGGAACGAACGACGACGAGTACATGGGGACTGTTGTTGAGAACGATCAAAGAACTTGGGCTTCAAAGAACTCGGACTTTCGCTATGAAATGCCGAATTGTCTACGACTCACTGCAGGACAGAAGAACTTATCAGTTGGGCTTCTATGCAAGATCCATAGATAGGTGAGAGTAGATTGAGAACGTGTAGTAGCTCTCAATTAGGAAAATTCTTGTAGAAGAATTCATACATTCTCTTCCTTGTCTTCTGAGAAGACTGGCGTAATTCCCTTACTCTTGTGTAATTAGACTTTCCTGCCCCATGCTTTGGCCTGTTACAGGTACGGTAAATAATGTACGATTTATCTGTAACTTTCAGCCTTTTAGTAAAAAGAGTTGTATCCGGGTTAATTCCGAAATTCTATGCTAATGGGATGTTGTACTGGAGATATATCACCTAAATCCAGCACTCTAGAACCTGCCACACTGACGCTGGTGTGCACTGTTCAACAGTCTGCAAACGACCTTAATCAAAAGTGTGTACGAACAGTTTGTAGGGGCGAACTGTCATTTTGAGAATGAAAGATTTTGTAGATATGCGTGTGAGCGGTTACCGATGAGGAATTATTCCGATGGGCTCATTGCAGTTGTGGTGAGTAGTTTGAATATGAAATAGATGGTTAGGCGCATTAGTATGAAATACGAGGCTGGAGAGGACAGAAGTGCGAAAAGTTGACTAAGGAACGAGTTAAAAGCGAATGTCTTCGATAATTTCCAATACAACGAGAAAAATGAAATGTGAAGAAAAAAAAATCTTGTTTCCTTTTAATTTATGTGTTCTCTTTTTACCTGTCAAGGTAATCAAATTCACAACTGAGTGCAAACTCAACCACCTTTCATCATCATTTTTAGCTTGGGTCGTACCTACATACCTATTGCCCACCTTTTTTTTTCCATATCGGTATTCTTTTGCTTGCGTCTCCAAAGAGAGAATCGCCAGCTTTCCGCGGATTCTTAAAACATCCCTTAGGTAAAAACCATTGTACTTCGGTGGTTGAGTTTGCCAGCGTTTACTTATTGCTCCTTCTACTATTATCTACACAGTCTAGACGTTTTTGTTACAAAACTGGTTAGTTTCTCGAGTCAAAACAACCATTAGTACTAGTAAAATTCTTATAACGGTGTGACTATCTTAAATTCATAAAGTAAATTCGTCTTAGAAAATTTCGGGATGAAGTTGAAACTGCAGATTTCTGGCGGGCCATCGACCCATTGATTGTGATACCTGCTTTTCGCACTGGGATAGGCCGTTACGACTACCATCTGGCTAGCAAGAGTTGCAAAAGTGATTCACGGTCCTGTAATTTAACAGGATGGCAATGGCTGTTTGGTAAGTACTTGTTCAGTTGAATAGCTCACGATGGTTCAAAACCAGCACTTTGCACAGTTCTCTTTGTCGCTTTTCCAGAAGGAGTGCTCTTTAGCACTCTTCAAGAGAACTTCTGGTGCATATTCTGTGGCATAATTAGCAGCAACTATGGCACAGAATGTACAAAATAGAAGCAACTGAGTACCGTAGTAGGACCACAAAATTTGAGTCATTGGTGAATATCCAAAATCAAAAAGATCTATGATATGACTCTCTCCCTGCCTCATCGGGATTCGAACCCCAGTAGTTACTTTAGAAGAGCAACGTAGAAAAGTATCACTGTTATGTTATTGATTAAAGTGATTAGGTATTCCTGTAAAGCTCACCTAAAATGGCATGAGCTAATATAGCTGCATTTTCTTTATTTCATCCAGATGACTATTTTCTCTCCCGAATAAGCATACACATGTCAACAAAAGTGGTCTGAGCACACTATTGAAACCTTGCATCCCGATTTCCCTGAAAATCCCATAAAATGTGCAACATGCAAAAAAACAATGATCCGGTTTCCAGCTTCAGACTGGCCCGAGTTTCGCCAAAAATTATGCAAGGTATTGATCTAACAAAAGTTGCAAAAAACGAATAAAATTGCCTACAAATGCCTTCAAAAATTGATATGTAATTGAGTCGGAGATTTCGTTAACATCGGCCCGGGCACTTTTACGTTTTAGGTTGCTGTGTTGGAGCTATAAGGTGCACAAGGCTGCCATAGTCAAGCGAGAATCCTCATAGTTAAGGAGCAGAGAAAGTGGAAGAAAACCATACTGAAAACGTCGACATTCGTTTGATTGCATTTCTATGTACAAGAGGCCAGGGGTAACTCCAGTCATTAGCCCCACATAAGACTTCTAACAGGAGTTATAGCCCATATTCGCTCATGCACGGTTTTTTTTTTTGAAAGTTTTGAATAAAAAATATGGCCTCAAGATCTGGTATATAATTATGCCTGAGATTTGAAGACCACCGCTCGTTTTGTTGCCCTGCTGATCGTAATATAGTAGTTCGAAGTGAAAGTACCAAACAGGTAGTGTACAAAGGTTCAAGGGGTTCCTTGATAAACGAGATTCTCTTGAAACTACTAAGAGATTTTCAGAATTACTAATTTTTACGTACAATCGGTTGTTCCAGTTCTCTCAGTTTCGCAGCCATCCGTCCACCGAACAAATGCCACCTATACGCACTACTAAGATCCATCCTAGTTCCTAACCTACATCTAGAACTGCACATCGATATACCAGTTCCACAATTGCTTTGGTCAAAACCAAGATCGTCCACTCACACTTGCATCATTGGACAAAATTGTCGTTTCACATGTATTCCTTCACATGTATTCGTCACATTAAGTATCTATCTGGTCGAGCTATTCGTCAACTCTGCCAACGGCAAAATGAAGTCACGTTTCCGCTCTCCCATCTCACCTCTTCCCCATTGCAAAGTGTCACGTGAGCTTTCAGACATCATCGCCTAGTGTTTTCCGCATGCCCGCCAGCCAAAATTCCCTACTTTCGCTTCCAGGAGCCCGTCAGCTGAATTTTAAGAGTGAAAGAGCCCAAAATCTCCGCAAACCGCAAAAATCGTGCGTGAAATGACATACTTTCGGCGTGCTCCCGCAACCAACGCCTGCACACACGCCGCTCACCCCATAAAAGTGCCACAATCACTAAATTCCAGCCACATCCCTGGTTTAGCTGGTGCCGCTCTTTGCCACACCAAACCTTCATTTATTCCTCTCGCGCTTGTTTCACCGCGCTCATTACCCCCAAAATGAACTTACAACGTCTGTGTCTTCCCGAAGAAGGCACCTCCACTACCGAGAATCTCAATATGATTCTACTGAAAGGTGTATCCTCCACCATTACTGATAGCCAGGGGGAGTGGCAACACAAGGACCAGCCGGTGTCTAGAGCCATGACCCCTGTGCCCACGCCACTGGAGGACATGTCGGTGGTGACGCCGTTTTTGGTAAAACACATCAACGATCAGTCATTCATCCCCAAGGATAACATCCACAAGTTCTGCTACCGCCACAACCCAGATATCGTGTGCAACAAGCAGGCCGACGACGTCAAGATGAAGGCCATCCAGCAGGAGTTGGAGAAGCTTCCCTCGCGCGACAGGGAGGCCATCAGCCATGTGTGGCTGATCTTTTCGGCAGCGCCCCATCCTCACAGAACCCTCATCTTAAAGGGCTTGCTCACCCAGTGCTGCTTCCCACAGTTGCTGGCCATCTCGCAGGAGATCAACCAGTTGGTGCGCATTGATTTCATTGCCACGCTCCCTGTGGAGATCTCGCTCAAGATCTTGTGCTATTTGGACTGTAAGTCCCTCTGTAATGCCGCTCAGGTGTCGCGCCGATGGAAGGCGTTGGCTGACGACGACCGCGTCTGGCACCATATGTGTGAGCAGCACATCGATAGGAAATGTCCCAACTGTGGATGGGGGTTGCCTCTAATGCATATGAAACGTGCTCGGGAGAACCAGTCGGACGAGGAACCAAACTCGAAGCGCAGAAGGGCCGGGACCAACCAGGAGATGGTCAAGAAGAGACCCTGGAAGAGCGTCTACAGCGAGCGCTACCAGCTTGAGAAGAACTGGAGAAACGGAGCCTATACGCTTCAAAAGTTTGTTGGCCACAAGGACGGAATCACCTGTCTTCAGTTCAATCGAAAGTACTTGATGTCTGGCTCTTACGATGCCACCGTCAAGATCTGGAATGTCGAGACGGGCGAGTGTGTTCGAACCTTGACCGGACACCTGAAGGGCGTGCGTGCGCTCACCTTCGACAGCCAGAAGCTCATCACTGGAGGCTTGGACTCCACCATCAAAGTGTGGAACTACCACACAGGCCAGTGCATCTCGACCTACCGTGGCCACGACGACGTGGTGTCCAGCGTGGACTTTTCCAACAAGACCATTGTATCTGGCTCTGCTGACTGCACAGTCAAGGTGTGGCACGTTGACTCTAGAACCTGCTACACCTTGCGTGGCCACAGCGACAGCATCAACTGCGTGAAGATCCACCAGCCATCAAACACGGTGTTCAGTGCTTCCGACGACACCACCGTGAAAATGTGGGATTTGAACTCGAACCAATGTCTTCGAGTGTTTGGAGGCATCGAAAACAACGGCCATGTGGGTCAGGTGGAGACTGTCATTCCGTTCGTTTTCAAAGGTGACGACTTGATTGTGGACGAGCCAGACAGCGATAACGAGATTTCCAATAATCACCTCCGTCAGCAACAGCATCAGTACCAGCAACAACTACACAACGACAATGGTCATTCATACGACAGAAATCAGACTAGTGGCAGACAGGAGACCGCAGAACAACTGCAGACGACAGACCTGCCACATGACAACACGTTTCAGTTGCCTGATAACCCAAACTACCCAACACACTTGTTGACTTCCTCGCTCGACAACACCATCAAGTTGTGGGATGTGAAGACCGGAAAATGTGTGAGAACGCAATTTGGCCATATTGAGGGTGTGTGGTCCATCAGTGCAGACACTTTCAGAATTGTCAGTGGAGCGCACGACAGACTTGTGAAGGTGTGGGACTTGCAAGATGGAAAGTGCTTGCACACATTTGGAAACAACGCTAGTGTGAGTTGTGTGGGCTTGTCGAGTCACAGTTTTGCTGCGGGTCTCGAGAATGGAGTTATCAAGATGTACAACTTCAATTAGCGGAATTATGGGATGTATATTAGGGTTATTTGTATAATTAATGGGATTTGTGAACAGAAATGCTGTACAACATACATCGTGTGACAACACAAACCAATTGCATTTATTGAAATACTCATGCTAGTCCCGTAGGAATGACGACACCGTGAACGCATCGTCAGGTGCGATGCTTCTATTAGGTTGAGGGTCTGACAGACATTTTTTATACAACATGTTGGGCTCGTCGCTCAACACAAGCGTTGTGTTGGACAGATTGTCTCCCGATGGTGCCGAGAAGAAACAATACGAGTCTAACAACTCCTTGTATGACATCGAGTCAATGCGTTTGTGCCGGCTGGGTTTTGGGGAAACTGGTTCTTGAGGGTAAGCGCGGAAAGGTGGGTAGTTCTCTTTAACGGGCTCATCAGTAGGTGAAATTGGATCCACTGACTCCAAACTAGAAGTGGAATGCACTGCCGGAGACGGCGTCGCCTTCTCAATCCTATCATCAGTCAGACCTGTAGGAGCCCTGAATGGATGGTCGTTCAGGTCCCTATTATTTAGGCTCAGCAAGAGTGGTGATGACAAGTAGTAGTTGTTCAGCTCAAAGTCATTGTACTCGCTGGAAACCCCTGGAGGTTTAGCGTTGGCCAGCGCACTTTCGCCCGTCTTGCTGAGTGAAGGCTCAGAGACGATACGCTTTAAGTACGAAGAAGAGTACTTTGGCTTCTTGATATGAGCCTGCTGCTTTGAGCGAGCAGCCAAAGGCATCTTGTCATTATGCTTTGGCATCTCAACTGATTTTTCATAACGCCGGAGCCTGAGCAGATAGTTCTTGCTGTCATTATTGTCCCAGTATTCGTAATCCGGGGTAGCATAGCGGATGCACAATTCATAAGTGCGCTCCCTATGACCTGGCGACACTTCGTCGTTCAGAGCCAACCCATTGAAAAGCAGGTCGAGCAAAATCTTGAACACGAACCGATCGTAGTTGTTGGTGCGCAAGATTGACGGGGCGTCGGGAACATAGATGGTGGGGATCTCCACAATGGTAGCCCAGTTATCGAGCGTGTAGTGCACGGAAACGCTCTTCTCATACAGAAGATTGCGCACAGCGATCTGACCCAAGAGGTACTTCTTATCGATCGACAAGAACGTCTGCTCCAAGAACACAGGTGCATGGCGCAACATGATTTTTTCTTGGTACAGTAATTGCGGGAAGTCTAGCAACTCCAACTTCCACTCTAGGCGGGGGTAATGAGTCTTATCCAGATGATCTCTGAATTTTCTGGTGGAGCGCTTCGAGCTGCGATGGTCAACATGCGGGTTGAGCTCGTCGTCCATGTTGTCTTCGTACAGCATGTACGAGTCGTCATAGGGGTCCAGACGGCCCAAATAGCCGTCTTCGGAATCTTCGCTTTCGTCGTCGGAGGAAATAACGCTCGCCATGATGTAGTTATCGTTATCCTCGGCCTCGAGTGTGGGAGAGTTCTGGGCCAGAATAGCGGCAGGCTTATCCTTCTGCTTGAAGTAGCGCACGTGGTTATCGCCGCCAAAATGTACTTGCTTGTATGTTGGAGTCAGAGGGAGCGAGCGGCTGCGGTTGATGTCAGCTATGGTATCCTTCAACAGCAGCTTGACGATTTCACCCGATTTCTTCCGAACAAGGCGGTGCGGAGGAAACATGGGAGGCGAAGTTGCGTCGTCGTCGTCATCGGTGCCTTCGGTGTTGTCGCCTTTTTTGCCGGTGTCTAAGTGTAAAGTGGACAATGTCTCATCGACCTGATCGGTGTCGGATGGCGCCAGGGTATCGTTTAGTTTTGAATTGAGCAATGAATTGCGTCTTGTTGGGTCCAGCGCCCGCTTCAACTCCAGCTGGGACCTCAGAGGTTTGTGCATGAATCTCATCAGAAGCGGCACGTCCTCCTCCAGCAGCTGCGACGACAGCCGGTAGGCGGTGTTCTTGGGCGGCAGAGCAGCATGCGAGAAGTACGACGGTGGCGACTTTGGGCCCGAGGGGTTAGCCGCCAGCGATTTGGTGTGGCCATTGGCATAGGAGTTACTCGTAGATGTCACGGCATTCCATTTTGCGTCTCCTGGGGCTAGTGGCGCGAGGCTAGGGTCGGCCATGGTAGCGAATTTGGGGCGGGAGAGAAGGTTACAGGGCCGGGCAAACCTTGTGGAGAACTGTTGGTAAAAAAAGGGTTTGGGAGTTGTTTCCAAGAATCCAGGAGCTATTATGTGGGTGGGTGCACGGAGTGCAGGTCCGCTTGCATCCGCAAAAGTCTCCTGTTCTCCACAGCGAACTGCAGGACCTGTTGGTGGGGTGGGATTGTCAAATTACCAGCTAAACGGCTTGGCAGCGGGTTAGCACTCGTTGGACTGACAGTTGAGTTGATTGCAAAGAGCCTTTTATGGTGTTCAGCCAGTTTTTACTGTACTGTGCGGCTTGAAGCGGAAGCTGTGGTGGGAGAGGAACAATCTTGTGTGGCCAACTTTTTTTCGGAGTACTTAGTGTTTATGGCTGCGCAGCGGCGGTGCATCTAGTCTTGTCCAAACGTACAATTGACAATTATTCTCTTCACTTAATTTTCCCTACATGAAACGTAACCGTTGCCATCGGGATATTGAGCACGGCGGCCAACTCGGTATAGTCGATCTGTTTATTTCTGGTTCTTTCAGGTCGGTATGTTGAACTAAAATCGGTCTTTTCTGTTGATTGGTTATTTGGCTGGAGCTCGGAAGTTCTTTCCGATAGGTGGTAATTGCCCCACTACAATGGTTGCGATATGATTGCGAAAGCAATGCAACCGGGGCTAAATCCGTATTGGTGATATTTTCTATGTTCGGTTTCCATGCAGCTGACGAGATAGCGAGATGGCCCCAGACAGATGCCACGCTTGATCTGTAGCATGTCCCTCTCTTTGGCCAGACCTAGCGGGATATCTGTCATGCCTCATAGCGTTTCAAGAGTCTTCTTCTGCAACCCTGCAGCATGCGTATGTACAGACATCGCCTGCAGGAGATAGATAGCACTTCCATTGCTACCCAGCGTTCATCAGGACCGGGTGGGGGGTACACTGGGCTGGTTGATGTCATGCGAGGCCGCACGTTTTGGGCCAAAATCGTTACTCAACAGACAGTACTCTCTGGTGGTCCCTGCTGTCGCTATTCGTCGCCTATTTTTTTTTTTTTTTTGGTGACTAAGAGGTGACTAAGCTGTGACTAACGGTGATATGCACGATGTCGAAAGTGAGAAGAACAACCCAGAGAGAGCCGCTCAAATGGCACGTACTGCCATATCCATGAATGTTTAGATTTATTGAGTTGTAAACCTTGTCATTGTCTCAGTGTTGATCTAAAGTCTTTTAAAGACCAGCAAGAGGCCCTACAGGGAATGACTCTGAGTCGCTCGTCCCAATAAGGTTGGTGCGACATAACTGGCTGTCCTTTCGGAAAAAAAGACTGTTTGCCAGTTGGCTTAAATCAATTGTAATATCTGTTCTTTTCAGTGTAGCAACTGACACGTCATTACTGACTACATCTTTCCACTATTTTTGGATTGCCCGTGGCCGGCCCCGATGGGCATGGCCACACCTAGTCACTCACTACCTTGTACCTATCACTACCCGTTGAACATTCGGTTTCTGACGCAACTTTTTTTAAAATGATTTTTAAAAGAGGCTGAAGGTCATAGCAAGCCGGCCCGGCCTGTTTGGCAAAGAATTCCCAATACTTTTCCTAGTCACTAATTCTCACCTAATTCTCAACAATCACCAGTGGAATATTATACCCCCAGTTGAAGAATAAGACAACCCAAATGATTCTGGTAAATGTCAAAATCTGTAATAGATTACTCAGCAATCAGTGTTTTTGTTTCTAAATGACAAATCCCCTTCGCTACTCGATTCCGCTGCAGCGAATAATAAATATCTGACATTCACTTAGACTTGTTCTACTAAGGCCTTCAATTTATTCCATCGACACTTAAATGAGACGCCAAACAATAAAAAAATTATCAAGCTGAAGGATTAAAACCACGCGGACTAATTTGACCTGAACCACTGTATTCGTCAAGACACGGAGCCATGTCAAGTACTTCCAGATCAACCTCTACACAGAACGAAATAGATGATGAGCCCAGGGCTAGGAGTCATTGGCTGGAGGTCCTTGGCATTGCAAATGGCTTACAAACACCTGTTGGATAACTTCAAGAATACCTTTAAATTAAAGAATGAATGAAAAGGACGGAGACTTCGGTTCTGGCCATAAGCATCGCTAAAGGAACCTGCGTCATCACGAGAAAACGTATCTACATCAATAACTATTGCTTGGTTCAATCGAAATATAGTCTCTCACGTCATGCGGGTTCTTATCTCTCCTGAAGCTTCCTAATAGTCAGGCCACAGCACTTGAGCCCAGTGTCTAACCACTAGCAGTTGGAAAAAGGAACGTATCCAAGCGGGATTATGTGGCGAAAAGTGGGGATACCAATTCGAGGGCTCAAAAAGGGGTTTGAACCTTCTTTCGAATCCCAATTGGTGCTGCCCGGACCGATAACGTTGCGTATGCACTTGCTCGCTAATATCTGAGCTGTGCAAGCGTTCATAACAAGGGAGTGAAAAGCGATAGAGTTGGCGGTTTTGGTAGTTGGAGGGCTTGAAGTTTTCAGGCACTACCGAAAACTCTCTTAGGGCTACTTTTATGTATGTGGGGACCCGTAATGTTTGTTGATTCTTGTGCATCAAATCAGCTTCGCTTATGTGTATTGTAAAAAAGGTTTTCTATTAGATCTGTGCTCGCTGGTCTTCTGTCCCAAAACAGCTATACCTATATAATCGTCATATCATATGAGTCTTGTGAATGGTTTCCATCGAAGTTTATGACAATACTCCCTCGATCCTTACTCTGTAACGCTTCGGCTAGTTATTGCTGTGTCGTATTTTGGGCATACCATGCCGGAACATCTCCACCTTACTTGTTATCAGCACCTTAGCCTCTTATCAATATCGACGTTAATGAAGGTAAGTCTGCTCCGGCTACACCCCTGAGAAGTATCAGAATCTGAAGAGAATATCGACATGGCATCAACTCCATTCTTCAGGGGTCAGCCTTCAAGTCTCTTAAACACTTCGCCTTTTATTGTTTTCTTGAATACCCTTTCCATTTCGCAGCCAAGTCACCTTCAAACTTGATCGAGCGAATCTTCACAGAGGGGACGCCAATAATAGCACTAATACAGACTCCACTTCTGATTTAGGTCGTCCAGACCAAGCTTCTGCCTCCAATCCGATCTGCAAATGGCAAACCAGGATTCCAGGAATTAGAGACATGAATTTTTCCACCTTGGTTTATCACACAAGGGCTGAGGGAATCAGAATGCCAGAGCTTGTTTACTGGTAAAGGTTTGAAGCTATACATTAGTAATATTGATGTAGGAACAAATGCGAGAAGATAGAAGGTCCTCAACTAACACCCAAAAGTAACATTCCCGAGAAGCAATCTATCGAAGTGCTCTGTCGATACTGGATAGACCACTCAAAACTGAAGCTGCTCTCCACGCACCAGATTTGTCGTCCTGGATTCTCTGTTGCGGAATTGCCGAGCGAGAGCTAGCTATTCGGCTCGACGGCACTTTTCCATTCCATCTGGAGACAACGGTGATATCCAAGATATTGGCGTCCGCGTATTTACTGCGGATATTAGAATCCAAGTTTCTTGAGATGAAGTCGGAAGTACCCCAATTACTCTATGGTCTGTTTCTTTCTAGCAGCCAAAAAGTCTGACTGGCTTCCGCAACCCATGAATTTTCTTGGTGGCATCCACGTTTTTTTGTGGTTTTTAAAGATGGATATTGTTCTTTCAAGTTTTCTTCTACACCACATCCAGAAACGTTGGCACTTGAGTGACTACGATGTCTGACTTGATATGCCACACACTTGTTGCACACTTGGCCACGATTGATGCCTTTTATCCTCATGATTACGATGTATATACATGGTTATCGCAGCATGTCCCAATTCAGTTTCCTGTTGCTTGATAGGGTACAATGCAGAAATATGGGGTACTTCAGCTCTTGGGACACCCGATATTGTAGCTAGTAATCAATTTAAAGGTCAGAATCTCTTCTTGGAAGACATCAGAACCACCGGTTGTTCCACAGCGAGCTTATGAGAAGATACTCAAAGTCAAAGACAATTATTTGTCGCAGTTGCAGCTAATTAAGTGAACTCGAGTTGAACTTCTCAAAATTGTAAGAACTTGACCATTCTTGGAACCATTTTTTTTCTGTTAATGTTATCATGGACCACTCATTGGAGACCGAAGCCGAGCCAGAATGAGCGGACCAGAGCGATCATGGCTGATCAATGAGTCTCAAATGCCTTCGAAACTCACCATTAATCGAAATTGACTATGTATGTGGGGTTGTAAGCACTGCCAAACGAATAGCACACAGCTCCACCTCCTATCAATGTTGATCCAGCCAAACCGAACCCAACAAGC
Source organism: Sungouiella tsuchiyae (assembly GCA_030566995.1). Lineage (NCBI taxonomy): Eukaryota > Fungi > Ascomycota > Pichiomycetes > Serinales > Metschnikowiaceae > Sungouiella > Sungouiella tsuchiyae. Next base: position 348,374 of record JAJLRO010000003.1, on the reverse strand, counting down.
ACAGGATAACTTTTCCAGATCTCGTTGGAAATGGGAACACCTCGTATGCAATGGCTTGAAGTATCCATCACCAAAATAGTAGTATTCTGGTTCGTGAGAGTTTGTCCAACACCACCGATGATAAATAATTTTCCGTTTGTGTAATGAGCAACACATCCAAGTCTGGCAGATATCTTAGAGCCAATCCTCAGCGTGATCAGGACCGTCTTGGCAGCCAAGTCAAGACTGAACTCGTAAATTGTGTCGTTAAAGGTGGGTGCGATGATATCCGAAGTACCACCCACGATAAATCCCCTGTTGGTCTCCAAGTCGTAGGAGAGCCCACAGCTTTTGACATTGGGGATGACGTCTGTGCTTGAAAGAAGTGCGGAAGTAAGCTTGTTGTGCTCGTCGACAGTCAACAAGACAAATTTCCCATTTGAGAAGAGAAGAACAGAGCCTGGACCCAAAGACACCGTCCGGTGACGAGTCAAGTCGAGGTCATCCAAACTGGCCACTTCTAACCAGGCCCTTTCGTTTTCAGAAAACAACCACACGTCATTAAGCACTGTTCCCGGGCGAGTTCTTCCTCCCACCAATAGTAGTCTTCCGTCTTGCAAAGATGTTAACGTATGGCACATTCTGGCCAGTGGCTTTTTGTGCAATTCTACTGGAATCGAGCTCGATTCCCCAAGTTGAAGAAGCTCATCATTTCTAGTCTGCCACATGCCTCCGTGTACGTAGACTCCCTTTGCAGATTCACAGACAGCAGGGAACTTCAAATCCAAAGGCTTTTTGTTCTCAATCAACTTGATATCCAACTGCTGCGCGATATCCAAATTCTGATCTTCGGCTGACTCAACCAAAATATTAGTGTTGGTGTTCGTGGCATGGATAACCACGTAATGCTGGCAGAAAACAATGAACTCCTCCCACTCGTCAAAGTGCTCGACAGTATCGATCTGACGCTTCTTCTCATCCAGCACCAACTGCTGCCAGCTCTCAAACATATCAACCACCGCAACGTTGGAATAGTACTGTTGAAACCTTTTGCGCTGTTTGTCCTTGGTGGAATACTGGTTTACACACTGAAGCGGCGACCTCAAGTGATCAAAGTGATAGAGCATTTTCTGGGCAAAAAAATGGTCTTCTCCCGATGGCATTATTTGTTCAAGAACCAAAAAATGGGAGTCGGAAAGTTCAGACAGAATCTCCACAACAGGATTGGCATGTTCAGGTTTCATATAGGCTAAAGACACCTCCGCGATGAATATGGATGCTCCATCACCTTTGCACAACTCGTTGATTTGGTGCTTGTATTTAGTAGTATTTTTCAAGTCACAGCCAATCAATTTGTACGATTTCGTCGCCATGTAGACACCCAAGTCCTTTGCGTTAGGCACATCTGTTGATTCTCCGATAACCTCGAGGATTTCCGCAGATCCCTTGATCATGTCCATCTTTCTCTGCACAAGTTCAGGGTAGTCGAAGTCGAAAAACTCGAATTTGTCGTCCATGTCGGCTAGTAGCTGGAACGGAAGTGGATCGAAACCACATCCCAAATTGACCACACGCACATGAGCATAATGTTGCAGAATACGCAAAATCATCTGTTTGATGCTCTCCATACGGATCCAGTAGCCTCTGTTGATGGCAGGAGATCTTCTTTTTGCCTTTGGAACGAAATGTTTGAACCATTCCTTGGCTTCAGGTGCCATGATGCCATTGTAGATCATCTCCACAGAACGTTTGGACACAATTGACGAGTTGTTTGTTCCTTGCACTTGTAGGTCATGGTAGTGCTTGCGTCTCTTGTCTTTTTCGATTTTGCGTTTGTTCTGCGCCGCGACCGCCGCCTGGTTTTGTTTGGACATGGGATGTGTGTATGTTGAAGTCATCGAAACTTTTTTTTGTTTTCGCAGCCTATGTAGGTGATGGATTAGATGAGCAGGACCAGAATTTGGCAGACGACACCAAGGATGAACTCACTCTATGAAGAAAAAAGTTACTCTTTACATTCTATAGACAAAGCACGCATTACTGGGAACTCTGGGAAAATAACTCAGATGTCAATCAACTCAGATGTCATTAAACTCAGATATCGTCAACAAGTCCACTTATTCACTTCTAACTTCTATCCTTACAAGCAAGTGACTTGTGCCTTGATTACATACTGCCTAGACCACATCCAGATGTCCTGGTTCTTACATAATCACTGGTACAAAAATCCTAGCTCTTGTCTATTGCGTACCCTTGAATGCTTTCTTCAACTCTTCCTCAGCCATATCCACTGTAGCATGCTGACAAGCAGTCAAGTATCTTGCTGCCGCCAACGTCATCTTCATGTCTCTTACCGTCACAGTGGCAACGTCCACGTCCATGTCATCGTCATCGTCGTCCTCCTCATTCTTCACAGGGGCATCAAATGCGAGTCCTCGGCCACACTTAATCCACACCTTACCGTTAATGCCAATAGCAATCTCAAAGGCACATCGTGCTGCCAACTTCTCTAGAAACACACATTTCTTGTTGAACAAAAGCTCTCTGGCAAAATTCATGTTAACCTCGAAAATGTATCCAGACTCATCGAGAAGTCCAAAACCTCCCTCTTTGCCGGTTTCTGCGTCCACACACTCAATTTCCGTGTCAACTTCGACCACTGATTCACTAACTCGGGCGTAAACTGCCTGGCCCACTTTCAAGTTGGGTCTGTTCTTTCTCGTGGCATTGGGGAACGCCATCATGGAAAGTTGCACCTGGGGAGAGAACTCCTGGAGAGAAACCTTGAAGGCCTCACCAAAAACACCGGTGATGATACCAATGACAAAATCATTGACCTGAGGAATATACCGTTTGGAGTTCGAGTCGATGTATAGAAGTTGATCGGAGGATTTCTTGCTTGGCTGGCTGACATTGAAAACACCTGCTTGCAGAGGAATGATTTGCTGCGTTTTTGGATATTTGTAAATTCCTGGACCAATGAGAACTTGGCCGCTTTCAAGATCCACCGGAAGTGAGTCTCCCGGTATTATTATTGAGCTCATGTGGATATGATAGAACAGAAGTAGTTGAGATGAGATTTTCGCATGCAGCACAGTGTGAGAAGTAGTAGGCAGAAAGAGATTGAGGTCTCGAGAAGTAAAAAAGACAATCGGGAAAATTGTTTACTTGTCTACGGGGAAAAATAAAAAAATTCCGTCATCGAAAATAGCCACAAATTTCTGACTTGAAAGATCGTAAATATTGGCATCATTCGACACTTACCGCAGTACCAATTCACCGCACCTCGCTCAAGAACCTAATACGGTCCTCAAAGTATTGCATGCGAATCGCATCATCCAATTTGCAATTGTCATGGACTGAGGGCACACGCTTATATATGTAGTCCACATCAAGAAAATAGGAAGTGTCAGAGAAGTGAAAGGGCCTAGACATGTCGAATATGTCAACAGGCTCCATGGGCACCTTTGTTTCTTGCTTCTCATCGTCCCTGGTGAAAATGGCACATACTGACGAATCCTTGAGAAGCAGATCGTAGTGGGAGTGGATCTTGTTGGGATAGTTGTGTGGCTTGATAGCCAGTTTGTTGAAGCTCCTCACCGGAAGCTCCAATGCATTTTTAATGTTCCTTGGCCCATATTGGCTGTTGGGTAATGTGTCTGGGTACGGGCTTCGGAAGGTGGTGTTATCTTGGTAGAGTGTGAACCTCCTGTTGAAAAAAGCCCACAACCTCATTGCGTAGCCGTTGTGTCTTCGAAGAAAATCGGCAAGCTCTCTGTCAGGAAAATAATCGGTCAGGTAGCAATCGTAATTTGGACGGAGTTCTGGATGATTTTCCGAGGCACCGATTCCACTTCCATTGTCAACCCATTGAAATCCTAGAGAGAAGAGGTACTTGCCTGCTGGCCAGACAGAGTCTAAGCTAATGCTGAGGGCCTTGAAATACAAGAACAACGTATTTCTCACATCGTCCAAGAAACCGGGAAATTGATTCTCCGTCCCCCCACACACCAATTCTGTAGGACAAATCGTCCACCACCTCTGCAAAGCAGCGAAAAGCATTCTAGGCGGATAAGTGGTGACATACAGCTCGTTCCGAGAAGCGTATACCACGTTGAGCACAAAATTATCTAGGAATGAAGTCAAAAGGGAATAGTAGTGTCTTACCTTGCGGAACTGACCCATTCTCTTCTTATCGTCCTGGAATAACATGACACCGTCATCAAATATGGACTCTAGCGTTCGCAAGTTATTCCGCATCTCAAAGAGGAAAGCCGGCTCATACAGAGGAATATGGATGAACAACAACCCATGCCGGGCGAATCGGTTAAATTCTCTGACCAAATGATTGTCTGAAATATCAGTGCTGGACACCTTGTTCATGAATTTGTTGAAAATGCGGCATCGCTGATTAATGGTGTGAGCCACCATTTCGCGAGGGAAGTTGAGGAGTAATAGCGTAGCTGTAAAGCTCCACGACGCAAAGCTGAGCGCCGTGTATTGAAATTGCAACTCGCGAATGGGAACACCTGCTTCAATATTTAGGATGTGGAATCCATTGTATTCCAGCAACCGATTGCACACTGCATTGCAGTCTTGGCTGGCTCTGGCTTTGCACAGCGCCAACTGGCTGCATTCTTCAAGGTCCGGGAAAACTTCGAGGCTCTGCCTTCTACCATGTATCACGATGGTTCGCCCACAAAGAATAAACGAGTCGACGAACAACCCGGCAAATGGGCCATTGCCATCAAATGTTTCCAAAAAGGTCATCAACCCAAGTGTCTGTGCAACCTTCAGCTTGAGAGCAACATGATCGAGCCGATTGAATGACGTGTTTAGTTGACGGCAGTTGAGTAGCCCCCTGGGGCTTATATCGTCCGCGTGTGCCATGTGTGGCGACACAAATTCGTCGTCAGAGTCATAATCTTGGCGATAGGTGTCTCTGAATGTGTTGTGGAATTGGAATGCAAGGTAGGGCACTTTGGGGAAAGGCTTGGCGAAGTGGCAGAATTCAAATTGGAATTCCAAGGTGTTTGAGACGGGCACAGAAGACTCGATTTTCTCGTCATGATTATCGCCAAAGTAGTGGTTGGTGGACATCGGGAGACGGTAGTCCCTTGACAAAAGCTTATTCTGAGAATTTCTCAATGAGTGAGTCAATCTGATTCTGTTGATATCGGCCTGGCTCATGGAAAGGTAAGAGCAGACTTCTTTCTTTGCCCTCAAACAGTTTTCACATTGGGGCAAATTCTCGTCACATCGTATCTTCTTCCGTTTGCAATTCAGACATCCAAGTCTCAGGTTCGTATGTTTTCTCCGTGTGGCGGTGATTCTTGACGACAGCATGGAAGTGAATTGCTCAAGATTATAAGGACACGATTAGGATGAAAATGGAGCTGGTTCAGTAAAAAAGACGGAGCTCCTGGGATTATGAATTGCAACGTATGACATGAAAGTCAGGACAAGTGCAACTCTCCATAAGCACAATGGAATGGGTGCGTGCAGGTCTGCGCAAAAGGGTGTCGTTTCCGTACACAACACCCCACATGCAACCATACGAATCTGGTTACCGCGATCGGTTAGGAAATTCTTGAGTAGACATGAAAAGCCACGAGATGGAGGTTAAGTGATCTTTTATAGATTGGCGAGATTTGCCGCTTTTGCGGGCTCTGCCTTCATTTTCAGTGGAAGTGTGTACGCGACCACCTTCGGATCGCCCCGGCTCGTGGTGCGCTTCCGGTTTCACCTACATGATCCGATTCCAAAAGTATTTCGCTTTTGCGCACCTTTCCGTCGTAATGACTGAAAACGTCTCGTTACGGCTGCACATTCTAGGTGCAGATCTGAAATTGATCCCTAATTCGACGTCCCGTTTCACGTAATTTCTAGGGTGTTCCACCTCGGGCAAAATTGTGGATTATGGATTGTCACCACGCGGGAATGGTCCCTGTTTTGTTTTCTGTCACCACCTCGCCCGTTAACTTATCCAGTGGAATTTGTGGCCATATCAAGAGAAAAAAAAATAGCCGAGAGATGTCGCGCGACACCGCGCATGCAATGCAACCATGTGACTCACATACACGCAGAGTCTCGACAATTCGGGCTAGAAGTACGGACATGATTCAGTCGTCGCAAAGGCAGATCGACGGCATCGACAAAATACAGGCTTAATTTCATGTCTTGTTGTTCCTCTTCATATTTTTGCCCCTTTCTGCTTCTTCCTCCTCTTGCTATGTCGTTCATTCTTATCTCCGACCCGCACAAGGCTCGCCGTCCAAGATATCTTGGAGATCTATTCACAGAACTCTTCTGGTTGCTTAGCGCAAGGGTTAGCATTTTGATTGGGCACCTCAAATATTTCGCGCGAGATTGTGGCCCGATTTCCTCGAATTTTTGTTACCATGAAAATGCAAGCCTCTTCCTGTTCCTTTGCCAATTAGAAATAACCACTGCCGTATTTTTCTCCGTACTCCGCTAGTCGCGCTCTCCTATAATTGTTCCACACAGGTGGTTCTCTCTATTATTCAGCATTTTTCATCTCCACTATTCTGCTTTAGTCGGTTCCGATTAAAGATAATTCTAATCTAGCAAGAATGCTTTCGCGACAACCGGGTTTCTTCGAACGGTACTTCATCTGCAGATCTACTGGCGGCCACTTGAGTAATGGCTTCCACATGTCGGTAAGCTTGAATAAGCCTGTGGACGATGTGATTCTCTCTAATGCATTGCGACAAGTTTTGGTGAAGAATCCAATTCATTGTCTCAATTTCTTTCGAAAAGAACCCCAATCAGACTCGGCAGAACTACTCGACGAGGATCGCAAGGCCAATGGACACAATTGGGAAGCTCGTTTAGTGTCGCAGATTTTGTTTGAGGACGTGGTGATTCACCAGCAATTGGACTCGTTGGGTTCCGCATACCTTCGGTGGATCTATGATAAGAAAATTCCGATCAACGTCGATGAGCCGACATGGTTGCTTGTGGTCAATGAGCTAACCGATTCGAAAAAACAGTATTTGACCTTTTCCAGTAACCACGTATTCATCGATGGAAACTCAGGCGTGAACTTCATGGATGACTTGGTGAAAGAATTGGCTGCGGCAGAAAACCTCTCAGACCCGCAAATGGTGAATGTTCTCTTCACTAGCGAAAAAGATGCACCCTTGGTGTTACCAAAGGCAAGTGAAGACATTGTAGGGCTCTATAACCTCCCAATGTGGTTCACTTTCAAGGCAATTGTTCAATTGGTAATGCTTCCGGCCTTCGTGATCAAGTTCTTCCAGAGCTATTTCGTTCTGTCTCATCCGAACTTGTACAAACATCCACTTTTCGACTTTCATCCGGTCACTCACGACAATAAATGCAATTTCAACCATGTCTCACTTTCACATGATGCTACAGGAAAGGCTTTGCAGTATTGCAGACTGAACGGAGTGACAATGACTCCTTTCATCGCTTCCTGCGCTATGAAGGCCATGAATGAGACCTTCGCTCCTGTCTTGAGAACTTCTCCGTCTTATAATTTTACTCTTGACATTTGCGGCCGGCGATACTATCCGGACTTGAAGGACGAGATGAGATACGGTCTTTTTGTCTCGTCTTCCGAGCCTGTTGTCGCAGGTGACAGAACACTTCTTCAGGCAACGAAGGACTTATCAAGGGAGTTGTCTGCAGATTTGAAGAGCAAGGTCACATTCAGTTTTGCTGCATTACTTCGACTCGTGAACATGTGGGATTTTTTCCAGCAGAAGTACGACAAGAAGGAAACAAGAACCTCGATTGAAGTATCCAATGTGGGCTTGGTCAAAATTCAGCACTCTGATTGGAGTGTAGAGGATATTATCTTCGGTCAAGGAGTTGGGTTTGCGCATATCACCATTTCTGCCTGTAGCACGCCACATGGAGGAATGAATCTTGTTGTTACAAATCACGAGTCACTTGATAAGGTTGATGATGGAAATGCCATTGAGGGGTTCATCAAGAGATTTAAGCAGAAATTGGAAAATCCTGAGCAGGCAAGTTGAGAGGTCAGACTCGTTTCGATCGCGAGCAGATTCTGGACAGCGAGCAAAATAGAACAATAGGGTGGAGGAGACAAGACAAGGCGGACGAAATTGCCCACATCTTAAATGACTATTCAAGGTTGTTTTTTTTTTTTATAATTTTTTTTTTTTTTTTTTTGATTTGATCAATCCCATGTAGAGCTAGATGGCCGAGTTTCTTATCAATGTTTTGCAGTATTTACGAACTGTGGCCGCCCCTGCATGAACAGGTGCAGCCCAAATAATAGCATTTTTTTGCTCCAGGTTTCCCTGCAGCCAATTCGCACCAATGTTCGCAATCTTTTAGGTTAATTTCTTCTTGTCTTATACTCATATTCCTATATTTCCGCCACATCATCTTTGTCACAATTTTCTTTCACTTTTGGAGATCTGTCAGTTAGCTTTGCTGTCCTCTCCTCTTGTCCGCTTTGCCCACATCTTAACTTTCAATTAGGTGCCCTGTGCATGATCTCTTCGAACAACCAGATTAGCTGCTCTAGCCCCTATCATGACTTGAGTAAACTAGTAATAGAAGAGTGAAAACAGCGGCAAATTACCCGCCAGCAAAGAAATGGGGGAAAAAATGAAAAAAAGAACGTACTTGAAATCGGAATCTACTCGTACACAAATTGCATCCAAACCCCACATGGGCGCCCACGTGCGCGCGATACATTTATCGAACCTTAAATTGCACCTAAAATATTGCAGTATGTGCACAAGACCCATGTGGGACATACAATTCCTCGACTATCTCAATTAGGGACTCGTGTGACTTGTATCAGTACTGTACCTTGTATGAGGCTGAGACTGTGTGGCATATATCGTGTGTCAAAACGTGGGTATCGAAAACGTGCATCAACTGTTGGATAAGCGCTCTCTATATAGGCAACGCAATTCATTCGGTGGATTAGACTTACAACGACCGTTTTCATTCCAAAGTTTTTTCTTGAATTTGTTTTTGGTTATCCAGTTCTCCTGCTGCTTTTAAGTTGCCTCTCTTCTAGTTTGCCGGAATTATCGAACTACTTTCAACCTAATTATTTACTCCCTACTGTCACCATGCAATTTCCGGCTCCTCCGTTGCTCAAGACTACTATAATCCAATTGAACAAGGATATAGACCCGGAAGACAACAATTACGAGATACTCACTAATGAGTACTCCGACAATAATTCCTTCGCGACGATAACGTCACACTCGCCAATCGCTGCTGAGGATCAGCCTCGCAAGAAACGCAGACGTTCGTCGTCGTTTGTGGACGAAGATGAGCTCGTGAGAAGACGCAACGAGACGAAACAGCTCCACTCCATCATTGAAAAGCGCAGGCGCATCAAGATCAACAGAGAGTTCGAGGCGCTCAAGTATATCATACCTGCTTGTCGGAGCACGGAAAACAGCACAAAGAGAGGCACGTCCAACTCAAATAATAACGGCAACAAGATCGACGGCATGTACAAGTTGACCATCTTGAAAGCTGCCGTGGAGTACATCTTGTATTTGCACTTTGTTGTCCAGAAACAGCACAGTCTTCTAGATCAGGTGATGGACAGCTATAACTATGATGTAGCATACTCGAAGGTGCCACTCGATGTCAACCAGTACAGAAACATCGATAAGGAGTTTGACTTCGGAGCCTTGTCTAGCAAGATCACCGAGATGACTTCAACGTTATCTTCGACCAAGACCTTTTGTGAGCCCATCAGAGAGCACGATGAAGAGACTTACCACGAAGCTGAGAGTCATCGCCCACCATCTAGACCGTTCAGTCTCCATGCCCACCCCCGTGCTAAGTCTGAAACGTTTGCAGCACTCGGAAGACTGGGTCAGCTCCCGACCCCGAATGTGACACCAGACATTGCTCCAATTCTCTCGGTTTTGAGCAAGTACGCCGCCGAAACAAAGCAGTTGATCGCCAACCGAACCAAGGACAGCCAGGTGGACTTAGAAATGGAGAAAAATCGCAATTGCCTGCTGAACGATACGACGCAGCCCAGCCAAGTACCACAAGACTTCGACTCTCTCAACAAGACGTTTCTGTTTGAGCATGCCATTAATAAGTCGGGATCTGTATCATCGTCCACGTCGCCCTTCACTATTCCCATCAAGTCTCAGATTAAGAAGGCTCAGTTTTACCTTCCAGATCCTGCCCTTTCTACCGGCGCATCATCTGAAAGCTCTAGTACTGATCTACCGGCTGCTGGATCCCAAGTTCTTCCCAAGAAGATGTATTTCAAATCCAAAGTGCCACCCTCGAACTTAATTGCGAGTGTGGGTTGCTTGGACAGCGAGGTGGATATAGAAGAAGACCTCAACGAAAGCGATCGTCTCAAAGATGCATCTAAGACATTGCTTACGCTTCGCAAGCCTAGCATAGAAAAGCTTCTCAACTAAGCAAATATTGGGAATAGCGTGGTGCGTTCGTGGGAGGTATTTTTTATTCTGGCCCAATGCTCCTGCTGCTATGCAAAGCACCATTTCTAACGCCCTGTGTAGTCGTCTATTAATAAATGAAATCATTATGACAGTAGAAAGGCGTTCTCTTGTAGCCATTCCATGAATTCGTCCACCACGCTGGGCCATGCACTCATCTCATCGTATCCAGACAACGCAATTGGATCTGGAACCAACACCTGGATGACAAACTTGTAGAACATGTTCCACGCATCCTTGGATATATTGCGTTCGCTGGTGCTCACAAACGTATACCAATGTCCCAACATATTCTGGGCATTGGCCATCGATTGTTGAGTGGAGAATAACAATTTCCAGTACAGAACGGCGTCTTCGTAACCAATGGTCTTGATTCTTGTGTCTGCACCCCTGATAAAGTCAAACACATACTGGTAAAATCTCTCGAACTCGCTCGGGGTAGAATTGATTCTCTGATGCTCGCTCATAAGATATTGCTTCATGGCCTGGAGAGACGAGATGCCAAGTCCGCTCCAAACGTCTAGAAATACCATCCTGTTGAATTCTCCTGTTTGTGGTGATTTCAATACAAAGGCTAGCGTCAAGCTGATGAGGTCCTCGGGGTCGAACCCTAGATCTTCCAAGTACGCCAAAGTTCCTTCGATCAGGATCACGTCGGGCGAGTCGGGGTCCTTATACTTATCAAAAATGTCCACAAGCTCCTTGCTAGCTGCCCTTTTTGGCGTTGCTACATGCGCTGGCTCGTTGTAGAACGTCTGAAGAGCCTGCTGAATGTCCCACTTGTTCCTCTCCAAGATCTTCGTGGCCTCATTGGGCAGAGTGTTGGTAATGGCGCAGAACTGAGTTCTAATTGCCGACTTGGGTGCCTGGATGTTAGTAAGGGGATGAGGAGCAGAATTGGTGTATTGTCGTACCATTGTGGAAAGAAACCGGAAGTAGGTGAATCGAATGTGATGAATCAAGTGTGCATAGAACTGTCTGGCCAGGACGGGGAACTGGTGGTGGATTTGGTTTGTCGGCCAGTGGGGGATATTTTGGTTGGAGGGTGATTTTGTAGATAATTTTTAGTTTCTTATTTTTTGATTTTTTCATGTTTTGAATGTTATTGCTGGGTGTTGTTCATTAAGTATTGCGTAACGGAAACTAATTGTGAATTCGCAACCAGTGTTCTCTGTGGCCATCGCATCTCCAAAAAAATCAAAAAACTGAAAATCAAAAAACTGAATATTGAATTAAAAATATATGGATACGTTATTGAAAATGCTGACGTGGATATTCCTGAAATTTCGCAATGAGTTGATGCAATTCGCCATTTGAGTAACTCTTCAAACACAGTTCTCGAAGTCACAAGCAATACTGTTGATGTTCAATCTATTTTCAATTCTAATATATAAGTTTCTATGTTCACATTAGCTCGGAAATGACAAGGTTCAGACTCAATTAGATACGCATACGTGTCTTTTCTTGTCCTCTACTTCGGTAATAAAGCGGGAATATGTAATAAATTGTGCACCAGTCAGTGTTTTCGTTCGTTAATTCCTTTTGCTTAGTGCGTACCTGTTTGGATTGATATTAGTCAGCGTAAGCTACCACTTTAAGGACTTAAGCTCGCTTTTCTCTTTTAGACTACTAAGCTCCTAACGCCTTACTCTCGAGCCCTATATCTTAGTATTTCATCCTTTGTGGGCCTCTCAATATTGGTCGAGGAATGATTCGAGACATATAATGCGCTCAATTACAAACCAACAGCTAGTTACGAAATGAGAAAACGATTCAGTTGGTCAATTTCTTTCAAAATGATATAATAATGTCAATTTCTCCAATTTCCTGGTGTTCCACAAGAAGTCACCAACTCTAGCTATATAGATTCGTGTAATAGAATGCATGGCAATCGCAGTAACTATCACAGTTCTTCAATGAGACCGTCTTTTGATTTGGGTCAATTAAAATACGTAATTAACCTGTAACACGAGGCAGGGCTGTATGAGGGGAGTCGGAGTGGAGAAGCAGAACTATCGACGAAGGATAAGAATATCCAGCAATGTCAAAAGAGTTTTGGTGAAATCAGCAGGCAAATGGCAACCAAAGTGAGGGCGAAGGCGATAGAGAAGCGCATTCACCCATTAAAATTACAGTAAACTTTGACGTTCAATCTATTACAACGAACTGAATATATGACGTTGATTCACAAAACCGAATCAAAAATTCCTTGATCTCTAGCATTTACGTACTGCCCACCCATGTATTGAAAGTCTCCTATGTGCAACAGGCTGAAAGTCCAGCATCTCCCGGCTTCTTGTCCACATGCTGGAAACCAAGCCCAATAACTTATGAGTTTTCCCCGATCACTGTTCCAACGGCGTGAAAAGGATCTTGATGTGCTTTTCTTTGTTTCTGATCAACTCATTAAACCCATCCTCCACTGCCCTTTCTAATGGAATCCTCTCTGAGATAAGCGACGCCAACTCCTTCTGGTCGATCCGGCCGTCCTCGATCGCCTGGGCAACCTCCTCGAAATCGTCCTTGACAAAGCAGATGGACCCCTTCACAGACTTCTCGGACCACGTAGTAAGCATGGGGTAGTAATCGATAGGACGATGTGCCCACACGGCCACATTGGTTGCCACACCACGGATCCTCAATGCCTTTATACTTGTATCGAACGTGGCCGGAACTCCAGAGCAATCGAAAGAACGATGGAACCCAAATCCGTCGGGGGTGAACAGTTTAAGAGCAGCGACGCACTCCTCCACATTCTTGCCACTGGGGTCAAACGTATGGACACCCAAGGACGCGGCCAACTTTCTTCTTCCGGAAGATGGCTCACTCACGACAATTTGGGAAGCTCCGTGGCCCTTCAAGGCAAAAATGGTGGTCAAACCAATGGGCCCACCACCAAGGACAAGAGCCGATTGGCCCTTCTCGAAACCAGATAGTCTGACAGCATGCCACGACACGGCCAAAGGCTGAATCAATGCTGCCACATCGTAGTCGATCTTGCTGTGGTCGAATTTGACCAACTTGGTTGCGCTGGTCACCACATACTCTGCAAAACCTCCATCGGTGAAACCCAAACCGGTGAGTCCTAAGTAAGTGCATGCATTGTAGTGGCCATCAGTACAGGCCTCGCATTTCGGCACATTGGCATTTGGACCGTCAAATCTGTCTCTGTCCATGCAAGTGCCAGTCACTTCCACCACCACACTATCACCCACAAAAAAATTGTCGACATCACGGCCAATTTCGACCACCTCGGCACTCATTTCGTGCCCCATGATATGTGGATATGGTTTATTGGAAATGGAATGGTTTTGGTTTGCGGGGGCGAAGAACGTGGGTCCATCGGTGTACTCGTGCAAGTCCGAGCCACATATTCCGCAATAGTGGACTTTCAATTTAACGTCGAGGGGTCCCTGGATCTGTGGTTCCGGGTATGATACCTCATAGCGAATATCTTTTGGTGCGTAGTAAACAATCGCTTTCATTTTTTATTGGTGGGGGAAGCTGGAGCAATGTGGTGGGTGTTTTATGGGCAAGCTGGCTGCGGTTACGATGTGACCTGTAGGTGACATACGTCGGAATGCAGGTGAGGGAGATGTACTTGAGAACTCGGCGGACATAAAATGGACAGTTCCCTGTGGAATAAGTATACAAGTTTGGAGAAAAGTGTGAGAATTACGACACGGGAAATTAAGTGTTGCCTGTGAGGTTGGATTGGCAATTGCTTTTGACTCTGACACTTTAATTGGTGCTTGGGCCTCAAGATCGTGGTTGCACACTTGCAGAATTTATGCAGACTTTCAATCGCCGAGACCCGTGACATTCGGCGGTGACCGTGACGTAGGAACGATCGTGGAAGAAAGATGACAGAATAGGCTGATGATGGTGGCTAATGACAGTTGAAATGAGTGGTTGGGACTTGGCGGATGACGGCTTGTGGGCGAAAATAATGTCATGATGTACGGAAGATTTCGCTGCCGAGCGTCCTATTTGATAACGGCCGCGCAGGGTCGCACCAGGAGCCTCGGATGTAGGAGGAGAGAAGTGTATGGAAAGAATCAAGCGGAAAAAATAGAATAAAGCAGGGAAATAGAACAAAGCGGAAGAAATAGGATCAAGCGAAAAGAAGGAATGTGGATATCTTAATTGCGAATTCGATACTCGATACGAGTAGACTACACGTCCGGCTGTGATGTTCATGTTCATGAAGTTCGCAATTTCAACAAATTTCCCGAGCTCGCATTTCCACACGCAAGACAATCAAAGATTCGTTCTCCTCATCCAGCGACAACCGAAATGTTGAATCATGAGCGACACCAGGATGGTAGAAGAAAAGCAACCCAAGCCAGAAGGAAGGTGACAGCATTCTACGAGCATTACCCATCCGAGCCTTGCTGGATAGCTTAAACCTCAACGCACTGATACTACTAGAGAAACCATCGCCTAATTAACAAAATACATGTCTTGGTTATTGTTTTCGATAATTAAAAGGTGTCTCCTTCCTGGCTGGAAGTCTGCATCAGTACACCACCTATTGGGATCGACGCCATGGTTTTCCACCTGCTGATTAGTGATTTTCCACGACCTGCTTATTAGTGGTGCCGCGGCGAAATGTTATCGGCCGCTAGCGGACTTGCCCATTGCCGTGTGTGCCTGTGTATTCCACCTGATTACTCCTACAGGGATGCTTTCTGCATGCCACCCGTTATCTATCGACAAAAAGAGTGAGTGCATGCGGTCCGATATCCGATCTTGAGTTTGGATTGCCCTTTTGCAACCGTGAATATCATGCTTGAGCTGTCAAAGTAGAGAAATAATCATAGTCACTGCGACGGCGCCTTATCGTTGACTTCACCATTTTTTTTCCCGATTTCGCAAAAATTCTCTCTCCTATCCCCCAATTGTCACCTCTTATCTAATCCGACAACACCTTCCGCAACCAGTAAGATCCCATCTCCACTTGATAGGCCGCATATAGGACACAACGGTGCGATCGCATATAACTCCCATCGTAGCCATCATTTAGAGGAAATTTAGAGTTAATAGAAATTACGACATGACTTCCGTTGAGCCCGTCAAGTCGCTGGCTACCATCATTTCCTCAGAAAATGTCAACGTCACTTCGGTCTTGTCAAATGCACACAAAAAAGTTCTTGTCGACCACGACGTCACTCACGATGAGGCAGTGATCTTGGCATTGGGATACAAAGCAGAATTCAAACGAGAATTCTCTCTATTGACCACCTTTGGTGTTTCGTTCTCGGTGTTGGGTCTTTTACCCTCCATCGCATCCACTTTATGGTACTCCATAGCTTACGCAGGCAATGCTGGTATAACCTGGGCCTACTTGGTGGGAATGGTCGGGGTGTTGGGAGTGGCATTCTCCATGGCGGAGATCTCGAGTGCATTTCCGACCTCCGGAGGCTTGTACTATGCCACTGCCATGTTATCTCCTCCAAAATACAGAGCCATCTTCTCGTGGTGGGTCGGATGGTCCAATTATTTTACCCAATTGACTGGTGCTCCCTCTGTGGCCTATGGATGCGCCTCTATGATTCTTGCCTTGAAGACCATGGCTGACGAAAACTATGTTTATCAGAATTGGCACTGCTACTTGTTGACCAGTGGATTGACGTTTGCCTGTGCCATTATTGCTTCTGCACCAACGAGATGGTTGGCGTGGATCAACTCGGTCTCCACCACCTTGAATTTGATTTTTTTGTTCGTCAGCTTTGTCGTTTTCATGGGTGGAAACACCAGAACTGACCAGGGCTTGCCTAAATTCAATGATAATTCATATGCATGGGCAATTACAAACTACACCGATTGGAACGACGGCGTGGCCATCATAATGTCTTTTATGGCTGTAATTTGGACAATGTCGGGATTCGACTCGCCTTTCCACTTGGCCGAGGAATGCTCCAATGCCCAGGTTGCCACGCCCAGAGCGATTGTCTTGACTGCTACCGTTGGAGGCATTCTTGGATTTGTTTTTCAGTTGGGTATGGCCTACACCATTGTCGACATTGACGCGGCCGTCAACGACGAGTTGGGCCAGCCTTACGTGGCGTTTTTAAATCAGATTTTGACCAGAGAAAGAGTTATTGCTCTCACGGCATTGGCGATCACCTTGGCCTTCACCATGAGTTTTGCTTGCATGATTGCCGCCTCGAGAGTGTTATTCTCGTACTCCAGAGATGGATGTTTCCCATTCTCCAAATATTGGTGCTCGGTGAATACAGTCACCAAGACCCCAGTCAATGCGGTCTGGGCCAACTGGTTCTTGGGAGAGCTTTTATTGTTGCTTATGTTTGGAGGTGTTGCAATCGACGCCATTTTCTCCGTTGGAGCAATTGGCTCGTTTGTGTCGTTCACGGTGCCCACGCTCTTGCGTATCACATACGCCAGAAACACTTTCAAGCGTGGCCCATGGAATTTGGGCAGGTTTAGTGACATCTCCGGTATTGTGGCCGTTTCGTTTGTGTTGTTGATGATTCCTCTCTTGTGTTTCCCTCAGTACAGAGGCAAGGACAATACCCCAGAGTACATGAACTGGACGGTGTTGGTGTATTGGGGATCTATGTTCCTCTGCGTGGTCTGGTACTACGCCTACGCCCATAAGGTCTACAAGGGACCAAAGAGCAACATTGATGCTGCTCATTTGATCGAGGACTCGGACGTCCCCGTCATTGATGGTGTTCTCCATGCCCAGGAGTACCACAGCAACGAGAAGGTATAGAGACCATATTTCTTTAGTGTATAATATTGGGACACATTTGTTGGGGTCTCGAGTAAGTTTTTTAAAATTTTCAATCGTAGATATTTTCAATACTGTCATTTTTCCTATGGGTAGACCTCCGTCTTCACTCCACTATACACACCCAACACCCAGTAGATTTCACTTATATCTCACCTGTTTCTCACCTACAATTCTTCGATGGTCTCGGCGTATGTTGTTCTCCAATACCTATTATCAACTTTTCTAACCAATCAGCGTTCTTCTAGTGCACAATGCCACGCCCGGCACCATTCTCCAGTTCCACGACGAGTTGTCCAACAAACTTCCGACGCTTAAAGGTAAATGGAGCTTCAGTTTCAAGATCTTCCGAAACAACACATATTCCATACCTCCCGAACTAGCGAATACTCAAGCAACTTCTCCAGAGAACAAATACCTCTACACTTGGGTTCCATCGTATCTCAACGACTCTTGTGTTACCCTTATAGACAAAAAGACGTCAGCAGTGTTTAGTCATGTCGTACAAGAAGAACTCAGCAATCCTTTTGAGTTTGCCATTCCCAACGACCATCTACACAACGGAGCCACATCCGGGCTTAACGACTCCTTTGATTATATGGTCAACCAAAGGCTACATAGCTTATGGACCCAAAGGCAAGTGATCAAGGGAGATGGAGGTCAGATTTACGAATTGGAGAACGGAAACTTGACCATTAGAACCGCCAATGTTGCTTTGCATGGAAACTTCCGTGGCTTCTTGATCCAGCTCGAAATCGACCACTCCAAGTTGGAATCAGTGGACATTGACCAAATCTTTCAAGAAGTTATGAGCAGATATGACATTCCACCAGGAAACCTGTGTTACCGAGTGATGGATAGCAACAACTTCGACGAATTCGGCGACCTTGCATTACAATACGCTGAGATTCTCAATTTTTAGAATTTTTTTTTCCGTCAATAAAAGTATATCTGATCAACTCTGCATAGGTCCTATCGATGAAGGTGGGTGTACGGGTGCGCATCTTAAAACTTTTAGACAGATGCTCATCGGTACACCTCGAATTGTGGAAACATGGTGAAGTACAAACACAAGAGTAAAGTCGATAGAAAAGCCAAGCGAAAGTCCGAAGAGGAGGACCTCGCGGCTCTCAAGACCAGAATCGAGGAGTTCGACCCGGCTCACGATATCAAGCTGGTGTCGAATTTCTCCGACTTGCCAATTTCTGAAGCCACCCTCCGAGGCATCAAGGAAGCCAATTTCGTCACCATGACAGATATCCAGAAAAGAACCATCCCTGTTGCTTTGAAGGGCGACGACATTATGGGAACGGCCAAGACCGGATCGGGAAAGACATTGGCATTTCTCATTCCAGTGATTGAATCCTTGGTGCATAATAATATCACAGAGTACGACGGTCTAGCTGCATTGATCATATCGCCCACGAGAGAGTTGGCTGTGCAGATTTTCGAGGTTTTGACTAAAATCGGAAAGTACAACTCCTTCGCGGCTGGTCTTGTCACCGGAGGAAAGGACGTTCAGTATGAAAAGGAGAGAGTTGCACGTATGAACATCTTGGTGGGAACTCCAGGAAGAATTTCTCAGCATTTGAACGAAACGGTGGGAATGGACACCTCCAACTTGCAGGTTCTTGTGTTGGACGAGGCCGACCGATGCTTGGACATGGGTTTCAAGAAACAGATAGATAGCATTGTGGCACACTTATCTCCCGAGAGACAAACGTTGTTGTTCTCTGCCACCCAAACGGAAAGTGTCAAGGATCTCGCCAGATTGTCCTTGACGAACTACTCAAGAATCGGCGTGTCGTCCGACTCCACTTTGTCTGCCACTCCAGACACCTTAGATCAGTATTATGTGCGCATACGCTTGGACGAGAAACTCGATGTGTTGTGGTCGTTCATTAAGTCACATTTGAAGAGCAAAATCCTAGTGTTTTTCTCGTCTTCCAAGCAGGTGCAATACGCATACGAGAGTTTCCGTACGTTGCAGCCAGGTATTTCCTTGTTGAAGTTGTTTGGCCGTCACAAGCAAACCTCGAGGTTGGAGACCACCACAAAGTTCTCCCACGCTCAGTATGCCTGTTTGTTTGCCACCGATATCGTGGCCAGAGGTTTAGACTTTCCTGCCATTGATTGGGTGGTCCAAGTGGACTGTCCAGAAGACGCAGCCACCTATGTTCACCGTGTTGGACGCTGTGCCAGATTTGGACGTCCAGGCAAGTCCCTTTTGATGCTTTTGCCCTCGGAAGAGGAAGGCATGTTGAAGAGATTGGAGAGTAATAAGATTGACATTAAGATCATGAACATCAAGCAGAAAAGCAAAAAATCCATTAGACCTCAGTTGCAGTCTTTGTGTTTCAAAGACCCCCAAATGAAGAACTTGGGCCAGCGTGCATTTATTTCCTACTATCGGTCTGTTTACGTCCAAAAAGACAAGGAAATCTTTCAGATCGATGGGCTTCCGACCGAAAAGTTCGCTGAATCCTTGGGTCTACCTGGAGCACCGAAGATCAAGATCAAGGGAGGTGAGGGAAGCAAAGAGAAGAAAAATATGTCGAGACAATTGGTGACATTAAATATGGCCGACGAGAACGGAGAAATCAAGGAAGATGAATCCAAGAAGGTCAGAACAAAGTACGATAGAATGTTCGACAGAAAGAACCAAACAGTGTTGTCCGACCACTATTTGAATATGACCGGAAACAAGGCGTCGGAGAAGGGCGACGATGATGACGACGAGGAGGATGATTTCATGACGGTCAAGCGCCACGACCACCAAATAAACGAGGACGAGCTTCCGGACTTGACTATTCCTGTCTCCAAAAGACTGGCCAAAAAGGCACTTTCGAAGAAGTTGTCGTTGACCTCAAAGGGATTGCCCACGAAATTGAAGTTCGACGACGATGGAGAAGCCCACCCACTTTACGAACTCGAAGACGAAGAAGACTTCAAGAAGAAGGGTGATGCAAGGACCCAGAAGGAAGAGTTTGTCACCAAGGAATCCGAATTCATGAACCTGGCCGATGTGGAGGATAAAGAGACCGCAAGAGCAAAGAGACAAGAGAAGAAGAGAAAGAGAAAGGATATGGAAAGACGTGCAAGAGATGAGGATTACAGTGACGAAGAGGAAACTGTGGTGACATTGGGAGGTGCTGATTTAGACAGAGATCTCGAAGCGTCGTCTGATGAGGAGGCTCCAGACACCAAGAAACCTAAGTGGTTCCAGAAGGAGGATGTCCAGGCGGATAGCGGAGTTATTGAGCTCGATGAGCCGGAGAGTTTGGAAGACTTGGAGGCATTGACGGCCAGGTTGATCAATTAGCATAGCTTACGAAATAAAAATGCATTATGGTATATTGTACAAGATGGTGTTGCTTGAAGGTTGAATCACCTCTATTGAAGGGCTGAACCTTCTCCTGCCAAACCTTCGCTACTGGAGGGCCGGAGTGGCGATAATCTTGCCAGCGATTTCTCCGAGCCTGAAGATGTTTCCTCCAATCTTACCACCATCAGCATCTAGCAACTCCGCCATCTCTTCCCCGTCTTCTGGCTTCTTGCGAGCCTCATGCGAGTCCACAACGAAAACTTCTTGAAGGAACGACGAAGACATACCCTGAGTGACATCGAAAACTGTTCCCCCGCCGAGTGTCATGGAAATCTTTCCAGACTTATGGAAATTTAAATTACCAACCTGGCCCTCGACGTTTTCCACGGAATCAGATGCAAGCGTGGATTTGGACAACACCTCCCTCTTCTTTTCGCTGAACACTTTGGGAAGGTGGAACAAAATGTACTTACTATTGTCAGTCGGAGCACTAGCCTCGCTGTCTGCTTTCAAATTGGCCACCTTGGATGTGAGGAGATCCATAATGGCATTTTGATCGTCGAAACGTTTGTCGTGTTCGGCTCTCTCCACTGGATCAGTCGATACTACTGGCCCAGAATCTGCAACGACTTCTAGATCCTCGCTCTTCACGCTATCTACTGTGACTGCACGAGATGAGTTAACCAGCACAGTCACAGACGGAGGAACCGATCCATCTGCCTCCGCAATGTCTTTATGTGGTCTCACTGGGAATAAGATGGTCTCACTGTCTTCGAAAACGTATTCTTTGCTCATATTGATTTTGGTAGCATCTTCTTCCTCGTCGGATTCCTGAGCCAGGGGAGTGGGCGACGTCAGCTTTCGGCTCTTCATTTTGAGGTTGCTGACGGCCACAGCCTTCAGAGTTGAGTCTCCTCCATAGATTCTGTCGTTGGTCAATCCTGTTTTGGACGATGTCAGTCCGCCCATGCTGATAGAGCCCGACGCGAGCGGGCCGGCCGAGACAATGTGCGTTCCCGCGTAGCTGGCGCCTCTACCGCGGCCACCACGGCCTCTTGAGCCTCCTCTTACTCTCGTAGGAGGAGGAACTACTGGTCTCTCTTCTGATTTGACGATTGCAGCATCCTTGTCACGGTCCTCTTTGCTCTTTCTAGCCACGGCCTTGGGCTTGAACTTGAGGGCCGGCTTTCCACCTTTTTTGGAGTTGAGCGACTCCAATCTGTCCGACATCGGGTTTGCAATGGCCATGGAATCTGGCATCGGTGATCTGTGATGAGTATGGCACACCCGTACACCACAATAATGGAGAATACAGAAAATTAGACGAAAATGGGTAAAACGGGTTGTGGGAGGCAAATGGCTAGCGATTTCAATTATTCGGTAGCGGAATGTTTAGAATTACGGACTTTTTTTTTATTCGTACGCTTGGACAGTCTGGAACGGTGGTCATCTGGTAGACTCACTATATTGAGCGAATTATGTTGAGCGAAAGTAGAGAGAATTAGAAATGAGCGAAACCAGAGGACCACTGGTAAACGTAAGCTAAGAACCGATTTTTCCTAGCTTCGTCCCCTTTACCTTTCAGTCGTCCATGGTATCATGATGCCTAAACTCTGGAGGTATACCTGTATGCAGGCCGACAAAATATAGAGTGCTGAGATGAGATGAGGAAGTCCTTCTTCACCGTAAAGTTATGTCGAGACAGGAAGATTTATCGGACAATGAGCTAGATGCCTTTGACGCTAGCAGAGAGAAGGTTTTACTTGAGGAGGCCGGAGACTACTTGGATCGAGCAAATGCATCCGAGGATGTAGATTCCGAAGAAGAGGTGATGGGCCTAAAATACCAAAACCAACAAAGCGAAGAAGACAATGACGACGAGGGGGAAGAAAGCGAAGGCGAAGGTGAAGACGATGAGAGTGAAGAAGAAGGTTGGGGCTCCAAAAAGAACTACTATGGTGGTGACGACGTCAGTGACAATGAGGATGCCAATGAAATGGCCGAAGAAGCTCTTAGACAGCAGAAGAGACACCTTCAAGACCTCGACATGGACGATTTTGTCGATGAGAGCATGATGGATGACTGGAAGAAGACTGCTGAAGATTACGATAAAGCGGAAACCAAAATTACCGGACCAGTTGTTAACGAGGAGACGATCGATTTGGGATCGTTGGATGACGGAGAGAAGGCCCAGTATTTGGCTGGATCATTCCCTGAATTTGTTCCTCTTCTAAAAGAGTTCAAGAAATTGGCTCCCCAGTTGGAAGAATTCAAGACGGAGCCACGGAACCCAGTGGTTGATGTGAAGATTGTGGCCTTGACTGCCTATTTGAGTTCCATCTCATCATACTTTGCCATTTTCGTCGACAAGTTGCGGGGCCGGGACCATTTCTCCATGAAGGAAAGCCCGGTGATGGAGTCTATCCTCAGTAGCAGAGAGATTTGGAGACAAGCAGGAGAGTTGATCTATAGTGGTGCAGCTAGTGAAGAAAGCGATGAAGTCGAGGAAGATGTGGCACTTGAAGAGGACATTGAAGATGAGGCTATCGAAGACAGATTGCAAACCGACTCCGAGGAAGAGGTCGAGTCAGAGGACGAGGAGGACGAGCAAGAAGACAACGACGAGGACAGAGAAGTCAAGATCGACTTGTCCACCAAGCGTAAGATCAGAAAGGGAGGCAACGTTGCTTCGGGAGACTTCACGGAAACATCTGCGCCAGACAGCGTTGACAAGGAAGAGAAAGAGCGCCGTAAGAAGACGTTACGGTTCTACACATCCAAGATTGACCAGTCAGCCAACAAGGCGGCCAGAAACGAAAAGTTCACGGGAGACGTCGATTTGCCATACAAAGAACGACTCTTTGAAAGACAGCAGAGACTTGTTGAGGAAGCCAGAAAGAAGGGCTTGGGATTGGACAGGGCCCAATTGGGAGAAGACTTGGACAGCAACGACCTCAACTCTGATGACGAAAACCTTGCGTCTCAAATCAATGACGACGCAGAAGATTACTATGAGTCAATCAAACAGGGCAAGATGGACAAGAAAGCCGCACGCCGTGCAGCACACGAAGAGGCCAAGAGAGCAGCCAGAGATGGATCATTGGCCGAGTTGCAAGGCCGTGTTGGAGAAGACGGCAAGAGAGCACTCAACTTCCAGATTCTCAAGAATAAGGGTCTTACGCCAAACAGAAGAAATGACAACAGAAACGCAAGAGTCAAAAAGAGAAAGAGATACGAGCAGGCCAAGAAGAAGCTCAAGTCGGTCAGACAAGTGTACGACGACAAGAACAGAGGACCATATCTGGGAGAAAAGACGGGTATCAAGAAGGGATTGTCACGTTCGGTCAAGCTTATTTGAGCGAGGCGAATTGGAGTATAGCATTAATAAAACTACGATAAAAAAACCCAAGTGGTAGCTCATTACGGATATAAATTACATGCTATTAACGACTGAACGTAATGTCATCAATACGCAAAATCGACTTCACGGTTTCGGCCGCCAACGTGATCGCACTGGTGCTGACCAACACCGGCTGCAAGATGTTTTCGGCATATGTATTGGATGCACCCGATCTTCTCACAGAAATTCCAGCATTCCTTTCTCCCATCTCGTGTCTATTACGCAAATCCGTCACCACATTGATAGGATTCAAACCGGCATTCTCGGCCAAGGTTGTTGGAATCACCTCCAAAGCTTGTGCAAACTCCTGGTACACAAACTGCTGCACACCGCTCAAGTGACCGGCTTCCTTGAAAAGTGTCTTTGCTGCCTCAATTTCTGGGGCTCCTCCTCCTGCGATCATGGCTTTCTCCTTGACCAAACATCTGATCACGCAGAGCGCATCGTGGATGGATCTCTCAGCTTCGTCGAGAACCAACTGGTTAGCGCCTCTCACGACTACCGAAACAGTGGGCTTGGTGTTTTTGGCAGACACTCCGGTGATCTTGACAATGTTGGAGCCAGACGACTCGATTTCCTCCACCGACTCAGCAGAACCCAATCTGTCCTCGGTGAAGTCCTCAATGTCAGCAATTGGCTTACATCCGGTGGCTTTGGTCAAGAATTCCACCTCGTCTCTCTCGATGTCCTTGATGACCAAGATGTTCAACTTGGCCAAAAAGTGCAAGGCCAAGTCGTTGACGGCGTCTCTCAAGATGGACTTCTGGATCAACAACACATTACACTTGGCCTTCTTGATCTTTTTGCAGATGTTCAACAAGTATGCTCTCTCCTCCTTCAAGATCTTGTCCATCTGTCTGTAATCGTTCACCACCACATTATTCTCCATGTCTGGCTTAGGAGGCGACAATTGGAACTGCACGAGACCGATTCTGGCCTTCTCCATTCTCGTGGGGCCACCGGCAGATTTCAATACGTTTTGTGTCAACACTACGCCGTCCACCATCTCGGTGTCGTCGATGGTTCCTCCCACCTTCTTGATAAGTCTAATGTCGTTCAAGTCCACGTTGTCGTTGGCCTCGTTCATCACGCGCAAGACAGAGTCCACGGCCAATGGCGACAATAACAGCGAGTGCTGCGAAACAATCTTGGACGACAACGACGTGGAGGCTGCCTTGATCAAAATGTCTCTGTCAGACAAAGAAATCTTGTGGGACATGTCCAAGTAAATCTCGCATACTCTGGCAGCAGCGGTCTGGAACGACTCGCCCACCAACGTGGGATGAATGCCCATATTGAGCAACTTCTCGGCAGCTCCCAACATCGATCCCGTCAAAATAGCCACCGAGGTGGTACCGTCACCAGCCTCGACGTCTTGGGCGGCACTGACATTGACCAACATTTTGGCGGCAGGATGCAAGATTGCCATGTGCTTGAGGATGGTGGCGCCATCATTGGAGATGATAATCTCGCCAGTTTTCGTCTTGATCATCTTATCCATACCTTTGGGGCCCAACGAGGTTCTGATGGCGTCGCTGACGGCTCTGGCGGCAAGAATGTTGCTTTTTCTGACCTCCTGCGGCTTCTCCTTGTCCCTGAATGTGGCATTCGAAGGTGACTGTGTCTTTACCAGCGCCATGATGTGTATTGTAGTTGGAAGTCACGGTTGGAATGGTAAGGTTGGTTTTTTTCGTCGTGGAAGTGCAGGCTGGGTCACGTGCGAGGGAAGTCTATGGTAAAGGAGAGAGGCCGGCAACGGGGATTTTTGCTTTAGGAAAGTATTGATAGAAATTTCTAAAATTTTGTTATGTTCTTTCAGGTATTTGTTTCTTTTGGTTGTGTTGCAGTCTCTAATCAGGGTGGCATTTGACCCCAGCCACTTTGCACTCGGAAGCACCAAAAGACTTGGTTTTCGCTCTCAAGCAGTAAATACTCTTCCCGCTATTTTAAAGAATAACGGTATCATACCTACAACAAACTGCCCTTTCATAATCTACTCTTTTGTCCGATCTCCTCTCTCTCCACCAGTTCCTTATCCTAACACCGGAGGTACGGGTGCACAATGGCCCCAACTCATTACTAACAGAAAGAACTTCAAAACGCCATGACGGTTGACACCCACGTTTTCCACGATATTGTGACGACTTGCGACCAGGTCAACTGGTGCTCGTTTTCCAAATGGAGTCCCTTTTTCAAGCATTTGATCCCCGAGTCTACAATCCTCCGACCTGTCCCGCAAGCTTTTATAGACTACTTGAACAGCGAAAGTATTCGTCTACCGCCGCCCAAATACGAAGATCCGGTCACTGCAAATAGCGACAACGAATACAGTGACTGGGAAGATGACAACGAGCTCGTCCCTACAAACCCTTGTGAAGATTTCCAAGAGTTCCATGACCGGATCGACAACACCATAGCCAACTACTCTGCGGTGATGGTCAAACTCAACTGGTCAGCGCCAAAGGATGCCAAATGGATCCTCATAAACAACTCGTTGAGATGCACATCTAGTGGAGATGTCTACTTGGTGCTAAATGCCTCGGATCATGCTGCCCACGATCTTGATGGCCATATATATGATGAGTGTGAGGACAAGGACGAAGGAGTCCATTTGGAACCGGAGTTGGTGTTGAAAAAATGGATTCCAGACTTCAATCCAGCCCTTGAGTTCCGTGTTTTCATCAAGAATAGACGGGTCTTGGGTGTTTCTCAAAGAGACCCTAACCACTACGAGTTTCTCCACGAGCTCCAGCCCAAATTGCACAAATTGATCCAGAAATTCCACCAGACTACACTTGCCGAGTCGCAGTTCCCTCTAGCCGACTACATCCTCGATATTTATCTCCCACGTCCATACAGAGATGTTGTTATCATCGACATCAATCCATTCACCAGAAAATGGGACAGTCTTCTTTTCACGTGGCACGAGCTCCTTGAGAAAGAGAACAATGGCGAGTTTGAGCTCAGATTGCTCACAGAAACCAATATGGGAAGCTTGTCGAGGAAGGAACATAGTGAAAGTCAGGTGCCTATTGAGGTTGTGGATGCGCTGATGAACAGCGAAGCCATGGTGGAGCTTGCTAAAAACTGGGATCTGTTGAGTGTACAAAAATAGGATAGTAGATAGAATAAAAAAGATTCTCGTCTACCACAGTTCTTCTAAAATAAGTAAAGTGGTTGCTATATTGGTCCGGCCCATAACCACGTCAAACCATGCGCAACTCTATCAAGGTCCTCCACACAGCTCCCCCACACAGCTCCTCCACTCCCATTACATTATTCTACTCTAAAATGTCCGTCTCGGTAGATAATTCCAACGTATGTCCATGCAAAACTTCCGCCCCGACCTGCTACTAACCCCAAGATTCTCCTTCCCTCATACAGAGGAAGATTGACCGAAGGCATCACATACAATCCAGCCAACAAGACCCTCTTGTGGGTGGATATCATTGGGGCCAAAGTTCACAGAGTCTGGTTGGACAACGCAGATCTCGCTCAGACACATCAGGTGCTCTATTTCCAAGAGAAAGGCGAGTCAATTGGCGCCATCGGCCTCACCAAAGATAACGACAAGATCTTGATTTGCTCAAAGTATGGATTATGTATGGGAGACTTTGGCACCGGCAAAATCAATTACTTCCTCAAGTATCCCCATTCCGAGAAGCA
Organism: Sungouiella tsuchiyae; assembly: GCA_030566995.1. Taxonomy (NCBI): domain Eukaryota; kingdom Fungi; phylum Ascomycota; class Pichiomycetes; order Serinales; family Metschnikowiaceae; genus Sungouiella; species Sungouiella tsuchiyae. The sequence continues at coordinate 320,775 of JAJLRO010000003.1, read as the reverse complement.
GGCCAGACGATTGCGCTCCAACGACGGAATTGTCGACCCGTGGGGAAACTTATGGATAGGAGTCATGACAGACTTTCCCATCACCGATGCAGAAGGTGGAGTCGCTCAGGAAGGATTTCTCTACCGCATAGACGCCGCCAATTTGAGTATCCAAGTGATGGAGAAGGACACTTTCATCTCAAATGGATTGGCCTTCAGCAATGACGGCACAAAGTTCTATTGGACTGATCTGTTAACTTTCACAGTGTGGCAGTACGACTACGACCACCGCACCAACACCTTGTCCAACAAGCGGCCGTTAATTAACATGAAACAAGTATTCCCCGAGGAATCCAGTCCCGAGCCTGATGGATTGAGTTTGGCCAGCGACGGCCACTTTTTCCAAGCAGTGTTCAGCACCTCCACTGTGGTGGAGTATAATGACGCAGGAGAGGTGCTAGACAAAATCAAACTCCCTGCGAAACGAGTGACGTGCACGGCACTTGGCGGGCCCGACGACGAAACCCTTTTCGTCACCACGGCCCACGAGAAGCTTATGGATAGCGATTACAACTTCGATGCCTCCGACAAGTCGGGAGACTTGGGAGGATTTATCTTTCAGGTGAAATTGGGCCGCAAGTTGCACAGCAAGGCCAAGAACATTTGGGGAGGAGCTGTGGCTTGAGGCTGGATGCGCAAAGACTGAAATTACAGACGTCTAGAGTCCTCAGACGTCTAGTACTTCTCAGAATTCTGGGACGTGAGATATAATACACGCTGCACAAACTCCTCCACCAATGCGTTTTCCTGTGGACCGTTGGCACGTAGGTCACAAAGCCTCAAGTTTGCAATTTCTCGTCTGTTTTCTGCCAACGGTTCGTTGGTGAGAGTAGACTCTGAGAGTATGCGTAGGATCACGGCAAGATGCACCTGGAGCGACTTATAGCCCAAGAGAGACTTTATAACGGGATCAGATGCTATTGAGTCGAAGACGGAGGCGGCATCTGGAGCAGAAGTAGGCTGTATGTCACTGGTGGGAGGAGAATTGCCAATGCTTAAAGTTCCACTGTTAGCAGTACCTTTGTCAGCAGAACCAGCAGCAACAGCCAGATGGTCATGGGCAGGATTCTTGAAGCAGGCCAACGAGCAGTACTCTACGGAGCACTTTGGGCATTTGTATTTGGCTTGGGATTGGTGGCAGATGGAACAAATACCTAGTGCCATAATGAAGAAGATGATGACTCTGCAGATAATAGCGATGGGCATGCGATGGGTGGAAAGATACGAGAAGTAGAGAGAATGCAGATTATTAGATGGAATGTGTGATAAAAACAAAGACGAATGTGATTGTGATTGATTTTCCTTTTCTCTGCTGACAATCAACAGCGGCAATTAGTATGGAGGTTTCTGGTTGTCACTAGGCCTATGGATGTGATTGCACCCAGAGTGCGTAATCTCTGAGCTCCAGAGGATCCGGAGAGTAGGAAGAGGAATTGAATATTGGTAATGGAAAAGAGAACAGAGGTGATGAGAGACGGAGAAGATAGAATGATAGAGAGTAACAAAAGAAGAAGACAAGAAAGAAAAAAAAAGAGTGACAAGATTGACAAGAGCGATTGATGTGACAAGAGTGACAAATGTGCGACAGAAATTGGAACAGACTGCGAAGGGTAACTATCATCGAGACAAACGCAGAAATAAAGAATTTGTCAGATTGCACATCAGAGATCTTTCCAGTTTGGGTCTTTCTCCTATTTTTTGACTTGGCCGATTATGGTCTCAAGCTATCCAAATTGCGATCCCCACTCCGGGCACCTGGCTGCTCACACTGCCCTTTGTAGACCAACAGAATACAAGACAAAACGTAGACTATCAAAAAGGAAGGAAGATTAGAGTTGAGAACAATGCAAACAGCAAGGAGGGAGGAATGGATGCACCAAACAAGAATATTACGATAAAGGGAAGAAAGCGGTAGCAAATCAAAGAATAGTGTAGCAAAATAATGTGTAGTGTATCTAATTAAAGAACACCGTAGCAAAATGAACAATACGTAGTATGTTGAAGGATGGTGCAGAAAACGAGTGGTGGCAGAAAAGACAAGAAATTGCCTCGCGTTGTAAAGGACTAACTATCCGCCTCACCCGTGGCCAAGTAACGCAACTAACCAATATTACCGAATAGGAAGCAGCAAAACTCGGATCACGGAATCGCAAGGACGACGCAGCTAACCTTGTGATAGCCTCTAGAGCTTTGGGGCCACTTATTGCCTGTAGAGAGTATGTCGCGCAGCCCTGAGGCTCAGAAATGCAATTGACCGGGCCAATAGACTCAAGGACCCAAACCAAGAATGCTGTGTGCCACACCAGCATGAGCAAAGGCTAATAAGTGGAGAAGGCAAGTCAACGAAGAGGTTTACGGCGGAGCAAGCTGTAACTCCAGGGAATTTTGGGTGGAATGAAGTTTGGTTTAGGCGGAGAGGCTCTTGGGGCCAAAGGTCTAGAAGACGTTAGCGGTGGGGAATAGGAGCAGCTATTAGAGAATTGGAGAAATGGATGAGAGCGTCGAATTTGCGGTGAATATTACGTGAAAGAAGTAGGTCTGCTGGTTACTATTAATTAAGGCTAGAATGAGTATAAGTCGTACTGGATGTTTTACCGGAGTGGAGCAGTAGGCTTCATGCCATAGAGTCTGTTTAGGTGGTGAAAGTCGCGAGTAGGAGGGAAGTCGCGAGTAGGAGGAAAAGTCGCGAGAAGCCTGGAAGTCACAGTGTAGGCCAGGAAGTCACCATGTAGGCCATGGAAGAATACGAAGGAACCAAGGCGTGCGGCCAAGTTAAATGTACTCTGCAGATGCGTATAAGAAATATGGATTACATCATAAAGGCACGACGGGGTTCCTGTTGGAGAATGTTAGGCTGGCTGAGAGTTGGTGAAACACTATGGCCCGACATTGTGCATGAATGGCTAAGCAGACACGGACTGGTAATTATTAAGTTGTGTTGAATGTATGAATAGGCTATACTTTGGGTTTGGTTGGCAGTTCTGGCTGGCATGTCCAAACATTCTAGACTGGCTGATATCGTCAACTGAATTGAGAATTGAGACTGGCCGCGACTCCCACCTTTACTTCTTTTCTCTGCTTCTCTTGCTCATCCTAACTGGCCTTCGCTATCCCCCTCTATTCTGCTCTCTCCTCGCTCTACTCTCACTACTTTCTCTCTCTCTATCGTAACGTGGCACTAGGCCATATGCAATCATTATATCAGTTGGTAAGGTATGCTAAATTAGGAGGGTCGTTCCACATCTTTCTCCGTTTACATGGCTGCTCCCATTTGTATGGAGTGCCACCGGCCACAGAAAATGGCGTAGGCAATGTCGTCATGGCAAACAGATGTGACACTGGCGTCACTGGCGCCACTGGAGCAAACACCGGCGTGGAGTTATACGACAGGTAGGTCAAATCCTCTCGCAGTGATACATTGTCCGCGGAACCACCCAGCGACTCCGGCCTCGACAGGCGGGCCGACGCCTCGGAATTGGATGAATGCAAAGGTTGGAATTCAAAATGCGACGGAAGCTGCATGGCCTCAAAAGGAACTCCAGCACATGCAACCCCAACGAGCGACGGCGTTACGACAAGAGGAGCAACCACTGCCGTAGCTGGTGGAGTGGGTGCTGGAGTAACAGGAGACGAGGCATCCACCGCCTGGCGCAACTGGCCAACCTCAACAGGGTTGATGCCCTCCAAGAGTCTCCACATCACCACGTCGTGCTTTGTGTTGAGAAGATAATTCAAGCTTGCAAGGAAGTTCATTTCTAGCTGGTGCAACACTGAGAGTGGGGCCAGAAACAGCAGGAACTTCAATAAGATGTTATGCCACGTTTTCAAGGTGTAGCTCTGGTCGTTGATCACTTTGTTGGCCAACACGAGCGCAGCCACAATGCCGTAGTATACCATGGTGTGGCTATCGTCTGTATCGAGGTGGTTGACTGAATTGGACTGGTACTTGTGCAAAAAGATCAAAGCCACTGCCATGTTAGCGGTCAGCAACTCGAGGGTAGAGATGACTTTGGCCAATTCGTGATTTCTGGCGGGGGTGTTGTGGTGGCTTCCAAGGAGCCGGAGGCAACACTCCAAAAAGGTGTCCACTAGCATGGTGGAATTGGTGGATGTGGTGGGTGCAAAATAATTAATGGATTGTGCGGAGGTGCTGTTGAAAGCAGTAACTTGGGATGCAAATTGTGATGAGTGGTGTGTTAGTGATGGAAACAGTTGGCCCACCCGGAAACCCGGGGTGTTTTATTTGCCTGGTACATTTGTGTTTCACAGGATCTTCGTATGTACGGGGAACAAACAAGAGGAGGAAAAAATATGTATGAGATGCGGATGCATAGTTGCACCTACAGACGCTGACTGGGGCGCTGTGTTCGCAACCATGCACTCATCCGAAAACGAAAACTTCCCTCCAAAACATGCCGAGCCCTGCCGCCCGACCCGGTTGCTCACTGCCTTGTTCCTATCCGCGAGACATTGCCGGTGAGAAATTTTTTGGCGACATTTACTTTCGAATGGCGGATGTGGTAGGGCCGTTTATTGGTTTCTTTTGGGCTGCCGCGATTTGCGTCTCCTCTTCTCTGCGATCCTGTTCCCTGCTGTACTTTCCTGTTGTACTTGCTGTTGTACTTGCTGTTGCACTTTCCGCCCTTGTAGGATTTCCTCACGAACTTCACCTTTGTGCTCTGTTCTGTCCCACCTTGTTTCCCCTACTGAATCCCCTTTTTCTCTTCTAAATCCCTTTTTCCCTTCTGTATGTTCCCTTCTCCTCCCTTTTTCTTTCATTTGTCTCCCTTTTCTCCTTCCCGCTGATCTATCTCTCTACCTTACTCCTATCCTGTTGTCTTGGCGGCAAGTGGCAAATCTCCCGCCGTGGCCTTCCCTCGACTCGAACATGAAACATGTCGTGGCGGTAAAACAATCCAGGCGTTTGTGCCGGCCACACATCCCTTGCACCTTTCCACGAATGAGTGGGCCGAATAATCGCAGGTTTGCGTCTCTTGGTTTGGTGCGGGCGGTGTTAATCGTGCGGAATTGGTACCAGATGCCGGCACCTGCGAAAATGTCGACGGAGATCATGGATGCCCAGAGGATGCCGGCAGCCGCCAAGTCCGTCTGGACCCATCTAGACATTTCATGCCGGGAGAATATTTTGTGTTCATTTCGTATTTTTCGCCACCCAAAACCTGGTGCTTCAACTAGCAGCCGTCAACAAAGAAGGGGTCACTCTCCTAGGTCACCGTTGCTTTTGGCCGCCCAAACTCTAACCTAAAACGAACACAATTCGGTTTCCTGCGTAGATTCAAGCGGTTTGCATGAAGAAGTTTGGTGTATTGCGTTAGTGCCCGATCTCCTACGTATTGTCCAAATGATGGGCACTGGGCTGTGGGCTACAGGTCAAACGGATTTTCTGGGTGGGCTTTTTTTTTCTTTTTTCTTCAACCCTTCGCTGGTTTCGTTAGATTTACTTTTCCGTAGCAGCCATTCGTCGGTTTTGGATCCCTTTGGGCGTTCGTCACAGTTCGTGAACCACCCACCAATCCATCTGTCACAAGTCAATGTGCTTTGCTACTTTCACAATTATTTGCCTCTTTTGGTACTACATCAGGTTTGGACATCTTTCATGACATTATTTTCTCTGTCGCTTTTGCCTTGTGCACATAGCCAAATTTGTACACCATTTGAGGAATGGATGACCTCACCATGTGATCGCTAATTATAATATCGTGTCAGCCACTGCATCTCCGACCAATTGACAACTCGGCGTGCATGGAACCGTCTTGTGCGTCTGCTGGCCCTGTACGATCCGCTTGGGGCGGCCACTTGTTTCGAACTCCCAGCCATGCAACCACTTTTGGTGGACGATGAGCCCTGAATGATGGGCGCCAATCGCTGGCGCGGATTCGTGACGTGGGGTCTATGACGCGTTTCTTTGAGCTGGAACTTATTTAAAAAAAAGATTAGCATGATGTTTGTGGTGGCCGCCTGAAGATATCATTATTTGGGGAATCGGCACCGTTGAAGATTCTTCGTCTCAACTTCTTCCACTCTCTGATTGGTCTCCCTCGTTATCCGCTCTATGCACCCCTTTTCTAACTGACTGGCCGTCGTGTGGACTCTATACGCCGTCTACTCGTCGTATCTTGTCTATGCCGTCCAGCTTTTCTTGTTCTATGGTGGTGCTCTCTTTTGCGAGCCACTGTAACTGTACACGTGCTTGACTTCCTACTTCAAGTTAATACTGCTGTGTTCTTGCTTTTACTATTGTGCTCGTTTCCTACCCCGGGCGCTGATTATCATAACCGTTTTCTCGTTTTAAGCGAACCATGTATAGCGCTGCCTTTGGACCTTCACTATCCATCCATTTTTGGTTGTTTGGTCCACTGTGTGCCGTCCAAACCTCTATCTCGCATTCGGAGAACAGCCAATTTGCAATGACAACTCTCCTTTTTCCGCCTCCGACAGTCAAAATTCGACCCCAGTGACTCTATCTCGTGACTTCCATTGCCTGCCATGACTTTCTTTGTTGACCCCGCTTTCATCCGAATTCTCGTGTTATCATCGCCCTTATGGTTTTCTCCCTTGTCCTACCCTTCTAGTCACCTCCTGCACATCGTCCCGATTGCACTGATCCGAAGTACCGAAGCTCGGATAATCCGATCATCTGACTAGAGAAAACCGTGAACTGATGGACCCAACCAAGGACTCTCGTTACGATGGGCCATCCTATCCGGACCTGCAGTCTTTTCGGCCGCAGCCTCTCACCACCCCGCTGACTTATCATCAGCCCAATCTGGTGCACCACCCTCCCTCTCTGAATTTCCAGCACCATGTTCCAGCCACATTGGCTCCAGATCCAAGACAACCCCACTCTCAATCGGCACTGACTTCGCTGCTGCAATATGACTTGCTTCCCTCGATGCGTCCTCATGAGCCCTTGCCACAAATTACCATGTACGGCTTGCCCCAAAGACAACTCCATATCCCCACTAATGCAGACGGCATGAAGAGTGAGCCTTCAGCCTCAGAAAAAACAAGAATGCGAGTTAACAAGGCATGCGACCGCTGCAGGTCCCACAAGATTAAATGCACGGGGTTGTTTCCTTGTAGCAATTGCAGAAAACATAGCGTAGTGTGCAAGTTTAGGTCGAAGCTGACCGATGACCCCGATCAGAAACGGCAGAAAACCGACTTTCCAACGCCGACAAACGGCGACACCGTCGACTCAGATTACCTGACTCAGGCGTTGCCAATCGTGGAAAAATCCCCGGTGGAAAGGTCCGACGGTTACACCGCCTATTTGGAAAATAGAGTGTACTACTTGGAGAGCTTGCTTCTGGAGAGTCTGGAGGCTACCTTCAAAAGGGTGGGCAGGGTCGAGGTGGATGTCCAGGGATTGAACTGTTTGTTTTCGCCGCTAAAATGGAGGTTTTCCACCCGTCACCAAAATGCCTTGGTGACTGAGTTGTGCAACACATTATACAGAGGCCTCACCCCCGAAGCGAAAGCCAAGGTTCCCTTGCCCAGATCACAGTATTTCGGATGGAACATGTCTGGATGTAACTATTTGAAGCCGGAGCCACTTCCCCTGGCCCCTCAAGTGGATGGTATTTCTGAGGATTCCAAAAACCATCTAATTGACTTCTTTTTCTCAGAGATCAACCCGCTCTACGCCATTTTGCATGAGACGGTGTTCAGAGAGCAGATCGATGCCTTCAAGATATTGAAAGACACCGAATCTTCCAATCAGTCCAACCAGGCGGCATTGTTTCTGGCTATGTTGGCCTTGGTCTATGCATTAAGCATCAGATTCACAGAGTTTTTGAAGCCAGGCGGCCCTTCGATGACAATGCTCCACCTCGAGGAAAAGCTATTCAAGTATAGCCATAAAGTGGTGCTGGTGTTCAGTTTTGAGTGGGAGTCGTTCGAACTTATACAGTGCTGGCTTTTGGTGACATTGTACTTGAGAATCTGTCATCGTCAGACATCGGCAAACTTTGCAATGGGACATGCGGTCACAATGTGTCGTTCTATGGGTTTGGGTGCAACCACTCAGGTAGTGGCAGAGGCCACACCCTACGAGCTCCTCAAGGCCAAACGTCTTTTCTATGCGGTATACACTTTCGATAGAGTCATTGGGTTGCAGGGCGGCCGCTACCGCGCATTGAACGAAGCCGACATCACAAGGAATTTCCCGTCGCTAAACTACGAATTGGAATGCAAACAAGATGACTGGATTTCGTTGCCTGCGTTCGCTATGATCCACATTGCCCGCATAGCCAATTTAATCCACACGTCTGCTTCAGACGACTACAGCTTGATCAAGGCTCACCAGATAAATAAGGAAATGCATCTTTTTGGAGAATGGTTGGACCGCAATGGATTTGACGACACCAATGACATTTTCCCAGATGAAGGCCAAACAGGCGGCATCTCGTCGATGATGAAGTCGCAGGTCAAGTTGCATTACTATGATTTGATGATTGCGATTCACGGAAAATTTCTCTTCAACTACTTGGGCACAAAACTCCCTTCCGAGGGTACGAAAGTCGAGAAAATACTCGAGGCCAACGAGGGAGTCATATATCTCTTGAAGAAGATCCACGACGCCAACATGCTCTATGCGCCGTGGTACGTGAACTTGCTTCTACTATTCAATGTAGGCATCAATTGCTTAGTGTTCATCAACGCCGGTGTCTACGTGAGTGAGTCGCGACAAATGTTGAAAGACTCCATGAGTCTCCTCCAATACCTCCAGAACTCATCAGTGAAAGACGAAAACGGCAAACTCATCTTCAGAGAACGGTTTAAGATGGTGAGCGAGTGCATATGGGCGTTCAAAACGTCTAACCACATGATGGCCCTCAGCTTTGAGGAATCGATCCGCACCGTCAAAGAATTGGGGATTGATCACGGATCAGCCGACGTCAACAAGGAGTTTTTCACGCAGTTCGGATTTGAAAATTCCGGAGATAAAGGAAAACTTGATGAGCTCATGGAGCACCAGAACAGGCGCGAATTGAGTGAACAGACAACGGCTGTCAACCTGGAAGACCATACACCGGACCGGTCGATTTCACAACCAGATTCATCCGATTTTGGCGTGGACCAATTATTGGGCAATTTGCAATGGTTTGACAAATGGCTTGATTTCAATCACGGACTATAATGCGGGGTGTAGTTGTGGATGCAAACTAAAACTGATAAGACAGGAAGTGTGCGGTACCCTCCCCACATCCCCAGAGCCACTCTCCATGGAGGAACTATTGTTTTCTGGGCAGAGGCTCAAGTGATGACTTTTCGCAGTTTCGATACGTTTGGAACGCCAGAACTCCGGCAAGCCCGGATATCAATAGGCGACGCTACCGAAGTTCCTGTGGGCGATTCTCATGGGTGTGGGGTCAACGGCAGTCGCCATGAACAGCGGAACAACTTCCGGAAAAACTTTTCATTGTCTGCAGGTCGATGCGCTCCACAGTCCTATGGGGCCCGACAAACGATGGCTGCCAACCAGCACAGCAACAAGCGACGCTTAGGGGCAAATTATCCAAGCGCATGATTCCAGATCACCCGCTATCGAAGTGTATGTCGCCCCAACATTATGTCGCCCTATCCTCATCTTGTGACAAGCCCATCACTCGGCGATATGCAAGCCGGAGTCCACGATGCAAGCCTGAGTCCACGGATTTCGAGTCGGACCCGCAGAACTGGCTGCCAAGACCCCTTTTACCCTCAAGGGCTTCCGCAACAAATATCTGCACCGCCATCGAAGGATCTGCCCCATGATTTCCGCCTGAAACTCCCAGTTTCTCCATATCTTGCCTCTGCGTAAACTTGGTGGGGGCGCGGTGGGGGGCGTCTGGGGCCCCGAACCGGGTTTGTGTCACCTGCGCCGGAAAATGTTTTCCTAAAAAGTGCAGTCGCATTCGTGCACATGGTGCTTCCTCTGCATGTAACATCTGATATCCATAGTTAATTCCTCTGGGGCTTTTTCTTGTTGGTTACCTCTGCTTCTTTTTGACTTCCACGCTTCGATCTTAGCCGCCACTTCATATTACCTTCTTTTTCCAAAGTTACTACAGTCGCCACTTTCCCTGTTCCCGCTGACGCCCCTATAGCTGCCCGCTCTTACGACCCCTCACTATGACCGAAGTTAAGAAGGAAAAGGATGATAGACCTTACAAGTGTACCATCTGTGACAAGGCGTTCCACCGCCTTGAGCACCAGACTCGTCATATCCGCACCCATACAGGCGAAAAGCCTCACCCTTGCACTTTTCCCGGTTGCAATAAACGGTTTTCCCGATCCGACGAACTCACCAGACACTTGCGTATCCACAACAATCCATCCTCGCGCAAACGCTCGTCCAAGTACCGCGGCGAAGATGCCAAACCCGACCTGCTGCCATACCCGGTAATTACCGACGCCAACGGGGTACCCATGTCGGTCATTCCAGTGGCGTTCGACAGCCAAGGCACCCCTCACTATTACCCTTCCCAGCCATATCCAGTGTACGTGGTGCAGCCTAACGGACAAGGGATGTTGCCGCCCGGACAAGCTATTGCTATTCCTGTGCAGCAGGTGCCTGGCCAGTTCACACCGGTCAACGTGTCTCAGCAAATATCGCAGCAGTCGCAGCAGTCGCTGATTCCTCCCTCTCAGGTGGGCGCTCCCCACATCGCTAACCCACAGGGCCCTACAACACAGGCTGCCCCAACTCAGATACCCATGCAGTTCGCACAAGTGCCTCACGATGCAGATGCAAAGGCGCCACCACCAGTTTCGAGCCGCACCCCACTTCTGGCGATGTTCACAATGCCTTCGTCGCCCACCACGGGCCTCCCGCCGCAATTTCCAACTCAGGTGGCTGGCCCTCCGTACCAGGAGTCTCTCCTCCACGCCAAGTCCAATGCTCCATTCAGAGTCCAGTCTACTGACACCATTGGGCAAGCACGCTCAGCATCCCACAACAACTCACCTCCCGACAGACTCAAGAAGTCCATGAGCCTGACTCTGATTGGTTCGGCAGGTCAGGGCTATGTGTTCAGCACCGCCAACACCATGTCGACCGCCAATTCAGCCACGCCATCGTTGAGCACGTCCCCAGACGTCGGCAAGCCGGTGTCGCAGGTACCTCCGCTGTTCTCGAACCTCAACGAATACTTCCAAAAGAGTCGGTCACATGGCTCGTTCACCTCGCTGAACAAGCTCAAGAGCAACCACTCGGTGGGCAGCTTGACTTCGCTATTGCCCATCCAGCGCATGACTCCAATCAAAGTGCCCTCGGTGCACACACTTAGTCACACGATGCCAAAGCCTGGGTCGCTGACACTGTTGAACTTGGAATTCACCCACCCCCACAAGAAATCCAGACCCAACTCTCCTACGGGTTCCAGTGTGAACCTCTACATGACTTCGAGTGTTGCGCTGGATAACATGAATCCACCTGCTTCTCCGTCGTCGCCTTCTTCGGCACATCCCAGCAACGCCATTCGGGGAAATCCGGCGTTTGTGATTTCGCCTATGGATACACCTCTTCAAACGCCGTCGCAATCTCCTCCACTTCAACCACAGAATTTGAGCAATAAGGGAATTAACTCCCAGCACTTGTTTGACGAATTGGAGAAACAGAAACAAGCTGCGCAGGCGCAAGCAGCTGCTCACGAGCAGAGGGACGATAGTATTGCCATTAGTGGCACTACGTTACCTCCAATTCGGTCTGTGTTCAACTTCACACAGACGAACGGGCAGTCGTTAAAGGCTATGCATGCCAAAAGAGGACTTTAAGTATTTATTATGGAAAATTGGTGAATATAGATTATAGACAATATTAGAGTCTGAGTTTTAGAATGGATCGTACTAATTAGTCGCTGGTGTAGATTTCATTAGTGGCTCGCGAAGGTTTCCTGAAGATCTAGGTTTTTCTGGTTTAATTAATCGCTAACGAATGTTTCTCCAAAAAGATTGTCTGGGACGGGCATCTTAGGCCCGGAGATCGGTCGTGGACATTAACAAATATGTGTTTTCGTTAACTGACACGTTCACTGGCTATTCTGAAAAAAAAATGAGTAGCTTTCTCCGTCAGATCTTGCTTATTGTGATGTCTAGACTCGTCCGTTCTACACTGCGAATCCTAAGCAAGACAGTCCTCACGTATGGCAGAGATTTAAGGCAAGACAGTCCTCACGTATGGCAGAGATTTAAAGAGGCGAAGCAACCAGGGTCGCGGCTCCAGTTGCCCCTATATCTACTAGGCTGCAATTTGGTCTTACTAGTTTAGTATGCTCGTTTAGTTGCTTGGCCGCAGTCACAGTTGACTCGCATAGAGACAGCACGAGCATCACGAAAATATGCAAGCAAGAAGCCATCAGAGCAGCAAAGTACCATAGAGCAAGTACCATAGAGCAAGGCACCTTACCATAGCAAATCCCGCAACACTCCTCGCAGCAATTTATTTTTCACATATCCAATAGCAGCGGACAAACTAACTCACAATCGCTGACCTTCACCACCTAACCACGGATTACCGGTTGCCACATGATCACCTTCAATACGAACATGGGCCAAGTGACGCACACTGGCATATATGCGATTGCCACAGGAAAGTTGTCTGGTTCCACCCGCCACATGCAGGACAAAACGTGCACACTTCGGAGGACATGAGAAGGCCCGAAATCCGAACATCCTGGGCGCCAACAGCCAGCGGCTAAACTACTCCTTGGATCACACACATGTAAAATACTGCAAAAACACTTTCACCTCAACACCCAAATACCCAAAATCCCAAACCCAAATACCCAAACACACACCCGCCCGAGCCACCCGGTTGCCTATCTCCGTCTTACAATATTACCAACGGACCTCCTGAAAATGACTGGTTCAGCGTCTGTAGACAAGAAGGGCGTGTGTGCACGCTATTGTACCGCCCCATGATACAGGAGTTCAACATTCCGCTGGCAACTTCATAAGGGTTCGAGAAAATGTGAAAGAGCGGAGGGCGGCTAAAATTAGAGGTCGAACTAACGAGGAGAGGACGTGAATCACATAGGAAAAGCAGAGAAAAATCGGGGGGCAAAAGTAGCCGCCAAAGTGTGTCCCAAAAAAAAAAAAAAAAAAAAGGAATATGCCTCCTTTCCTCTACATCGGAAGAAAAAACCTTTCACCACCTATGACCGCCATCATGCAGGCCCCGCAAATTTTCCTCTGCCGCAGTTATAAAGGTTTTGGTTCCGCTTGTCCTTGCCCTCAAACAAAAAAGTACGCACGCATCCTTTCTTGGAGTCTCGGTATATCACAATCTTCTGATCTCCGCCTCCACTTGGATACTTGTCTGCTCTCGAACCTAACTTCGGAGCTCCAACTTCCAAAAGAAAGTTCTCCTGATTTGACCTACGAGCTTTTCACTAAGTCTTCGTTCGTCTTCAGATTTCAAAAAAAGAAGCACCTGTTCGGACAACCTCGCCACTTTCATTAGTGCCGGCACCGCCTTTGGCTTCTACGGTTTCCTTTCGTTCAGGATTCTCTGGCTTCGCTTCTAGTTGTACTGGCTCCTTACTCAATGTACCAGTCCTACTATCCTATCGGCACCGCAGGCCACAGAGCCTCCTCGCTGTACAGCTACAACCCACACTCGATGTACTACTCGCATCATCCGAGTGTGTCCATGGCTCCACCACCCCCACCTCCATATGTTCCCGCATACACCGCCCCTGCGCCAGCGCTTCCGGCCAACGAACAAGTTACAGGCGGCATCAACACGGTTCTCGAGTACGAGCCGCAAAACATGGCTGCCTTCCTCTGTTGGTGTGCTTTTGGTATGCTCAACCAGAACAGGAGCCCGTCTAAGGCATTTGAGAACGACATGGTATCTATCTTGTATGCCACTCGTTTGCCTAAGTCATCCATCATCATTGCCTTGGAGTACTTGAACCAGCGTTTCGCCAACGCCAACGTCGGCTACATGTCCGAGCTGGAGTTGTTCATCAAGATTGTCGTCGCGTTGGTTTTGGCCAACAAATTCAACGACGACAACACTTTCACCAACAGATCGTGGTGTGGAGCTACTGGCTTGGTGATCGAGCTCCTAAATGCGGAAGAGGCCACATGGTTAAAGGAGGTTAACTGGCAATTGAACGTGGTGAACCTCCAAGTTAACATCAAGACGTTGGAAGAGTGCTGGACAACGTGGATGGCTAAGTACTCCACCCAGCCTGCTGCTCCTGCTGCGGCTGCTAACTACTGCTCTCCTGTCTTGTCACAGGACAGCTTCAACAACTACTCGTCGATTCCTTCGTCGCCGGTGTACGAGTCGTCTATGTCGTCGATGTACTCCAACACGTCGCCCGAGTCTTCGTCCCCAATCAAGTTCTCGCTGGATTGGCCTGTGAGTTCCAAACCATTGTCACAACCCTTCAACATGCGCACCAATCCGTACGTTCCACTCCAACTGCTGTACATCTGGGCGTATACTCCACCACAGTATCAGCACATGCCTCCGGTGAACGACCCGGGATACTACGGATGCGCTAATCCGTACTATAACTGCAGCATGGCCTCGTGCTAGGCTCAGTTTTTTTACTGTGATTCCTCGTTTGTTTCGTTACGCACTTTCCACCCGTGAAAAGTGTGTTTGCTGGCTCTGGCCGCAACTTTCCCTAGAAGATGTCTCTTCCGGTTTTAAAAAAAAAATTAATAGATGCAGATGTTCACTGCTCAGGTTTCAACTGTCGGATATGCCGACCATCCACTATGCTACAATAAATGTTTGCTCATCATGGGCATCAAGAAATCGACTAGCATGTAGCTCCTCATGGGCATTAAACTACCAGAAGTAAGTACTTTTTATTAGCCTTTTATTAGCTACCTTTTATTAGCTACCTTTTATTAGCTACCTACTCTTTTGGCTCGTCCCAGTCCTCTTCGTCCTCGCTATTGACTTCCTTGTTCTCCTTCTTCAAGTTCTCGGCAGCCTTTTTGAAGTCAATCACCTTGCCTCTGGTTCTTCTGCCGGTGATGATGTTGGACTCGTCGATCTCCACCAAGTCCTCCTCCTCGTCCTCTTCCCACTCATGTTCCAAGGGATTGTCGTCTTTAGCGTCGTCGTCATCGTCGTCCGATTCAGGTTCTTCTTTTGGAAGATCGTCATATTGACGTCTCTTTCTTCTCTTCTTCGACTTTTCGTCTCCTACGGCTGGTCTTTTCTCCACCGAGGTATCTTCTCCTATTTCTTGCTTTTCTGCCTTCTCTTGCTTTTCCTCCTCTTTCTTTTCTTCCTTCTCGGTCTCGACCTTTTCTGCCTTGTTAACTTCAGCGGTCTCGTCTATCTTCTCCCCGACTTTTTTCTCCACGGGTGTTTCTGTATCAGACATTGTGAATGAAAAATGGCGGCCAGAGTCTACTGAGGAACTTTGGCTATTTATATGCGCGCCCCAGAGAAGCACGACAGAATTAGCGAAAATGGCCAGAATTAGAGAAAGTGGCCAGAATTAGGGAAAGATGGCTAGAATAGGCGCAAGGTTTCCATATCTCGGACAACAGGAATATCAATTGGTGATATACTAGAATATTTTGTTTTGCTATTTGCGTCCGTTATTTCCTCCATAGTCATCCATTTTCCATCCACAGTAGGCTGCGAATACTAGCTGAAAGTGGAAAACCTAAAATGTGAATGGAAGACTGAAGTAAAGGAAAATTGATCGCAGCAAAGTAACCGAATTATCCGAAATAACCAACAATTATTCGAACAAAAGGATCCAAGTATCCCACAAATATCCGATGAAAGCTGCCACTCCACCACTTTCCCTTCCTGCCCTATGAGCGTGGCACGACCTTACCATTTTACTTCTTAGAGCACCATCTTCTTCTCACTACAATGTCCAATGTCAGTGTTTCCAGAAACACGAGGATGTCGGACCTCTTGAACTATCGCCTCAAGATCACCATCGTGGATGGCCGCACTTTCGTTGGCCAGCTATTGGCGTTCGATAAGCATATGAACTTAGTGGTGGCTGACACCGAAGAGGCCCGTATCACCAAGAAAAGTTATCAGGAATTGGCGAAAAACAAGGTGGGTGGACAGGTGAAGGTCACCGAGGATAAACGATTTCTTGGTTTGATCATTTTGCGCGGAGAGCAAGTGGTTAACTTGACAATCGTCAGTGGTCCCACTGCAGACATCAAGAAGAGATTGGCGCAGTTGAAACTGGGCAAGGGGGTGTCCAGACCGTTGAAAGTGCCTGTGAGTCAGAAGACGAAGTTGAAGGGTCCTCAAAGAGGTGTATAATATGTAAAATAAGGATTTCACGAGGAAGTGTAGAGTAAGGAGGGTAATGTTGAAGAACAGAGAGCAAAGAGGGTAATGCTGGAGGACAGAGAGCAAGGCAATAGAGAGCAAAGCAAACGAATAGAGGACAAAGCAATGAAGGACGATGAAAATGAATTCAAGCTGAGAATTCTGGCCGAGACATGGAGAGAGTACTAGTAACTGATACATCATCTTATCTGAAATAATTAATTCTAACAACAGTTGGAGCTATTCTTGCTGCGCTTCTCCTGCGGCGCAGGCGTCAACGAAATAGTAGGCCCGCCCGATGGTCTCACCGATGACACATTCTCGTCGGTGTCCAACTGGTGCTTGCTGATCATCTCGTAAATGTTCTTCAACAACTGGTGGAACGACAAGTCCACGTTGTCCGACGACAACGCCGACGCCTCCGTGAACAACAAGCTGTTTTCTGTGGCAAAGCTCTTGGCCTCCTCGGTGGGCACCGCCCGCAAGTGGTCCAAGTCCGACTTGTTGCCCACCAACTCGATGACAATGTTGGCGTCGGCGTGCTCTTTGAGCTCCTTCAACCATCTCGACACTGACTCGTACGACTCGGTTTTGGAGATGTCGTACACGATCAACGCTCCCACTGCTCCTCGGTAGTATGCCGATGTGATGGCACGGTATCTTTCTTGGCCGGCGGTATCCCAGATCTGCGCCTTGACTCTCTTGCCGTCGATCTCCAAGGTTCTGGTGGCAAATTCGACCCCGATGGTCGATCTAGACTCCAAGTTGAACTCGTCTCTGGTGAAACGGGACAACAAGTTGGACTTGCCCACTCCCGAGTCTCCAATCAACACAATCTTGTAGAGGTACTCGTAATCGTAGGAGTAGTCGTCGGTGTTTTCGCTCATTTTACGGCTGCTGGCTTTGGCGGTGGCGGTGGCGGCGCACAATTAAGATGGATGTGTGGATGCTGGCGGTTCAAGCCCGGATGGATGATGTTGCCAGAAAAGGGGTTGCAACTTTGAGAATTTGAAGAAGAAACTCACGACTCGTGGTGAATTTGAAGTCTGCGGCTATGTGGAATGTTGCTCCGGTTTCTTGTTGAAAGCAACGATATGGAATCCGAAACAAAGAAGCGGTCAAAATTCGTGGAACGACGGCTTGGTACGGTGATACACCCGTACACCAAGGAAGGCACTCGCTCACCATGGCGCACGAAGTCCGCCCTGTACGAGGCGCACTGTTGCAAATGTTGCAACCAGTGAGAATTGATAATACTATACATTCATTGGCTATTTGTCAGAATCAGACACCTTCCTTCTCTCCATAGATCCCTTCCTTTTCTCCGTAGATCATTCCCTCTCTTCTCTTCTCCTCTCTTCTCCATCACTCGCGTCCTCTTCTGCTGTCCTCATTGGCAGCCTTTCTCTCCAATTCATCCCAGTCTTCTCCGTTGTCACTCTCCTCGGATCCACTTCCACTACCCTCCGATCCGTCGGACGAATAGGCGTCCTCGCTGCCGTCCTCATCACTGGCCACCTCCTCGTCCGATGGGTCGTCATCCGAGGCCTCGAATTCAGACTCTTCCTCCTCAGACTCTTCCAATTCACTGTCGCCTTCGCCGGTCAAACAGCTCCAGCCTCCGTCTGCAAAGAAACTGTATGGATCAGACAGAACCGTCTTCATGACACTGCCCCAGTTCAAGTTCATTTGTCCTTCACTGAATGGGATGTCAACATCGGTCAACCAGTTCTTGACATCCTCCAACACTTCCATAGGAATGGTGTTGATGTGAACCACAGCCTTGGCGAAATCCTTGAATACAAACACCAAATCAAAGTTCTTCAATCCGAACTGAACACGCTCCAAGTGGGCAATCTCAATCTCTTCCAATGTCACCACCAAGTACGGTGGATCAATAAGAGAAACCAAACAGTCTCTCGTGGGCATACAGAAGACGGCTGATCTGAATGGAACACCTTGAAATCCAAGCTCTCTGAAAGGAATATCCAAGTCAAATAGTCCCCTGGAGGCGTCACTGATTTGTTCGGCGAATGCCTTGAACTCCTTGTCCAAAAGTGCCTTTCTCTTTCTCTCCTCCTGTTCCTGCTGCAACTCATCCTCATCTCCATATCGGTATCTTCTCTTTCTACCTCCAGTCTCGTCAAACGCCATGTCGCTGGCCTCACGGTAAAACTGGACATCGTGGGTCTTTCTCTTTCCGATCATGATCGGACTTTTCAAGTGGCAGTGGATGATGACAATGAGCTCTTCCTTGCATGGCTGGAAAAACAAATGCTTGACGTTGGAGAACAAAATGTCGATCTTCTGGTCTGCTCTGAACGAGGCCTGGTATCTCAAACCGTTCTCATGAATTTGCAACACTCCACCCACCTTCTTCGTTTCTGGTGTGGGTCTCACAAAAACGTTTTCCAACTTCTTCACTCTGGAGCCCTTCAATTCCACCAAGTTGCCCTGAGTAACGACATCTGCAAGCTGCTTCTTCTCGGCCTCTCTCTTGACGCTATCTTTCTTCAAATCTTGAATGGCTTTATACACATCGATCATTCTCTGTCTGTCCTTGGATCTGAATGTAAGAGATCTCACAAACTGGTTCTCAGGTGCATCTTCGTATGGCAACTCGGTTCTTCTTGAGTTGTTACCTCCAGCACCGGGCGAATTAAAATTCAATCTCAAGTAAGTGTAATCTCCTTCTTCATTTTGAGATCCATTCTTGAAAGAGTTGATGTGAAATGGAACTGGACGGCCACAAATAGGCAAAATGATCGTGTGGTTCTTGTAGTCGATATGGATCTTCAAGTCTCTGACGTTACTTGGAATTTGAGACTCCCTCACGTAAGATTCGTATCTTTTAAAGACAGGCTTGATCTCTGAGGCGTCGGTGGCATCAGCCTGAGAAAATCTCGCCAAGCCTTCCTGTTGTCTCTTCTCGTGTAACTTCTTCTGGATTTCTTGACGCACCTTTTCGGCGTTGACATCGTTAGATGCGGAATTCTCATTTCTCAACTTCGACTTGAGAATCTTGGAGTTGGCCTCGTTGATGGCCAACTTCTTCTCGATGGTCAAGTCCTTCTCGGACTTCAACTTTCTGTCGCCGTTTTCACTCTTGACCTTCGTCTTGTCTTCCTCCTTGAAGTAGAATGTGATTTCTCTCCTGGACTTTTGATAGTTGGTCAACTGAATGGCTTCGCCCTCGCTCACCTTGAAAGTATCAGTAAGAAGCAAAGCATACTTCTTCAATCGGGCGTCGGTGGCAGAGTCATTGGTCAAGTTGTTGAAACCGATAGTCAACGAAACCACCTGACCATTGATCAACTTTCTATCGTTCTTGCCGTTCAACACCAATGTAGAGTCTCTAAACTCCAACCCGGTAAGCCACCCGGCATTTTTCGTGAAATGTTCCACCAATTCGGGCTTCTTGGACTTGATGAACGAGATAGCCTCATTATACACGTCATGGGCCACTGAGCCGTCCTTCAATAGATTTTTGACAATGTGCTCCTGCAACTGCAACAAGAAGTCGTAGTTGGCCTCCATCTCCGACGATGGGTCGATCAAAAACGTTCTGGCCACATTGGAGCAATAGTTCTTGTAACGCAAACCAAGCGAAGCAACTATGGCGCCATCTCCCACAAATCTCTTTTCGGTAGACAACGCACTGGGCTTCAAGTCGTAGTCACCTCCACTTTGGACTATTGGAGAGTAACACCAGTCCACCTGTTCCGGGTCAAACTCCTTGTTGGACTGCAACAACTTCTTGCCGAGAGCGGATTTGGTGAACCATCTCGTGTTGTCGATTTTCTTGTCGAGCTTGTCGGAAATGTCTACGTTGGTCGTCTTGACTTCCTCATCGACTACAACCATCATATCGTTGGCAAAAGAGTCCATCATCACCACCGAGGCCTTGGAGGCCAACTGGGTGCTTCCGAACTCGTCGGAATCCTTCAACTCAAGACATTCGGACACGAAAACGGCGGCGTCGACGTAGTCAAAGCTTGCTGGAGCTGACATCTCCTTCCATTCGTCGATAAACTTACCCTTGAACGTGTCCTTGACAATGGTGCCCACCTTCTTATCGGTGGCCGAGGCAGTGATCTCGTCTATCAAGTTGGAGAATAGCTTTTTGTTGTGGTCCTGGTCCTTTGTTCTTGTCCAGATCTCCAATTTGGACGAGTTGGCGGTGGGCTGCGATCCCAAGTGCTTCAAGTGCTTGGCTTTGCCCTCAGAGGTAATGATGATACACTTCTCTTGATTGATGTAGATGGCGGTGTGGGCGAACTCGTAGCCGAGAAGCCAGAGCTGTAACACGGTGGACTTTTTGTAGGTAGATTCGTCGTCTCTGGCGCCGACTAAGAACAAGAGGCAGGGGTAGTTATTGGAGGCCGCCACCAAGTTTTTCTGGATGATGGACAATCTCTTGTGGAATGCTCCCGCATCGATTACAACCTCCGACATTGTGGTGCTGGGAAGATGGCGACTGAAGACGAAATTGTCAGTTATACTAGTGGGCACGCCTGGTGTACTGGTGTAGAGGGCGGCTGGAGAGGGCACAAGAGGTTGGGAAATTTCGAGGATAATGGGTCGAGAAATGACAGTTTTCGGAGTCTTGAGAGGGTTAAGAGGGGAATTTTTATGGGAAAGTTTTTTTTTCTTTATTTTGCATTTGGGTGCCTCTTTTTTGAGGATGGCCCATTTTGCACCCATTGGGCCTGGCGAGCCCTCGTTAATGGAATCTATAGGATAAATCTAGATACTGCCACCAAAATTTCCAGATCCATTCAAAATCGCCACCTCAAGGCGATAATTACTCACCCTCCTAAAAATTCTCCCACCTTCCCCGTCTTCTCTGGGCCCTTCTTCATTCTTTAATCACCTACTTACTTTACCGTGTGCACTCCATCAACGCGTTCCACGCGTAGAGAAACATCCTACATCTGAACTGATTATTGACCTTATTTATTCCACTGAGCCAATATGTTCAGACAGACCAAACGAAGAACGGCGGGCCGCCGAAACTTCGAGGACGTCGCCGTCTACGCAGAAGCATCCAAATCCGTGTATCCGTCGCGATTGTCGTTCTATGATCTTCCTCCGTTAGAGGAAATCACCTTGGAAGAGTTTGAGTCGTGGGCCATCGATAGACTCAAGATCTTGATCGAGATCGAGTCGTGCTTGGCGCGGTCCAAGTCGTTGAAAGAGACAGAAGCGGTGGTCAAGCCACTTTTGCTCAAGTTTTTACCTTTAACTCCCTCTACTACCGCCGGCTCCGGCTCCCACATCATTGCCGAGCGCCGCAAGGACTACTACTCCCACTATACGTTGAGACTTGTGTTTTGCCGCACCGAGGAGCTCAGAAAGAAATTCCTCAAGAACGAGTCCACTTTGTTCAAAATCAGATACAATATGCTCCAGCCCAAAGAGCAGCATGAGTTTGTCAAGCTCAATTGCGGGAAATTGTCGTGGGAATACATTTCCAATGACGAGAAACTCGAAAAGCTCGAAAGTCTTCTTGCTGCGTCGGGGCCCACCATTAGGACCGTCTTCACTATTGAAAACTCCGGAGACGCCAATTTCAATCTCACTCAGGAACAGTTGAGACAACATATCCGCTCCAAGGAGAACTTCATCAAGTTACCTTTCGAAAAGGTCCCCAGCTTGGTCTCTCTGAGACAGGTGTACTTGGAGCGTGGCTACGCCTTCATTCCATCAACGTTGCAGGTGAGCTTGCTCTCGTTGGTTTTTTCGGAGCTGTTGTCGCTGGCTCTCTTGAAAACGTTCCAAGCGCTTCCCAGATTGGAAGAGGACGACCGATTGTTGCCTTTGCTCAATAACTTGTCGAGGAACTTTGCCAGCATCCAATACGACAGCTTGGGACAAAACGGAACAAGTTCAGATATCACTGCCGAATCCGTCACCTCCGCCAAAATCACCAAACACTTCCCTCTATGCGCCACGCACTTGCAGAGAAACATGATTTTGAACTCCCATTTGAAGTATGGAGGCAGACAACAGTTGGGATTGTTCTTAAAGGGAATTGGCCTCAATGTGGACGAAGCCTTGAAGTTCTGGAGCTACCAATTCACCAAATCTGCAAAGATGAACATGGATTCTTTCAACAAGGAATACAAATACAATGCCAGGCACATCTATGGATTAGAAGGTGGACGCATCAACTACAAGCCCTGGGACTGCAACACCATTTTGCTGAAACCAAAGCCCCAGAAGGGAGAGTACCACGGATGTCCCTACCGTGACTTGTCCATGGACGCGTTGGTGGGCAACTTAAACGAAATGGGTGTCACGGACCAGCACGACATCAACGGCATCGTCGAAGATGTCAATAAGCATGACTACACGGTGGCTTGTACGAAGGTGTTTGAGCTCACCCACAAGCAGCAGATGGATCGGGCATCCAAACCAGAGAATCTCCACATCACCCATCCCAACTTGTACTTTGATCGGTCGCGTCAATTGGAGAAAAACGAAAAGGAAACGGTGGTGAATTAATAATACAGATAATTCAAACTTCTAACTTAAGTCTAGTGACAGCCACAGGTCTTTGAAACCGTGCCAGGAAGCTCCACTTCCGCACAAGCCTACCCAGAAGGGCGACAAACAGCCATCGTACAAGGACCAGTGGATAACTAAGGGAACCTGGATAAGCTGTCTGAACAAGCTGATTTGCCAGTTCTTGTCCCATTTCGACACTGGGGTTCTACGCAAAAGCTCGATGATCTCGATGACAAGATATGCGCCCCACACCCTGCTACACCAGATGTAGGTCTCGATGCACCAGTATTTGTTGTCGCTGGTACTCACCCAGTTATGATCGGTCAACCAACCGGCATTCTCGAGCAATTCCAACACAAGACAGTTGATAGACTGGGCAAAGTTGATGACTCGGTCCAACCTGGGCGCCAGCAGTGCCGGGTTCATCAACGCAGCAAACTCGTCCACGATCCATGGAATGTACTTGATTGAGTCCGTCAAACGATTGAAGATTCTCACGTCGGAAATGTATGAAGAAATGGCTTTCAAATTAACAGCCAAATTGGACTTTGGAGCCTCGGCAGCTTTCTCGGCGTCTGGGCCTTCGCTCTGTTCGCTGACCTCGGCTGTCTCTCTTTTGGCAATCAATGTTTTATCAAATGTCTTGACGGACACCTTATTGATAAGGTCGATCAAGTTGACTCTTTGGGTTTGGAAGAACTTCTTGATGTTGTGCTTGTTGTTCAAGATGGAACTTAACAAGAGCGCAAAGTAACAGATGAAGTAGAGGTTGGCGTCCACAGTGGCCGTCTTGGACAAGATCTTACTGTTGATCTCCAGATAGAACTTTTTCGAGAATAACGTCTTTCTCAATGTGGCATTTAGCTTCATTAGAACGGCAAGCGGGAGCGCGGGAGCGCTGCGGCGGAAGTTGGGGATGACGACTTTGGTCATTTCAATGCCTGTGTTGTCGGTTCTGCGGTTCTGGGTAGCGAATAGCTTTTGGAGGATTACGAGCAGTTGATAAGTCGAGCGTGGGACTGTCCTGCAGATGGACCGTGGAACCTCGGCACTAAACCGGTAATATATGCCGAGGAACAACGGTGTGGTGATATGATGGGTTGACAACTTTTGCCAAGGGATGGGGTATTAAAATTCTTCGGGTACTGTACTAGAGTGGGGATGATGGACGCCGAATGTGCACAGTTGTGAAAGCGTAGTGGGGACCATTGGGGCCGGTGGAGACTCAGGAACTACACCTGGTCCGTCACAATTGGTCAAGGTTTAGAGTGGCCGCTCAATCTGGTAAATCAAATCTGATTTGCCTGTATTGTTGCCTCGAATCTGATTTCACTTTTTTTTTGCCTAATATAACTAGAATGCCAATGCAATTAATTGTTACTTTTATGACAAGTCACTATATTTACTATCAAAGGTGACATAGAGAATCCAACCAGATTGATTCAATCGAATAGCTGCTGACGCCACGTCCTGATTCTGGACATGACTGGCTGGATCTAATGGTTTCGCTCGCGTATACCCGAAGTTATTCTTTCTACGCCACCTCTACCCACTCTCCTTCTCAAATAAGCCCATTGGTCACTAAATATTACTAGCTAGACATCTTCGCGTCCACAGATTGGCCAAATGCCTCTTGCTGCTTCGACGCATACACCTGCAACGCATGCTCGTCAGCAGACCCCACGGTCTCCAATACAACCTCGTTGATTTCCTCGACATCGTCAGCAATCTGAGGCAAGAACAAGTTCAAAAACAAGCCAATGAATCCAGTGACAGCAAATCCAGTCTCCATCACCAACACAATGGCATCGAAGAATCCCTGCAATCCCTTGTTGCCGCCGGTGTAGGTGAACACATTGGAAAACCACGTAGGGACCAATATGGCTCCAATACCAGGCAAGAGCGATGCCGTAAGCAAGAAACGGTCTCTTCTGGTGAATTCGGTGGTGGATATAATCTTGATACCGGAAACGGCCACCGATGTAAACAAGAACGACGTCATACCTCCCAATACCGACTTGGGAATAGACACAATTGCTCCAGCAAACTTACCAAAGACTCCCATGACAATCAAGAAGAACGCACACCAGTATCCGACTCTTCTGTTGGCGCACTTGGTCACCGAAATAACACCGTTGTTCTGAGCAAAAGTCGACATGGGAGTGACCGTCATCAACCCCGAAAAAATACCGTTCAAACCATCGCAGAGAATACCGCCCTGGACTCTCGATTCGAACAATTCGCCTTCAACTTCCAATCTTGACACATCACATGTGGCAGTGATGTCTCCGGTGGCCTCCATGGCCAAGACAATGTACACAGCCAAGAAAGGCAACACGATGGGGCCATACAACTTCAACTTAAAAGTATGTACCCATGGGAATGTGGCCACAGGAGCAGCGTCGATATTATCATGAGAAAAGTACCCACAGGCAGCAGCAACTATACAGCCAATGAGCAATCCCACGATGACAGCACACGATTTCATGATAGGAGAACCAAATCGTTCGCACAAGATGATACAAACATACACTAGGAATCCCAATCCCACAAGACGGGCAGAACCCCAGGGCAAATCCTTTTTGGTACAAGTGGAGTCCATACATCCTGCGCCTCCGACCCAGTCCTGGAATCCGGATTGGATCAAGGAGACACCAATCAAGAGCACCACTGGCCCGGTAACGATTGGAGGGAATATTTTTCTGAGCACTTTCGATGGAGAGAACGAAACCAAGACATTAAGCAAGGCACAGAGAAGTCCCGTAGCCAAAATATGGCCGTATCCGTCGGGACAGGGCTGTGGCACCCCGTCAATAGTTTTACAAACTCCGTTCTTGTACATCAACGGAAATGCTTTTTCGACAATTGTGATAGTGGAGAAGGAGGTTCCCACCACGGAAAGTAACCCGGTTCCAATGTAGTATTTCGTGCCGTAGATATGGAAACGTGTGATCTGAATGCATGACAAAATAGCAGAAACAATCAATGATGACGACACCAAGTACTCCGAGAGCTCAGTAGGCAAATTTGCAACCGCAGAGATAATGATGGGTGGGGTCACCACACCTGCCAACATGGCCAACGAATGTTGAAAGCCCAAGAGGAACCCAAGAAAGAGCGGCATGTCGGAGTTCAACCCGAAAAATGGCTGGGTCTTTGGAGCCTTCTTTGAAAATGGCATATCGGGAACAAAGAGATATGCATAGTTGTAATCACCAAAGAAACCTTCTCGAGTGGTCCACTTGTGGACGACTCTCTTGCCAAAAGCTTTCACACCGTCTGCCGAGATCATTGTGAAATGTGACTGGGGCGCTAGTTGGAGAAGATTGCGATGATTTTATATAGTTTTAAGCAGGGACGCTTTATCAATTTACGATCGTTATCAGTGCCTGCAGAAGAAACAGAACCCGTGAAAATCACACGGGTTTGGCCGTTTTTAATAGTATGAATGATCTTCGCGGAGTTTATGGCATCGACGCCGAGCTGGCCGGCGACGGAGAGTTCCATTGTGACGAGATGGCGTTGACATGAGGGAAATGCTTGGCGCTGTCAAACTCTGATTGGCAGAAGACGGTAGGACGGTGCAGGATTCGGGAAATGCCGCCGTTTTCGCAGCGCAAGATAACGGAGAACGCCGATGATTCGGAGATTGCAGCGAAAACGGTGAATAAGGATGTAACAAGACATGAAAATGAAACATCGAAGAAATAATCAATAAAAACAAGAAAATAATATAACAAGTGAATAATAAAATAAAATAAGAAGATCGTAAGATCAATAACAGAGATACAAGATGACTGGGTAAAAAGTTGACAAAACAGGAAATCCGACGAATATGATGGTGTTGAGGGCAGAAACTTGAATGAACCATCGCCGGCGCGGAGCGATTCGACAAGTGATATCATCGGGAGAGTTGATTTTCATATAAAAAATACTGTCCTTTCGAGGGTTTGCTTGTGCGCATGTATTAGCTTTAGTTTGCCCGGCAAATGCCAAGGTACTATCAAAAAAACGGTAACTGATTTGAGCTATGAAGTATGAGCAATTCGAGTTTCACTGATCGTTATCTGGGGCCGTAGGAGTGGGGTGGTGACGAGAACAAGAGGATTCCAAAAGAGAAAGACCTGCAGAACTTACTGGACTCTGCAACAGATCTCACACCAATGAGGTTTTTGTGCTTCTTTTCACTCAGTTACTGAACGACCTACGAATTGTATTAGCCAGCATTAAGTACTGATTAAAGTTCCACTTTCGCTTCTTTTAGGGGATTAACGTTTCTTGGCAGGAGTCCAAACCATTACAAACTCAGAAGAGAAATGAGCCTAAACTGACCTCTCAGTGACAAAATATAAGCAGGAGCGAAGTGGCAGAATATAGGCTCGAGCGAAGTGACAGAATGTATAGTCCTTGACTCCCAGCACCGGCGACCACTACTCTTAAGTTTCTGATTTTGTTAATTTGGCCTCTTTGGCCCAAATTTGGCGTGAATTTAATCCGCCCTAGGTTAGGAACATACAGAAAGAATACGAGATACAGCGAGATATAGCCGTCTAATGATCCTCGCTGTCGCAAAGACTGGCACCTCCAGGACAATGGAAATCCGATTGTTCGCGTCGAAAACCCTGTGTCAAATGAGTATGTGTTCTGCATAATTGTAGCCATCTGCGACCAAACTAAGTACGTAAAGACAACAGACTGCACACGCCTCGAGATTACCTTCCTTCATCTCTATCAGAAGCGCAATTAAGCCGGTTCTGGTCATAATTCCGTAAAACAACTTCCGCAATTAATTCCGCTGTACAACTCCACAAGAAAATTATTCTCCCTCTCTCTTTCGATTCAGTATCTTTGAAGCCACCATGAATTGAAGCCACCTGAAGCCAGCCTCACAAAATATCATGAAGTCAAGTTGGGCGTCCGCCCGTGGCTACTTCACACAAGCTCACCGAACGGAGATATTTTTTTTCCCCAGTGATGTCCTGCCGCAAACGGCCCGGGGCAACTGATCGAAAAAATATCTAACGAATGTAAGGGCGCCGGCCGCCGCGTCGCAACTGATCGAAAAAATATCTGACGAATGTAAGGGCGCCGGTCGCCGACGCGGCAACCGTCGCAGCAATCTACACTACTCGCCCAAAATAGAACATGCCTGCCAAGACCAAGCCTGTCGTTTGCACTCTTGCTCCATTGGGAATGTCGGTTATTACATGCAGTACCATTCATCTTGCGTGTCACAAGGGCCCTCCAGGGGTACAATGGCCGGAATCATATGGAGTTCTTGGCGTCAACAAGTCGACGAAAAAGCCGCCCCGATCGTCGATGCTCCACCCCTCTTAGCCATTAAACCCCTAACTTCGCATCTCGATCCTTGCACAACCCATCGTAATTTGGCCGGGTCTGCGCACAGGGCGCACTTCAGATGATCTCTTGCAGATGTAGCACCACCATCAGGGATTACCACCAGCGGATCAGCAAGGTGTCGGCCCGAATAGCGGCGTTCATGTGCAAACCGAAACTTCCGTTCGATTCTGGGTTGTATTTGCCCCTAGAGTACTTGAGTAGTGGCTGTCTTGCCCATCCGATTCGTGGAATGGAAGACATGCCGCACATGAGCCCACGATCTCAGATTCCCAAAGTGCATATTGTCAAGTAGGAGGTAATCCAGAAAAATCGACGGGAAAAAAAGCCCCTCTTAACCTTCAAACGTGTCTTGTTTGTACCTTTTTTCTTCGCCATGTTCATCACAATTAGAAGAAGGTACGTCCAGGTGGCGGTGGTGGTGGGGCTCTTGGTGATGATCTCGATATCGGTCCTGCTGTCGTCTTCGTTGCTGCCCTTAAAGAATCTAAATTACATAGATGCGTTGTCGCTTTCCACATGGACGGGCACGGGACTTTCCCACTCGCTTTCCGATACCGATTCCCGTTTCAACAGAATGGTCAACGCTCTCCTTGCCCACAAGAAGAAGAACGACAAGGAAGATCGGTATTGGGTCACCGACACCAAGATCACCTTGGAGCAGACGGAACTCGCCATTCCAGAATACTACCAAAAGGATGCCCATTTAAGGCCCGACGTCGAGCCGTTCGACCCCCGCTTCACTTTGGCCTTCTACTATAACTTCATAAGGACGGAATTAAAGAAGGGAAATCAGGTGGTGAGCGCACCATTTCACTGGGCAGACTGGGTCGACATGAAGGAACTAGATAAGTATCTCTTCTCTCCAGAGCTGTCCAAGCAAACCTGCGAAATGTTGGATGCCCAGAAGTACGAGAAAGAGAAATTCAGCGACAAACCGAAATACATCTACCACGGAACAAAACCTGTGAAAGACTTCTGTGTCAACGACAAGGATTTGTCCAAGGACCACGACGACGGAAACATCATGAGATTGGGCTTCAACGTCAAGTCGTACTTTGGACGTATGACTCCCGAAAATGCCTTGGTTGCTGCTAAAGCCCACTTGTACACACTGGCAGAGCCTCCTCGGTCAGTGGTGTTCTTGACCAGAGAGGGTTTCTACAGCATGACTCCAACCCACAAGGCCAAGCTCGTGCGCAACGGAGTTGTAGACGCATTTACCAAGGACAACACCTTCAAATCGATCAACACATTGAAGGAGTTCCAAAAGCTTCAAAAGGAGGCTCCTCCCAAAAAGGACGAGGTGGTGAGTGACTACGAGATCCACTTGACTCACGAAGATTTTGTTCTTCAGCCTCTCCGTACCATCGCTGAGCTTAATGACTTGCAAAAGACGGGAGTGCTGTTGTCCAAGCTGCAGCTGACATACATCGAGTCGTTGCGCTACAGTATGAACGTCGAGAAGGCGCCGCCAAAATACTTCTATGAGGCCAGGATCTTTGGCACCGTTGTGGGAGACCACTACGACTGGAGATTCTTCAACGGAATCAAGATAGGCAGCTCGGAGCAGATTGTCACTCTTCACAGAATGATTAGAGTGTGGCTCTCCTTCTGCAGAATGACTGGTATCACCACCTGGTTGGCCCATGGTTCGTTGTTGTCGTGGTACTGGAACGGTATCGCATTCCCATGGGACAACGACGTCGATGTCCAGGTACCCGTTATGGACTTGCAGAAACTTTCCATGAACTACAACCGGTCGCTTATCGTGGAGGACGCCGAGGATGGTTTTGGAAGATATTTCTTGGACTGTGGAACGTTCATCACCCTGAGAGGTCACACCAATGGAAACAACAACATTGATGCACGTTTCATCGATATTGACTCGGGGTTGTACGTCGACATCACTGCTTTGTCCGTCAGTGAAGACACACCACCAGATAGATACAACTATTTGTTGCCAGAAGGGTTTCAGAGAGACGAACACATTCTGAAAGAAGTCAATGACCAGATGCAAGTCTACAACTGCAGGGATCATCACTTTTCTCACTTATCTGAGCTCTCACCTTTGGTGAGATCTTTTGCCGAAGGTGAAGTTGCCTACATTCCCAAGAGATACTCCGACTTGCTCACCGCTGAGTACAACGACAAAGGAATGTTGCAGAAGTATTTCAAGGGCCTTTTGTTCATGCCCCAGCTTCGACTCTGGCTCCATCAGGACGACTTGCGATTCTTCTTGCGGAACAGAAAAGAGTGGCTCCAGTACTACCTGTCCAAGGCGAATGCTGATGCCAACTACGTGAAACCTAAACTCCAAGGAGACTTGACCTCGAAGGAGTTGAACGCCTTATTGAGCTTCAAGGACCATGATCTCCTAGAGTTGTTAGAAAATGACCGCATTCTTATGGAATACCTTGCTTCTCGGGACTTGACATTGGTGCATGAAAATGAGATCATGCACCTTCTCTTTGGTAAGTCCACCTCCAAAATCGTCTCACGGGCGCCAGACTTCAAGCCATTGAAGTATGAACCATTCTTGTACCGTTTGCGTCATGATTACAGTACATTTGAGAGTGAGATTGAAAGATACGACGCGCTTAACAGAAAGTATCTTCTTGCCAAAAATCCGCTTGAAGAAGGAAAAGAGAAGGCAAAGTCCAAAGCTGAAGATGCTGACGCCAAAAATCCGTCTAAAGAAGGCAATAAAGTTGATGCCAACAAGCCGCTCCAAGAAGGAAAAGATAAGCCAGGGGCCAAAGGTGATAAAGCTGAAGCCATAAATCCATCTAAGGAAGAGGTTAAAGACGAATCTGAGCCTAAGGAAGAGGTTAAAGACGAGGCTAAGAAGGAAGAGGTCAAAGACGAGGCTAAGAAGGAAGAGGTTAAAGACGAATCTGAGCCTAAGGAAGAGGTTAAAGACGAATCTGAGCCTAAGGAAGAGGTCAAAGACGAGGCTAAGAAGGAAGAGGTTAAAGACGAATCTGAGCCTAAGGAAGAGGTCAAAGACGAGGCTAAGAAGGAAGAGGTCAAAGACGAGACCAAGGAAGAGGTCAAAGACGAGGCTATGAATCCGCCCAAGGAGGAAGTTGAAGACGAATCTAAGCCTAAGGAAGAGGTTAAAGACGAGGCTAAGAAGGAAGAGGTTAAAGAAGAGGCTAAGAATTCACCTCAGGAAGAGGTTAAAGACGACACCAACAAACCACGTGACGAAGAAAACGATAAGCCAGAGGCCAAAAATTAGCCAGAAGAAGGGAACAATGTTGAAGCCGAAAGTTTTCTAGGGCGAAAAGATAAGCTCGACATCAAACCAGAAGGATAAAGATGACGTCGATGCATTAAACCGGCTTCGAGAAGAAGCTAATGCCAGCGATATTGAAGAAGGGAAAGATAAGCTAGATGCTATCAATCCTCTTCGAGGAGAAGAAAACCCTGGCTCCAACGGGGGACTAGACACTTGAGCTTGCATATGCATTTTTTACTCACCCGTTTATTCCAAAACTAGCATTTACGTTTGCTTCATGAGCAACACTTAATTAGAATACATTACAGAAACAACTAAAATTACATAAAAACATGGCTACTGCTCCCCTCACGGCTACTGCTTCTCCTCAAGCTTTCTTCTCAACTGTTCCATCTCACGATATGCGCGCTCCAATTCCGCTTTCAACTTCTCGTTGGAAGCGTTCAATTCGCTCAACGCCTGCTCGGTCAACAACTTCTCCAAAGTCCATTTTTCGATGTTGTTGTTCTCATTCTCCTTCAATCTCTTGATAAACTCCACTCCGTTCAGCAAAATGTGCGCCTTGTTGGTTTCCGAGGTTGGGATCAACGCTGCCAATTCCTTGATTCCCTTGTTGATGGATTCTCTTCTTCTCCTCTCCACCTCCTTGTGGTTTTCTCTTCTTACTCTGTGCCACTCCTCCGACCCGTGAGGCGGCTTGGAGTTGTTGGAAGGAGGCAATGTCGTTGGTTGCAACAAGTTGGAATCCAGTCGGTGGTGCTGTTGTGCAGGATGCACCTGCTGTCCATAGTGGTGGTCGTATGTCAATCTCTGCTGCAACTGCTGCTGTTGTTGCTGCTGCTGTTGCTGTTGTTGGTGATGGAGGTGGAGGTGTGGCTGCTGTTGGTGGCTCAAGGCAGCGGCTGCTGCGTTGGCAGTATCGGCGTCAGAAACCAAGGAAGCTGCAGCAGCGACGGCAGCGTCGTCCTCGTCTTTAGTAGAAGACTCATTGCCGGCGTAAGACGACTGGTCGCCCAACAATTCGGAGTCGATGGCGATGTCCTCTTTTTTGGAGTCATCAAGCTTGGTCTTTTTGGCGTCGCCGTATGGAGTCATGTTTTCTCTCTTACTAACCATAATGAACAACAAGGGATGAAGAAAAATTAGGCGGTCAGGGCGGCAAGCAATTCAACAACAACAATAAATTTGACAATCAAAGTTTCCCGAACTGGAGGCCTTGTGAAAGGGTATATTTTATTTTGCAGACAATCTGTTATCAAAACGTGATTCTACCAACGTGATTCTATCAACGTGATTAGGAAGAGTTTGTTATGGCTAGGTCACGAGTATCTGTTCACATGGATTTCAGGTGATGATTTCGCGGGTGTTACCCGTCCGCGGTGTGGACCCAATCGGCTGGTGTGCATACCAGATTGAGATCGAAGCGTCCGACAACAATACTGGAGAGAAAGTTTGGACAGGCTACGGCTGCAATACCACAAAAATAGAAAAATAAAAGAAAAATTAGAAAATAGATAATTTGAGCATGGTGGCGATTTCTGCTGGCCCGCGCTAAACACCGAGATTCACAATTCGCATTCCGCCCTTTTCCCTAAGCGCATACCTTTCAATACAGGGAAAGTGGTGCTATGTCCGGAATAATAATCTACCATCTGTCATGGATGAGTTACGCGCCAAACTACCCACTTGTCGATGTGTTGCATTACCCCTCACGATGAGAAGTAGGAGGAGAAATGACCACGCTAAAAGTTTCGGGCTGATTCAGAAGAAATGGCCACATAATTTGCCGTCAATTATCCGGATCCGTAACAGCATAACTATTTGGACATGCGCTTAAAGGTGTCGCACCCGGTTTTTTCCTTCGCAGCATGCGCTAGTAAGTGGCCTCATGGCACAATAACCGGGCGATTAATGCGCTTAGACGAGCTCATCATGCCACATTCTGACCATGAGTTTCCAATGCAAGGGGTGATAAACACTATATAAGGAACCACCAAATTCCACCATTGTCTTTCCTCATCACAAACAAAAACAAATCATTATGGCAGAAATTTCCTTAGGTAGATATCTTTTCGAAAGATTGAACCAACTCCGCGTTCAGACCATCTTCGGTCTTCCCGGCGACTTCAACTTGTCTCTTCTTGACAAGATCTATGAGGTTGACGGCATGAGATGGGCAGGTAACGCCAACGAATTGAACGCTGCTTACGCTGCTGACGGTTACTCCAGAGTCAAAGGTTTGGCTTGTCTTGTCACGACCTTCGGAGTCGGTGAGTTGTCGGCTTTGAACGGTGTCGGAGGTTCTTACGCTGAACACGTTGGTATGTTGCACGTTGTCGGTGTGCCATCCATTTCCTCCCAGGCCAAGCAGTTGTTGTTGCACCACACCTTGGGTAACGGTGACTTTACCGTTTTCCACAGAATGTCCAACAACATTTCCCAGACCACCGCTTTCATCTCGGACATCAACACGGCTCCTTCCGAGATTGACAGATGTATCAGAGAGGCCTACGTCCACCAGAGACCAGTCTACGTTGGTTTGCCAGCTAACTTGGTGGATTTGAATGTCCCAGTTTCGTTGTTGGACACCCCAATTGACTTGTCGTTGAAGCCAAACGACCCAGAAGCCCAGAGCGAGGTCATCGAGACCGTGTTGGACTTGGTCTCCCAGGCCAAGAACCCAGTCATCTTGGTGGACGCCTGTGCTTCCAGACACGACTGCAGACCCGAAGTCGCTCAGTTGATTGATGCCACCAACTTCCCAGTCTTCACTACCCCAATGGGTAAGTCTGCTGTCAACGAGTCCCACCCAAGATTCGGTGGTGTCTACGTGGGTACGTTGTCTGAGCCTGATGTCAAGGAGGCTGTTGAGTCTGCTGACTTGGTGTTGTCGATCGGAGCTTTGTTGTCGGATTTCAACACCGGTTCTTTCTCCTACTCTTACAAGACCAGAAACATTGTTGAATTCCACTCTGACTACACCAAGATCAGACAGGCCACCTTCCCAGGTGTCCAGATGAAGGAGGCTTTGCACCTGTTGTTGGCTGGCATTGGCCCAAGAGTCGCTAACTACACCCCAGGACCAGTTCCTCAACAGAAGGTGGTGGCTAGTCCAGGCGACAATGCACCAATCTCTCAGGAGTGGTTGTGGTCTAGAGTGTCGACTTGGTTCAGAGAAGGTGATATCATCATCACCGAGACCGGTACCTCTGCTTTCGGTATTGTCCAGTCTAGATTCCCAGACAACTGTCTCGGTATCTCCCAGGTGTTGTGGGGCTCTATTGGTTTCACTGTTGGTGCTACCTTGGGTGCTGTCATGGCTGCCCAGGAAATCGACCCAAAGAAGAGAGTCATCTTGTTCGTTGGTGATGGTTCCTTGCAGTTGACTGTTCAGGAGATTTCCACCATGGTTAAGTGGGAGAACACTCCATACTTGTTCGTTTTGAACAATGACGGTTACACTATCGAGAGATTGATTCACGGTGAGACCGCCACATACAACGACATTCAGCCATGGGACAACTTGGGCTTGTTGCCACTCTTCAAGTCCAAGGATTACGAGGCCATCAGAGTTTCCACCATTGCGGAGATCAACGGCTTGTTCAACGATGCTGCTTTCAACGAGAACTCCAGAATCAGAATGATTGAGGTGATGTTGCCAAGAATGGATGCTCCATTGAACTTGGTTAAGCAGGCCGAATACTCTGCTAAGACCAATGCTGAGAACTGATACACGAATTAATAGAAAAGAAATAAATGGATGATAGTGACACATGAGTAGCATCGACAGCATTTCGCAGCCAACTATGGAAATCTGAGTTTTGTGTAGGTTAGTGAGGTTGATGGATTGAATTAATGGTATTAGATTTCGCTGAGCCTTCTCAACTCCTCTCCCTATTTTTCCTCTTTTCACTTCTCTCTTATCTAGTATTTTCACCTTTTAATCTACGAAGAGCTGCGAAACTTTATTGTACACAAGTTGCGAATTGTCTCGCACGATAGAAATCAGAACTACTACCGCAAACTAAAAATCCATATGTTGTCTGAATGAAATCAAATCCAAAAATAGTTATTCTCAGCGTCTAAACATCCGTGATAGTTCTCAATGGTCGCAAAACTCTTCTTGTTTTCTCTATTTATTCCCAATCCTCTGTGGCTGCATCGGCTCCGGTTAGCGACCGACATATAGTGCCACACTTCCTACTATCTTGTCTCCGAATTGAAAGACGCTAGAAACCATCCGCATGTTGCTGCCTTTCTTGAGAATATCAAGGAACGGACCGCAGTTTTCACTGCTTACCAACTTTTCCTTCCACTCAGTGACTCGGTCTCCGTTTGTTTCGCGAGCCACACTTGCAAAGGTTTCCATATCCAAACCTTCCCTAGCATTCACAAGGTTTGCTTCCAATGCGCCACAGAAGACAGACTCACAAGATCACAAGGACTCATCGACTCACCTATTCGGTCGCGAGATCTCCACCTCGCAACTGACAATGCTCCGGTCACTCTTGGCCACGATCTGGCCAAAGGACAATCGGGGATTCAAGATCAGAGTGGTGGTGGCTCTCCTGCTCTTGATCGGGTCCAAGCTCTTGAATGTACAGGTGCCATTCTTTTTCAAGAGCATCATCGACGAAATGAACATCGAGTGGGCTGACCAATTGGGTACGATCGGAACCGTCATGGGCTCTTTGATCCTCGCATACGGTGGAGCTCGGTTTGGGGCCGTTTTATTTGGAGAGCTTCGGAACGCCGTTTTCGCATCGGTTTCACAGCTGGCCATCAAGAGAGTGGCCAACAATACATTTAAACATCTTTTGAATATGGATCTCCAGTTCCACCTTCTGCGGCAAACTGGTGGTTTGACCCGTGCCATCGATAGAGGAACAAAAGGTATTAGCTATGTTTTGAGTGCCATGGTGTTTCACATCATTCCAATCACGTTTGAAATCTCCGTGGTGTGTGGAATCTTGACATACAACTATGGGCTTCAGTTCGCGGCAGTAGCACTCTTGACTATGGCAGCATATTCCGTTTTCACCATCCGTACTACAGCATGGAGAACAGGGTTCCGTCGCCAGGCCAACAATGCTGACAACCAGGCAGCTTCCGTGGCCCTTGACTCTTTGATTAACTACGAATCGGTCAAGTACTTCAACAACGAGGCGTTCCAGTGCGCCAAGTACAACGAATCTCTCACCAAGTACGAAAACGCTTCCATTAAAGTGGCCACCTCGTTGGCCTTCCTCAACGCAGGTCAGAATCTTATCTTCACTCTGGCCCTTACTGCTATGATGTACATGGGTTGCCAAGGTGTATCCACGGGCGCACTCACTGTGGGAGACTTGGTGTTGATTAACCAGTTGGTGTTCCAGTTGCTGGTTCCATTGAATTTCTTAGGTTCGGTTTACCGTGAACTCAAGCAGTCGTTGCTCGATATGGAGAACCTTTTCCAGCTCCAGAACTACGACGTGGCCATCAAGCAGGCACCAAACGCAACTCCGTTGAATCTCAACCCACTTAGACCGGGCGAGATCAAATTCGAGAACGTCACCTTCGGGTACCACCCCGACCGGCCCATTCTTAAAAACGTATCCTTCACCATTCCTGCCGGCGAGAGAGTGGCCATTGTTGGACCTTCGGGCCTGGGCAAGTCTACCATTTTAAAGTTAGTGTTTAGATTCTACGATGTGACCTCTGGACGTATCTTGATCGATGGCCAGGATATCTCAAAAGTTGAGTTGGATACGTTGCGGAGAGCCATCGGAGTAGTGCCTCAGGAGACACCACTTTTCAACGATACCATCATGGAGAATATTCGTTATGGCCGATTGACTGCAACTAACGCCGAGATCCAGGCAGCGATAGAGAAAGTACAGCTCGACAAGCTAATCAAGGAGCTTCCGGAGGGAACACAAACCATTGTTGGAGAGCGTGGCCTCATGATCTCGGGCGGAGAAAAGCAGCGATTGGCAATTGCGCGGGTGCTATTGAAGCAGTCGTCCATCATGTTTTTCGACGAGGCAACTAGTGCGCTCGATACCCACACTGAACAGGCGTTGCTCCGTACATTGCGCAATGTGTTCAGAGAATACCGTGCTACCAACGTGCTGATTGCTCACCGGCTTCGGACCATCGCCGACAGCGACAAGATCATCGTTCTCAACAAGGGAAGCGTGCAAGAGGAAGGAACACACCAGGGCTTGACCCAGACACCCGGATCACTTTACGGAGAGTTGTGGAACATCCAAGAGAACTTGGACTTAGAGGCTGAGTTTAAGGATGAAGAAGAGGAGGTAAATGAGACCACCGAGAAGTCGAGGTCATAAAAATGACAATTCCATGGCAAAGGTCACTAGATCTTGTAGGCTATGCCCTAGAGCACCAAGAACTTGACAGTCGCCAGACCATTATGCAGCTGGAGTAATTCCGCTATTTAATAGTACTTCACATGAGATAGACTGCGCAATTATCCGTCTCGCATAGAACATGTATTGTATGCGCTAAGAAGATAGTGTACATAGAGCTACCGTATATGTCTTGAGATACTCGATAGGGGCGATATCCGTACAGTCATAGTCAAACACAAGCCCTCCTTATTGGTCTTCTCCATTGCTCAATTAGACTGTGTTTTATTCACTTTTGGTATAATGGATTTGTCGAGTCCTGCCCCTTGTCAAGTTCACATAGATTCACACATACAGAGCAGTGTTCATGGCACATATTCACCAGACTCTTTGGTTGTGGATGCCACCAAATGAAACATTTCCCATCAAAGCTTCATTTTCAGACCATTTTGATGATTCTGAGAATTTCCAGTCTCTTTGCTCTCTCAACATTATACCTGCATGACTTTCTCTATCACATCTTATTCGATTACCGTAGGTCGCATTTCTTGTCATCACCTTATCGCTTGCGCCCGCGGAGACAGAATGTTACCGCCGGACCAATAATTCTCCTCGTATCTAATGCCCTCTTAGTCTTAGCTTGCATGCAGCATGTCGCCCTACTGTATCAGACTCAATAGTTAAAGGGCGTGTTTCACGCCCCAAAAGCTCGGTTCTGAATAATGCTCCACCATTGCATATAGTTGAAGCCAGCAAAAAATCGACAGTAGCATGTGATGGGAAAGAAACTGCTCCTTTCAGTTGGAGGCTTTGAAATATTCTTTGCTCCTTTTTGAGCGATTTGCGTCCCAAACCGGCATTTGAGAGCCGACGATGCAGTTTGCACATTATAATTATTTTCTTTTCCGTTTGTCGCACGGACTGATATGTCTCCGGTTGTTGTTTCCTATTCCGTGGCATCCTATGTTTTCAATTGTCTCAGCAATGTCTCCAGTCTTTTCTTGTTGTCCGACATTTGTTTCCACTTAGCCTCACCACTTTGTCTCCGTTCTCGTCTACACTCAAAATTCTTTGCTCATGGGCCACCCTCATAAGGAATTTTGCAAAATACTTGCTCTTACAACACCATTACTTCAGATCCTAGCTCTAACTAGTAGCCAAAATAGGGGAGTCTGTAGATAAATCGGCCCATTGGCCCAGACAGTAGCGTACTGTATAATCAAACCCTTCAGAGCTGTATGCGGCCTCAAGATGTACATGCGCCTAAAATGTCACATGTCCTGCCGCCTATATAGATGGACCAGTCCCCAGGCTCTCGCCCTGTTGGCTGCTAGGTCAATTTTCAAAATATAAGGCTGGATCTCATGCTTGCTGCAACAGCCAAACCCAGATCTAAACCGGCGGGCCGGTCACAATCTGTGTCGCTGGCGCTGCTGGCGAATACTCATGTGGACATTGATTGGTGCGACCGCATTGCCCATAGCATTCTAAAATCGATCACCATGAACGAAGAGAACACGCCCTTGCAGTGGGAGTTGTGATTACGGTATAACGACGGCTCCTGAATTTATAGATATTTTACTTTACTTCTGAATACCCGGTTTTGATTTTTTATTTTACACCAATCTAGTTTACTTCTCCTATTTAGCTGAATCTATTTACATGTTAAGTGCCAACACCACTGCCTCGTAGTGCTCAGCAATGTTCATCTTCTCGTCATTTTCTCCGTCAATAGCTTCCCATCTTTCCCTGAGCCCGTGTGGTGGGAGCGACTTCAGCTTCGCCTCGACAAACTCTGAAATGGCCTCTCCATTATACTGCATAACTTCTCCAAGCACTAGTCTAGTAATGTTTCCGACAGTAATACCAATTTGCTTGGACCAATCGGATCCTTTACGCAACGACCGCTTGACCCATTGGTCGTAATTGACCCGGTACCATGCCCATAGCTTCTCCTTCGTTGCGGTGGAATGGTGGTACTTGAACCCAATGAGTGCCAATTCAATCAATTTGGAGTCGATGTTGTTGCTGACAAAATGTAAAGTTTTGCCAAGAAGATCGTCTTTGGTAGTGAACCCAAGGGATGCTACCGCTGCCGTCTGGAGCTCTTGCGAGCTAGCGTTCGTGTGCTTCAAGTAGGAGACGTCAGCGTTCTTTACAAGGTTGAGAATCTGCTTGTACTCTTGCATCTGAGCATGGGCCATGGTCACATTGAACATGCTGGCCAAGAGTTCGGTGGGTATAAACTTTTGCGTCACTCCACCGTTGAAGAAGTTCTTGTACAACTTTTTGCACACATCCACACTTTCCTTGTTGGTGATTCCAAGCTGAAGAACCAGGCCCCTCACCTCGTACTCGACAGTGTTGTAAGAGCCGTCCTTCAACAGAAGGACATTGTCCCATCCACCGATTTTGTGAAATAACTTGAGACTGAAGTTGCCGAGCCATTTCCTGAATTTTTCATAATCGCTGAAGTGGACAAATGTGACGTTCACCTCCTCCAAATATCCCAACAAGACTTTCAATACCTGAAAGTTGAGTTTCCATTGATCACCCACGACCACATTGCAGATTGAGAGAATCATTAAAAGAGCGTTGGACCCGTAAAATTCCGAGTTCCTTTTCGGGACAAGTTGACCCAAGATGTTCCCGTAATCATTCAATACTCCAATTACTTCCAACATTGAGAGCTTGTTGGAGGAGATATGTTCGAGGAGCGAGTCCTGCAATGTGGTGTCGTAAACAACTGAGTAATAAAACTGTCTGTCCGCATTCAAGGTGATGAGCTGCTTTGGGGGAATCTCAAGTTCGATGGACCGATCTGTGAGCATCAAGTTGGCATACTTGATCTTTTCGTCATCGCCAAGAAGCTTCAATGCCAATGGAACATGGAATGGTTGATTCTCAAGCTGCGCCTCTTCAACCTCAACATCAGTCAGATACTTGTTTTGAATGATTTTAAGCTTCTTGTTCTCAACCTTGACCGTCAAGAGCGGGTACCCAGTGTACTGGATCCACGAGTGGACGAAGCTCAATAGATCGATGGAGATTTCTTCGTTCAATACATTCCACATCTGGAAAGGCTTGATGGTCTTGAACTGGAAGGTTTCAAACACTTTCTTGAAAGCGATAAAGAATGGCTCCAAGTTGTCTGCTTGCATTTCGAGTTGAAATAAGGAACCGATCATGTTGAGCAAAATCATTCCCTTATCATAGGAATATTTCTCGAAGATGGAGTTGGTTCGGGACTCTAAGTTGACATTCAACTGTCCCATATGCTTATGCAAACTTGGAATTGGATTCTTTAACGAGCAGTCGGAAGTTTTGAATGTTTCAAGCTCGAACACCTTATCCAACTTGTAGTTGTCTGTGTCAACAGATTCGATGCCTGCCAATGACAATACATAGTTGCCAACCCAGGTTGCAAATGACTCCACCAACCACATCCATTTGTAGTCATCGAAAGTGATCAAGTTTCCGATATATTGGTGGGTCAATTGATGAGAAATGAGTTGTCTCAATTGGAGTTTTGCACTAGGGGCAGCAGAAGCTTCATCCAACAAGAGGGAGTCTCTAATGACAGTGGCCATACCCCAGTTTTCCATAACCCAGTCACTCAAAAAAGGAAGGGCCACGAGGTCGAATTTGTCGAGAGGGTAGTCCATGCCGAAGAGACGGACAAAACGTGGGAGAAGGTCAGTGGCCACCTTCAAGGCATAGCTGGCTTTAGCGCTGTCACCCTTAGTGGCAAAGATTCGAATTGGAATTTTGCTATCGATAGACTCCACGCACTCAAAGTCACCAATGACAAAACCAAACACTGATGGAGCAATTGGAGGAGTCTGTTTGAACTCGTTCACGGATTCGTCAGTCAAATCGACAACGGTAGATTTCTCCAAAGCGCCATTGGATACAACTTTGAAAGCAGACTTTGTCGTAAGAGTGAGATTAATAGGTACTTTGTGGACATTCTCGTCAACGACAGGGAAGATAGCACGGCATCCAAATGGCTGGTTATGGGTCGCTATTACGAAGTTATCGGATTTGCCTTCCAAGGAATCCGAGTAGTTGGTCTTGAATACTCCGTATGTTTCGTCACGGAACGTCTTAATGGAAGTGACAGATGCCATGAATATAAGTTCAAGGCGAGGTTCGCCGGAGACAACATCAGCCACTTCGACATCTGCAGAAAATGTTATGAACTGCGCAGGTCTCGAATAGGAAATCTGCAAAATTTGCTCCGACGAACCATACTTCAAAATGGCCTTGGTGACGATGATCTTGTTGCAGTGGAGTGAAATGGAGAAGTCAGAATTTGGGGCCAGACATGCTGGGTTCTGAACCAAGGGTGCGACGAGGGTACCCGAAAAGTTTGGCTTCAAGTGGTCAATTTTGAGCGACAAGTCGTACCGCAGTGGGAGTAAGGCATTGGACAAAATAAGCGATTCCGGTGGGCTGGAGAGTCGATCCATTTTAGGTTGGATCATTAGCGTAGGAAAAATTTTTGCACGCGAGCACGGTCACGTGCAAACATTGAGTAGGAGCCAGATTGTGTGGGTGGCCAAGGATATTGTGCAGAACGGAGCCATTATTCGCGATCATAGGCAGGGCTGAGATATGAAGCAGGAGGCGTTAAGACTCTTGGGCTGCAGTTATTGTTTCAAGATGATACAGGCACATTCATTTTCCTGCACTATCGTCCATCCGGAATACGTGATCGTAATCTGCATCACAGAACAATATCCTGCGCTAGAGGAGCTGCCATTTGTAAGCAATTGGAGCCGTTAGCAATAGATAAGCTAGATTGGGTTAGTAAAATGGCGCGGCGAGTTTTGCCAAAGAGCGGGCAGAAGAAGATGGCGCAGCGTGAAACCAAACCAAGAACCAAAAAAAAAATTGAAAAGCACTTAATGTTGGAACCCTACATTAGGAAATAGAAACAGTGAGAACGAAACGCGAACGAAACGGCAGAAAATGTAGGCGCGGCTGAAGTGACACCACATGCGGGTTCGCCGAGGGAAAAAACTCGGGAATAGAGGGGATACCATTGAACGAAAAAAAGTCCATGCAAGGTTAGTTCTCTGAAAAAAAAGGAAACACTTCTCACCACATTTAGAAAACTCTTCTTCGGCTTTTTCCAACGCAAACCGGCGCGAAAAGCCGTCTCCATTAAGGTTACGAGTGCCACCGGTAAATAGCACTGCAGGCAACAGCATGCTAGTCGTCAGATCCGACATGAAAGCCGAGCACATTGCATGACATGGTCAATTGTCAGCGAGATTTTCAGCGAAAAATTTCAAAACAGATGAAAATAATAAATTATTCTGCCTTGCCGTTAGAATATCGCAAACAGACGTGAAAGCTACACATTTCGAGGTGATTGCTCCCAGTGTTTGCAGCCAATGCTGGGCGGCAGAAAATTCTTTAGTGTAATATTCAGCGTCCAGAGCAAATAACGATAGGTGATGCGATGCGAGTGAGTAGAGAGAAATAAAATGTAGCCGCAATTACACTTGGCAGTCAAGCCCGAAAACTTAAAACACGGATAAAGTTGATCCTGCCCTTAGGAGAGACCTGTCACTGAGATACGAGCCCCATCGCAGGCTGTGATAGCCAGAAGGGGATAGAACGCCGAGATCAAGAAATCAGCAGTGTAAGCCTCCTGCATTGGCACCCACAGTATAAATAGCGGCCTGGTGCCCACGATACCGCTGGTCACCAGTCACTTTCTTTTTTAAAAACAGCTGCAAATATTCTTACAAAATGGGCATTAAGGACAAGGTTAGAAGAGCATCCAAGATCTTCACTTCAGACTCCAAGGAGAACTTGACTGAGTCCAGCGGGGCTATGGCTACTGAGACCAAAGGGGACACCATGACTGGGTCAGAGGCCGCCGAGCC
The DNA here is from genome assembly GCA_030566995.1 of Sungouiella tsuchiyae. Lineage (NCBI taxonomy): Eukaryota > Fungi > Ascomycota > Pichiomycetes > Serinales > Metschnikowiaceae > Sungouiella > Sungouiella tsuchiyae. Next base: position 277,092 of record JAJLRO010000003.1, on the reverse strand, counting down.
AGAGACTATGCCAAAGACTGAAGCTACCATGGACGGCCCTACCGAGGCCACGGACGCCCCTACTGACGCTACCATGGAGGCTCCAGTTGCCGATGCCCCAGTGGGCGAGGATTCAATGACTGCAGAGGCCCCAGTGGAAACCCCAATGGAAACCCCAATGGAAACTCCAGTGGGCGAGACTCCAGTGGCTGAGACTCCAGTGGCTGACACCACGGCTGAGACTCCAGTGGCTGACACCACGGCTGAAGCCCCTCCAGCCACCACCGGCAAGGGTAAGGACGCCATTCAGGAGGTAAACAAGTCTGCTGGTACCAAGGAGAAGAAGACGGACTTCTTCAAGAAGTTGTTGCTCAAGTTCAAGAAGACTCCAGCCACCACTGCCTAAGCCAACACTAATTAATGCCTACGTGAAACCACTACCTACACATGCCCGATCTATAATTGTTCCTACCCCCGAGGGTCTAATTGATAATAATACAATTCTAATTTCTTGTACTATTAGGTATTGAAGGGGGGCAGTCCTTCCTAAACGGCTTATCGGTGCTCGCAACAGATTAGATCATGCGACTTATCTGTGTTGGCCGGTAATCTAACCGTTCCGTCTAGACTGCGAATGATGAGGTCATCACATATCTACAACTTTGCTCGACTCTCATTCGTTTCTTGGAGGTCATACATCGTTCTTTGAATTGGAACAGTCCATGTCACTTTCAGGCCGAGGTTCACTGCACCTCAAGGGTCATGAGTGGGATAACATGGATAATTTTTGATCTCAAACAGTTCCCCCGCTTTCCTAGCCCCAAAACTTATTGAAGCAAATTTGTATTCCAAAAACTTATTCAGCCCAATCCCGCCATGTCTCTCTACCTCTTATCTTTCCCTCATGTCCACCCACTTAGCCGCAAATCACGTGCTGCGCCGCCGTAGCTATCCAAGAAATGAAGCTGCCATCACCATAATATTTTATTACGTGGACGGACGTGAGACCGCCAACTCGCTGCTCTTTCCAATGAGCACCTTCGCGTCCAAAACTTTCCCCGTCCGAACCCACCACCTTCCCAGTCTTGGTGTGTCGTGCGCGCACCAGACACCTTGCTTTTTTTTAACTCGGTTCTGTGAACCATCAACACATTTTTTCTCCTTGTTTCCACACTTAGACACCAACACTCCGTCTACAATCACAGGTTGACTCCTGAGATTTGTCCCCCATTCGTGTCTTTTCCAGCTGCAGTGTCCCGTCAAATTTACGCCCACTAGACCTGCAACTTTTGTGGCGGCAGATTCTCATCTGATTCTACACTCACCATATTATGAATAACAACATTCCCTCCCACCATTCCACGAAATACGATACCAAGATGATGGACTTGAGGGTAGGCAAGAAGTACCGGATCGGCCGTAAGATCGGCTCCGGGTCGTTTGGTGACATCTATTTGGGTACCAACATCATTTCCGGCGAAGAAGTGGCCATCAAGTTAGAGAACGTCAAGGCCAAGCACCCTCAGTTGGAGTATGAGGCCAAAGTGTACAAGGCGTTAAGCGGAGGCGTCGGGATTCCGTTTGTGAGATGGTATGGTACGGAGTGCGACTACAACGCCATGGTTATCGATCTTTTGGGGCCTTCCTTGGAAGATTTGTTCAACTACTGCAACAGAAAATTCACCTACAAGACGGTTTTGCTATTGGCCGACCAGCTCATCTGCAGAATCGAATATATACATGCTCGCTGCTTCATCCACAGGGACATCAAGCCAGATAACTTCTTGATGGGTATTGGAAGACGTGGCTCGCAAGTCAACGTCATTGATTTTGGTTTGGCAAAGAAATACCGTGATCCTAGAACCCACTTGCACATCCCTTATAGAGAGAACAAGAATTTGACAGGTACTGCAAGATACGCATCTGTCAACACCCACTTGGGTATCGAGCAGTCCAGAAGAGATGACTTGGAGAGTTTGGGTTATGTCTTGATTTATTTCTGTCGCGGCTCTTTGCCATGGCAAGGATTAAAAGCTGCCACAAAGAGGCAAAAGTATGACAGAATCATGGAGAAAAAGATGACTATCCCCAACGATGTATTGACAAAGGGCTTGCCTGGTGAGTTTTTGGAGTACATGAACTACATCAAGAACTTGAGATTCGACGACAAGCCTGACTACCCATACTTGAGAAAGTTGTTCAGAGATTTGTTCAAGAGAGAAAATTATAGATACGACTACGTCTTTGACTGGACCTTGTACAAGTTCCAGCAGGAGAGACAAAGAGAGCAGTACAAAACTGTCGATGGCCAAAACGACCAGAGCCAGCAGCAAACGGGCGGTCAGCTGCAGCAGCAGCAGCCTCTGCAGCAACTTCCATCAACCCAGCATGCAACCATCAATCACAAGATTCCTCAACAGGCTGTCCAACCACAATTGCAACCACAATTGCAACCACAGCAGCTTCAGCATCAGCAGCAACAGCACCCACAGATCGGTCAAGCAAGAGAGGCGGACTACGCCGCATTCAACGATAACTTGCCAAACGTACAAGGTGGAAGATTCAAAGAGAGTGGGTATCACCAGCAGTACGACCAAGGCGACTCGCAGCATGGATCGAAGCCAAGTGGAAACCCAGCCTGGATTTGATGGTTGCGTACGCCAGTGGGAGTCTTCGATTCTTCGCACCATTTACTAATTTGCATACATCAGGATAAATAATGATGGTAACTAATCGATATTTTCTGCCGCCGTAGCAGGGACGTCTGCTTTCACGGTTTCCTTGTTCTCGAGGCCGTTATTGAATGCGGCACCCAAGAAGTCGAAAATGTGCTTGCCTTCTTTGGTGGCTCCAGATCCCTTGAACGTGTCTAAGAATTCAAAAAATCCGTGATACACGTTCTCCTTGATCTCTTCGCCGTAAATCTTGTCGTAAATGTACTTCATCTTGAATGCATCCATCTCGGTTTCGTAGCGAGAGAAGTCAAGCTTGTTGTAACCCATGTCCGCCAATTTCTCATTGTACGTCTCGTACACCGGGCACTCCAACAAAAGTCCCAAAGCAGGAGCCTTTGGAATGTTGATTTTGGCAGGTCCAAAACAGTCGCTAATCCTTGTGATTGGACATCCGGTCCTCACTACCAAAGATGCCATACAGATCATCTTTCTAATTTGATGCAACATGAAAGACTGCCCGTGGATCTTGATAGAAACCCATTCGGTTCCCTCAATGGTGAAGGGCTCCGAAACTGACGTTCCCTTCATGAATCTTCTGGCACTAGGGTCCTTGTATGTTTTTCCGAGAGTGAAGTTGTGGAAATTGTGAGAGCCCTCGTACTGCTTCATGGCGGAACGGAACAATTCGAGCTTCTCCTTGTTTACTCTATAGTCTCTTCTGCATTGATTTTCCACTCCCCGAATTTTCTTGACGAGCTTACCCCATTCGGTCACCTCTCCGTCCTCACCGTAGTATTCCTTCTTTGTATCTTCCGTCACCTCGGCAGTCTTCTCGAAAACTTGTTCTAACTCTTCCTTCGACACTCCTGTCTCCACAATTCGCTGTCTGGTTGCCGCCCACCACTCAACATCAGGATCGTCTCTGAGTATTCCTGGATGTTCCTTTCTGCTTGCCTCAATCAAGTTGTACAAACTACTCTTGGGCCGAGGAGGAAGCAAACTGTGAGTAGGCAACAAGTATTCGTAGATTCTGGACGAGCATAACTTTCTGCAGTCAAAAGATCTGTTCACACGCTCAATTCCCCAAACACGGATTTGATCCGGAAGATGGCTGTTGATTTTGGCCATGATGTCGTCGTCCTCGAGAATCAACTTACACGAAACGACATTACCAGCAGCATGGACGCCTTTGTCGGTTCTGGCAGCTCTCATGAAGCCATTTTTCTTCAAATCCGTGGAGTTTTCTTTGGAAACTGCGCCCGACTCGATGAAAGCCTTAAAGATCTCGGCCTCTATGGTCTTGACATCTGGATTGTTCTGAATCTGCATTCCGTTGTATCCACTTCCACAGTAGCCTATCATGACCGCCACTTTCTTCTTTGGAAGTCGCTCAGACTTAGGAACCGGATTGCCATTTTCGTCTAATCTTGGTTGCCATTCACTGGGTGCGTTAGTACTGGAAACTTGAAGTCTGTTCTTGTATAGGAACTTACCTACGTATTCTTATTGTCTCTTTTCGAGAAAGGCTTGGAGGTCTCACTGCTTCCACCATTTTGCCTTGACTTTTTGGTAGGAGCAGAAGCCAGCCCATTGCTTTGTGCCACCACGTCATTGGTTGGAGCTTCACGTTTTTCTTGAACCATCACCGATGAGTCGAAATTTCTGCTCATCGAACGATGGGAAATTACACTTGGTGTACGGGTGCGAAAGTGGATTGTCCATCCCAGGGCCTTGGAAAAGAGGGAAATGTTGGGGTTTGCAGAATAATTAGCCTGAAATCGCCTAGAAGAGGTCAACTTTTCAAACTTTCCATATTGCTTGGTGTTTGACGTAGTTTATCTACAAGGATCTTACCAACTACTTCCTGTGACTGAGATGGCACACCAAACAGTTAAATCCTAGATCTTAAGCAAAAACAGAGTAAACATGAGAGGAATTATACTAGACACAACTTCATCTCTTAATTACCTACCTTCTCGCTCACTTCCCGTCGATTCTGTTTTGCTGACCTCAACTCTTCCCATCTTCCCTCCAGAGACTGCACCTACCTAATATTGTAAAAAAAAATCGAGATGAGGTACCACCACTAACTTTCCAACAATGAGATCATTAACAGAAGAGGAAACGAAAGTCGTGTTCGAAAAATTGGCGAACTACATCGGTAGAAACATCACCTTCTTGATCGACAACCCCACCAACCCCCATGTGTTGAGACTACAGAAGGACAGAGTCTACTATGTGTCTGAGAATGTGGCCAAGTACGCCACCTCTGTCGCCAGAGACCGGTTGATGTCGCTTGGAACGTGCTTCGGAAAGTTCACCAAGACTGGCAAATTCAGATTGCATATCACATCGTTGCCCTACTTGGGCCAATACGCCAAGTACAAGGTGTGGATCAAGCCTAACGGAGAGATGCCATTTTTATACGGAAATCACGTCTTGAAGGCACACATCGGCAGAATGTCCGAGGATGTCCCCGAGCATGCCGGTGTCATTGTCTTCTCCATGCACGATGTCCCCCTCGGCTTTGGAATCTCAGCCAAGTCCACCACTGAGACCAAGAACTTGCAACCTACTGCCATTGTCGCCTTCAGACAAGGCGATATCGGCGAGTACTTGAGAGAAGAAGACACCTTGTTCACTTGAGCATCATAGCATTACTCACAAATCTGTACTTTTAGCATCATATACGAGTGTTTCGGTTACGATTACGTTACTTCCATTGAATGTCTATGTACATGTAGGCCCTCAAAAAACCAAATGGTTGATCTTCAAAAGGTTGCCTGGGTTTCCTGATGAAAGCATGTAAGATGACTGTACGAGGTTCTCAAGCTGCTCTTGTGGGTTGATACACTCGACGTACTCTCCCACTTTCCTGGCACGCTTGTCTTGCAGCATTTCTTCTGTGCTCTTGTAAATCTCCTTTGTAGGGTAGTCTCTCACCTGCAACACGCCTGCCTTGTCCCAGAACAGCAATAACTCTCTAGCTTGGTCTTTAGAAAAGTTCTGAACAAACAATGGTTTGATGCCACCATTCTTAGACATTGTGTCGGCGAAAACAGCATCGCACTGGAATCTCTTGTCATATGGATCGTGCTCCTGCAAGCCCAAGCCAACTCTTAAGGTCTTACACTCGCCGAGGTCCTTGCTCTCGGCAAGAAGGATACCACCCTTGGCAAAGGAAAGCTCTCCGCTCACCAACTGTTCGATAAAGTGACCAGCCTCAAACTGGGTGAAATGGATAGGAACCATGTTAGGGTGGAAATACTTGGTGAACGCTTCAGCGATCAACGCATTGAAGTTGTCGATGGAGACAAGCACAGGGAACCGCTCTGATTGAGCCTTCAACTCTTCAATCAAGAACTGGAAAGCCGTGGATGGGCCGACAAGGCCAAAGTCGTGGTTAAGAAGAATGAAATCATAGACGGTGTTCTCGCCCTTCTTCAAGTTATGCTCAACCTTCTTGGCCACGAAACTGACGTCTCTCGTTAATGGCATTTTCTTGAAAACTGCTTCATTGGCAGCACGCACCTTCTTGATCCATCTTTTTGTGAACATCGGCTGCTGGTACTTCTTCATCTTTCTGTTCAAGATGTAATCACTGGATCCTTCCACGATTCTTTCTGGGTGGTCAAGGTGGAGCAACACCACGTCTCCGTTGTATTGAGAAAGAGCCAACGCCTGTGCCTGAGCGACCAATGTCGACTTACCTACACCTTTCTCGCCAAGCAAACATAATCTGTTCTCTTTGGAAGCACCATCCAACTTCAGAAGAAATTGGTCTCGAACAGCCACGGTGTTGTCGCTCACCAATGACAAGTGGGATTTGAAAAGTTCATGGTGCTGAGCTTTTTTGAAAGAACCCAAATCCTTCAACTGCTTCTCAGTGTGACCTTTAAACTTCACTACAGACGAACGAACAGACTCCAAATTCTCGGCAGACAACTCTGTAAGTTGCAAGTCAGTGAGATCCCTCGCAAGGTTCTCGAACTTCAACTGGGTAACAGCGTCTTCGAATTTCAAGTGAGTCATACCGGATCTCTTGACTTTCTCCTTGACTTCCTTGGACTTGAATCCCAACTTGACTTTCTTCTTTCCTGCTGGGGCTGCAGCTCCTAGAGTAGCGGAAACAGACAAATATCTGAGTCCAACCACAAGCGAGCCCGCTTGAGCCCTCTGGCGAATACCAGCTCTAGCGACAGCAGATCTAAGCATGGATGTTAATTAGGTTCGAGGTTTCTCAAAGTGAAATTGGTAAAATTTTTGGCTTCATGTCACGTGCATACATGTCCAAGTGTCAAACATCGATTGGAAACTCGAAAAGAAGTAGTTTCTACACGGGATTGACGGCCCCGATTCGTACTTTAGAGTCGACGGTAAAACTTTGCATTTCTTTTTTTTACTTTTGAGAGATGTCTTGTCGTGGATACCGATCCCAATACGAGCCTCGAGCTAGAGGTAACCAAACAGCTTTTTTCACTTCCCAAAAATAGAAGAAAGAACAGAGCATTATCGAATATTCTAAACGAAACAAGTCTACGCCTTATACTCCTCTCCCGCCAATATTATATGGTTGCACTTTGTTGCTAGCCCTAACTTTAATATGGGACATGCACTACCTACAACATAACTGGAAAAAAATTCTAGCAAGAAACTGAGAAAAAATGTGCCTCGCTCTTCTGGCATCATTTTCGCAATGCTTCAACTGACTCTCAAGCCCAGTCGGCTCTCAATAGCAGGTCTATTGAGATGCCCAATGGCTCAACGTCGTCTGTATTCGAAAAGGAAAAGACAAGTGATTCGGTCATCTCATGGGAAGACCTTAGATGCTCAACCTACAGAAAAGAAGTCCAAGCTCTTTGCATTTGGCAACTTTGCTTCGCTTCTGAAACCAGGAAGAGAGGAGCTAGAGAAATCCGAGTCGACTATCGGGAAAATCGAATCGTTCGATTCTCTCCGCATCTTCCCCACTGTTAGGGCTGCCATGATCAAGGAAATCAAGAAAGGTTACAATCTTAGGAGCACTTATGTGAAAGATAAAGACAACCTCTCTATCAAACCATCGCCAGTGCAGATTGCTGCTATTAAGAAGATTAACCAGGTGCGGAAGCCTTCTCGGAGGGCGAAAATTGACGAAAGTGGTAATTCTATTCTACAAGAGTTGATCGAAGAGAACGAAAAGAAGCGGTTGAAGGTCTTTACCATAGCTGCGGAAACTGGTTCAGGCAAAACCTGGGCTTACTTAGCATCCGTGCTTTCTAAGCTCAAGGAAGACGATGCCCTTTTGTTCTCCAGGAGCAAGAAATTGTATGAGGACAGCAAACAATACGAGACCATTCGGTCGGTCATCTTGCTTCCGACTCACGAATTGGTGGACCAGGTTTACAACACTGCACACGAAGCAGCGACTATTCCGTTGGATTTGGATACTGATTTGGATGCGAAGTCTCTTGCTGCTTCGGGTTTTGGTGAATTCCTCAAACTTCCAGAGAACCAGGAAAACTTAAACCTAAATGTGGTAAAGTGGAGCTCTGGAGATTCCCACGAGAAACTCTTCAATGCCTGTAAGCGAGGAAGAGTCGACGTGCTCGTGACTTCGCCTTCCAAGATTCAAGGATTGGCAAAATTGACGAACATTCCTCGACAGTTCAGATTCTTCAACTTTGTCGACTACTGTGTGGTCGACGAGGCTGATACCCTCATGGACGGTTCCTGGTTCAAGGATACTGCATCTGTGTTGCTGAGATTGACTAAGTTGAAAGACTTAATCTTGTGCTCTGCCACCATTCCAAAGGATTTTAACAAGAGTCTCAAGTCCATGTTCAAGGACGAAAGCTCAGTCATCAAGATCGTGACACCGCTGATCCACAAGATTCCGAAACAGATTGTATTGAAGGTCATTGATGCTGAGCAATCCCCTTATCATGGCTCCAAGACAAGGTGTTTGGCTCAGGCATTGTATGCCATCCACAACGATGGAAGTGAGGGCGGATACGTTAAGAGAATCTTAGTCTTTGTGAATGAAAAGAAAGATGTGGAGCCATTGGTCGAAACTCTCTTGACAAAGTACGGACACAAGTCAAGTGACATTGTCGGTGTTACTGGTGCAGACTCCGCTACGGACAGAAGTGATAAGATCGAACCTTTCCTTCACGCAGCCACTCCACTTGAGGAGGATCCCGACGGAAGCAAGATAAAGGTTTTGGTTACCACGGACTTGTTGGCTCGTGGATTGAACTTCCTGGGTATCAAAAATGTCATTTTGATGGATGTACCTCGCAACTCCGTTGACTTGATTCATAGAGTCGGACGGACAGGCCGAATGCGCCAGTCAGGAAGGGTTTTCGTGATTATCAACAAAAAATCCAAAAAATCGTGGATTAAGGGGTTGCCTCGTGCAATCAAGCATGGAGCAACTCTCGGATAGAAATTATAATGGGGGATATTTATGGGTATGTGTTTCTGGCTAATGTTTTGGTGATGAACAAAAAAGATTTTTTAGACGTTAGACTTCCGAAATCTATTGAGGAGAGATCTAAGATATCTGAAAACAAGCACTTTGCTGGGAGCTTCTACTAACAAGTTCAGGTCACTGCTAAAACGTCTTGACGACTTTTTGAGCAAATGGTATGTCTTATTTCTTTCCATGCATTTATGATGAACATACTCGATTTTTGAACGCTTGACTTCCGAAAACTATTGAGGAAAACGTCTTGTTTTTACATTATCTGATCATGCATTTTTCCAACTCATTATTGGCACTTACTAACTTCTCAGGCTCTTTGTACATAATACGGCACACGCGTGTAAATACAGACTAGAAAGCGAGTGGCGCCCCGTGTAGTGATTTCCTCGACCACCTTTATCCTACCACATCATACCATGATGTTCAGGACTGTACAACCCGGGCAAAGCAACATGAGGTTCTTGTACTGCGTGTTTGGCATATGACAAGCACTTCCAAGAATCGCGAACATCAGTAAGACGGAAGCAGCAGAATTGGAAGTGACTTCTCTTCATGCTTTATCTTCAACTCTAAAGATGAATTCTTTCACCCTCAGTTTCCAGACGTAGATAGCTGACTTTGCAACCGATATCCTGAATTTCCGGGCAGGATCACGTGCACTCGGGGACTCCAGGGAATAAGAAATGGAGAAGCTGAGTAATATGCATTTCGGCTGGAGTCAACAAATTGTACCCAGAACTCAGCTTTTGGTCAGACAATTGTATACGGACGCTTCAACTCTTTCCCGAAAGCGAGCAAACTACTTCAAGATGGCTAATCCACCTTTGGACGTGAAATCTGCCACTGATAATATCTACTTTGGCAAAGAGGTGGTGAACAGAGTCTCATTCCTCAGAGAAGATTCGGAGTTTATTAGCAATTCCGTTTTTCATCCTTCGACGCGTTTCATCTTCTATAATGACGGCGAACCCTTGGTGAACAAGGAGGCAAAGGAAAAGCTTATCATCTTGACTAATGGATCCAACCAGTTGATCAATGTTGAGGGAGTCAGTGTGGCGGGTACATCTGTTGGATTGCTCGGAAATGCAAAATGGAAAAACGTCTTGGAGACTTGGAGTAGCGACAACAAGGAGCAAGACGCCACCTTGAGAGACAACAACAAACCAACATTCTTGTTCCTAGGTATCAAGGACGAGAGTGTTGGACTTGATTTGCGTAAATTGAAGTGCGAGGCAAACGAAAGCTATTTGGATCACCAAGGAAGATATTTCGGCATTCCATACTACGGTGTGGATTTGACCAGTTCGCCGCTGTTGGTGGAGCTAATTCAGAACCATATTACTGACAACAATCTGGAGGCAGACAAGAAGGACTTGTTTTTCACGCACTCGAGAAAGCACACCCTTGGTTTCACCAGCGACGAGTCTGCATTGTTTAGCCATGGCAAAATGTACTTTGACTGGCTCGGAAGAAACAAATTCTGCCCAGGGTGTGGATCAAAGGTCATCCCTATTCATGCTGGAGGAAAACTTAAGTGCACCAATGAAGAGACGACCGGGGAAGGAGAGGAGAAGGAGTTCAAATGTCCTGTGAGAAATACGAGAGTGTCCAACGTTTCCTTCCCCAGAACTGATGCAGTGGTGATCACTGCCATCACCAACACTGACAGAACGAAGATTTTGCTCTCGTTGAACAAAAGACATGCTTTCACCAAGATGTACTCATGCACAGCAGGGTTCATGGAGCCATCCGAGACCGTAGAGGTGGCTACCAAAAGAGAAATTTGGGAGGAAACCGGCGTGGTTTGCAACGACATCCAGATTCAAATGACACAGCCATGGCCCTTCCCAGGGAACCTAATGATTGGATGCATCGCCACTGTCGAATTCAATGGAGTCAACGAGGTAATTCACTTGGGTCACGACAGAGAGCTCGCAGATGCACGGTGGTTTGACGTTGGGTTTGTGAAAAAGCTCGTCGACGGCGAGCATGACGAACTGACGAATCCTGAAGGCATCATCCTTCCTAACGACATTTCTGTTGCATTCAACTTAATCCAGCATGTCTTGGACAAAGCCGAACTGAAGCTTTAGACAGTTAAATATAGATTACACTAGACTACCTGGTGTATTAGTATTCCAGCGTGACTTTTCAATTTATTTATTTGTTTTTACTCTCTGCCTTAATGAGAGCTCTTTTCATTCCTTACAGATATTTTACTGAGGCTCCTCGTAGAAATTTACTAGTATTCGATTCCGAAAATACCGATATACTTTCGGCTGAGTCCGCCACACAACAGGATTAATAGTGCATGGATGACATGTGGGGCTCAACGCTCATGCCACCTATATTCGCTTAATACCTTTTCATATTTCCACTTATAAGTAACCCTTGGCGCACTTGCCGCGAATTCAAAAACTATCGTTTCATTCGGTCATGACCCGTTGCACGGACTGTCTAGTTCTAGGCCATCGTGGCTTCAAAGCCAGGTATACCGAAAATACTATCACAGGCTTTACGAAATGCTACGAAACTGGTGCCACAACTTTTGAAACAGATATCTGGACCACCAAGGATGAGGTATTGGTGATTTCACACGATGTGAACACAAAAAGAATTTTTTGTGACGAGGACGGGAACGAAACCAACTTCAACATTTTGGAGTCGTACTATGATCAGTTGAAGAACCTCCGGACAATTGAGTCAGGTGAATTAATGTTGACTTTCAAGGGCCTTTTAAAGTGGTTTGTGGGCTACATCAAAGATTACGGTGAGGATGAGTCTGAACACAGAATTATGCTCGATGTCAAGAATGCCAATCCTCCAAAGGTTTTGCAACTTGTCATCAGAGACATGCTAGAGGTGCACGACGACTTATCGTGGTGGTTTTCTAGAATCCAGTTCGGTGTGTGGAATTTGCGTTTCGTCAAGTACCTCAATCAGGATCCTTACTTCCAAAAACATTTCAGCTTGACCACGCCCAACAAGGGATTCAACCATCCAGATATCCTACACATTTCCGGTAGTTGGCAGGACTCCATGACGTACTTAGCCTACAATGAATACCTCAGAGCGTCGGATAACAAAAGGTTCAAGCTTTATATCACTGGAGTATCGATTATCTACATATCTACTTGGTCGACAGACTTTATCACGAAGTTCATGCCGGCGCTAAAAGCACAGGATCTCAAGTTGTTTACATGGACAATCAACAACGTTGCCCAGCTCGAATACTTTTGTCACTTGTCGCTGGCTGCGAAAATCAGAGAATACGGAATTATCAGTGACTGGCCGGATAAAATGGTGAAATATCTCCACGATATTGAGTCGCCCAAAGAAAATACCGAGGGTTCGGCGCTTGTTTCGTCACGCGACTTCTCTGTTCCATGGAAGTTAAGGGTCACCAACTACTTGTGCACAGCTTTGTTCTACGTATGTGGACTCAGAATAGTTTCTGGGCGAATAAGTCAGTTCTCATCGAGTGTTGATCCCAACGAGAAGGTGATTTTCAAAGCAAAATGGTTTCAGAAAGTATTTGCATTCTTGCAACTGCAGGGAATTTTTTAGATCGGTTTATAGAAAGAGTTGGTACACATCGTCTAGGTGTAGGTGTGCGATGAACATGGCAGATAAAGGCCGCGAACTATCATTTCAGTACATACACTTAAAGATTGAATCACCACAGTCATGATTAGCTCTCGCCTACCTAAACCCAAACATTCGGCAATAGATACTCTTACGGTCGTTCTACCGAAACATAAGGTGACGTCCACAGCACTTTTACATATCCCACAGGATACCCCATCAAAACCGACCGACTTGGAGAGAAGCAATCCTCAGGAGTATTCCAGAGCAGTTATCGAAATTGCCGGAAATAAGGCAACAGTGCAAACTTCGTATGAAGACACCATTCCATTGAAGGTGAGGTATCCCAACCTCAAACACCATTTTCCTCGCTACACTTTGGAGACCTGTCCTGATGACAGTCTTCGAAAGTGTCTAGAGGAGACCACAGAAGTTGTGAACAAGCTATTGGCACAGGCTGAGGGTATAGAGGAGAAGAAGGACGAAGTCAGCATTGTTGAGTTGACAACCGATGGATTGGGTGACGAAGTTAGAGGACGAACTGTGGAGATCCGCAACTACCAGGAAGATCCCATGCTTCCCCCGAAGTTCAAGCTTCGGAAGAACCGTCACAAGAACCCATCTCCGCCTCCACCGATTCTCAAGGCGGCTCCTGCTGAAAAAATAACCAAGGAAACAAAAGATAAGTGGAAGATTCCTTCGGCGGTATCCAACTGGAAAAACAATCAGGGATTTGCTATTTCATTGGGCAAGAGAGTGGTGGCTGCCAGCGGTGGCAGTTTGGGTTCTGACGCATCGATCAACGTGGAAAAATTTGGGCAGCTTTCGCTGGCTTTAGAAGAAGCCGATAAACAGGCAAGAGAAGACATCAGCATTCGTAATGAACAGCGAAGGAAAGCTGCCTTGCGTGAACAAGAGGAAAAGCTGAAGAAGCTAAAGGCGTTGGTGGAAAAGTCAAGAGACAGTACTGGCAAACGGAAAGGCTCGGAAACTTACGATTCTCGGAAGAGATCAAGAAAGTAACATTACTATGAATACACTAATTCTATTTTTTGGGCTTGCGACCTTTGGTGCGGACCTTGTCCCCACCCTCGTAGATGGACCGGTTAAACTCACTCTGCGCAGTGGAGTTTACCCATTCCAACACCCGATTGATCTGATAATCAGCGATTTTGCTGCTTAAATCATTCCTCAACTGGCTTTGGAGCTTTCCCAAGTCCTCCAAAGTACCGGTGTTGATTGTCTCCTCGGTAGTCTTTTGTCTCTTGTTGGGACTGTTTGCTGTGCGTCTATGTGGTCTTTTCCTCGTTATCACATCATCGTCACTGACCTCGGCCTCAGTCAAGGCTGCGGTGTTCGATTTGAGCTCTTCAATTTTAGAATTGACCGCATCAATATCAGTTTCGATGTCAGTTTCGACTCTGGGAAGCTTATCGAGCCATAGCGCCTTTCTTCTAGCCGTTATACTTGTAATCATGGCCTCCTTGACTCGGATCACCTCCTTACGCAACTGCGATTCCCTCTTTCCCCATGGATTCAACCATTTCACGAGTCTCTCGATATCTTCAGTCTGGTCGAAGTATCTCCATTGAGTGCCAGAAACAAGAGGCTCAGGGGCCTCTTCAATGAACTTCCTTTGCATAGTCAGTAACTCCGTGACATCAACATCATTTGGAATTCCCCCAACGGAATCAATGATCTGTGTGGAGTTGTTAATTGTGATAGTGTCTGTGCCAAATTGAACATCAAACTGTTGAGCTTCGGAGATAAAACTACGAGGTAAGTCCCGGAAGTTCATGGGTTTCAAAGGTTGCCCATTGTCACCCGAATCGTTCGGCTCCTCAATTGACTCTTCAACACATTTAGTTTCTTCGGATTTGACTTCTGTTTGATCAGGCTTCAAATTAGACATGATCTGGTTGGCTTTGTCGTCATCGATTTTGAGGTTCACCAGGACATCCATCGCAGTGGGGCCCTGAACCCAAAGTTTGCCCATGAGGTATGTCTCTTCTTGAACTTCATCCTTTTCATCTTCAAGATCATTGGCTTCGGCTTCTGCCTCCTCGTCTTCTTCTTCCTCGCGAACAAAATGAAGATTGGGAAGACCATTGTTCTCAAACCACCAATATCTGTTGTGGAATCTATCTTTTCCGAGAAGTCTCACACGCTGACAATCCATCTCGGTGAGCTTTGCCTCGACTGTTTTTTTGGCTTCTCTTAATTCCTTCACCTTTTCGATGGCCTCGTCTCTTTCCGTCCATAGCTTCTGAAATTCAGGGTCCTTCTCTGCTAGAGCTTTCTCATTCTCACTCATTTCGTAGCCCTTTGTGTTCAATCTTGTACGCTTTTTCTGAGCAGACCCTTCACTGGCAGCTTCTTGGATGGCTCCATGAATAGACGTGTGGATTTTGTTTGCTGCGTCGACAGCGCTTTTTAAATCACGGAGCGTATCCAATCTTGTTCTTCTCATGGTCGTGCTCGCTTCGAGTGATTCGGCAATATAGTCTCTGACAAGTTTGCCATTCACCAACAAGGACGTCAAAATGTGAAGAGTCTGTAATCTTAAGTCGATGCCCATGCTGTCGTAAAACTTGGCAAGGACAGTTGATGGAGTAGCAGGGAAGATCAGTTTGGGGGCAAGCGTCTTGAAAACGCGATTGATTATCGGTTGGAACTCAGACACATAATCAACCAAGGTGAGGGCACCCAATAAAATGACTTGCCAGTTTCCATCCTTTAGGTTTCTCTTACGAAGCCTCTCGTCCCATCTAACGCCTCTGTAGTTGATCACTGAGTGTGCATGGTGTCCCAAGTCTTTCTCTTCATCCTCATCATTGTCACTCATGTCAATATCCTCTGCTTCCTTGGACTCATCTTCCTCATCCGGCGATGCTGTTTCAGACTTGACCTTGACTCCATTGTTCTTTGGTGAAGGGGTTCCGATCATCGACTCGTTGTCAGATGCTTCATCTTCACTCTTCAAAGTCTTACTTTCATGTTCACTGTCGGATCCTCTCTCATCATTCATATCATCAACCTCGCCTTTACCTTGGTCAGCTATTAGAGAAACTTCGGTGGGAAGATTCACTCTCAAACCAAATACTTCATCGCTATCAGGGTCGTACTTTTTTCCGGGTAGCTCATTCGAAACCAAGCCACTCAAAGCAGCACACCAGATCTCATCTAGAAGTTCGCAACGTCCCAACTTGTTATACTGTTCAGTATTCCAGCTCATTGCAAGGATGAAATCGTCGAATGTGAAAGTGTCCAACTTCAAAACGGAATGGTAAATGTTAAGGAATGCCCAGCATTCGAGTGCTTCCTGTACTGAAAAAAGGTTGTGACTCTTCAAGTTGTCAATGTCGGCCCTTATGGATGAGATGTCCGATACCTTGTTGGAGTACTCTTCAGAATCAGGCTGAGTATTCTTCAATTCGGTTTCGTACTCGCTGATTTCTTTTTCAAGAGCCTCGGCACTAGAAGAGTTGAGTTCTTTAGCATTCTCAGGTAGTTCGAGTTCTTTTGGGAGTGGCCTGGAGTTTTGGAGATCGAAATTCAACTTCAAATCATCAACAATTGTCTTTTTCGAGGGTTGAAAGGAGGAGATAGTTGCTTGATCATTGGCTTCGAGCTCTTTCAGCACCGCTTCGGGCATATGATGAATAGCAAATCTTTGTCGAGTATCGTTCTTGGTGGCCCTGGCCGTACTGTCGTCATCGAGTATTCCTTCAATGCTACCTACAGCGGCGGCTGCCTTGAGGGCAGCTTTCTTTTTGAGTGATTGCCCACGTTGCTTCTTGCCCTTTGTAGGCTCAGGAGTCTCAGATCCCGGATCGGGTGTTGTTTGCAGTGCTGGGTCGTCTTCGTATAATATTTCTCCACTTGGGGTAGAAGACTCAAAGTGCTTGACAGCCTCTGGATAAGTCTGCGGAATACGGTACTTCTTCGCATACTTTTCCTTGACCACCCAAGGGGCTCCGACCTTGTGGGATCTGGTCACTGTGAGCTTCACAAACGTCTTAATCAACCACTTGGTGAAATGGTTTCGGTCTCTGGTGATCTGCTGGTAGGTGGCAATGATCTGTTTGCCCTCCGTGACGGTAGAAACGAGGTATTTGGTATCCGCAGGGTTGCTGTACTGTACCTTTTCTCTGATGATGCCCTTTTGCTTCATCGTCGACATGTAGGTGGAAACACGTTCATCCTGTTCGAGTTCTAGCAGGTTCCCCGTGTTGGTGAAGAGAGCCTTTTTAACGTAGACCTCCTCGCCCGGAAAGTAGTCGTTCTTGAATACCAGGTATACCTTATCGACCAATTGATCCAATCGTGTGATACGATTGAACTGAAGGAATCGAAGAATGTGCTCGCGTAGGGCCTCGGGGAAGTTTTTTTCCACGTCCTTGATCTCCTTGTTTTCGGAGTTGTAGGCTTCGAAGAAAGTCAAGCAAGAGTTGCCGGTGATTTCACACACAAACTTGCGTCGATAGTAATAATCCATGCGGTTGAGGTAGTCGTCGTACTCCACAAACCATTCTTTTGTCTGCGGAATGACATAGATTTCTGTATCGAGATCTTCCGGGACAGTGGGGGGTCGGACGTAAGTGACCTGCTTTCTTTTGTACAACACCATTGAAGGAAATGTTGAGTTCTGGGGATAATTGAAGCAAAACCAGTGGGAAGTGATGGATGGAATGCAAGTAGGGCTCGACTAGCAGTTGGTGGCAGAAAAGAGGCAGGGCCAATCAAAAAATGATATAAAAAATAACAGGAAAGGCAAGTGGAGAGGGAGATAAAACAGAGGGAAAAAATGATGGTATGCTAAATATGCACTCGCATGAGTCCGGTATCATTTTTCGATTATTTGGCTGCAACAGTTGCGTACAAGAAGCGAATCGCGTCTAAAATTGTATACCATGCATGGAGCCCAGCATAGGCCGAGAAAAGGAGAGTTGTCTTATGGGAATTTGCCTGTGTGGCGTAGATGTGGTGGGCTGAGGGGCTGGACGGCAAGATTGTCAGAAAAGAGATTTTGCTCTCACGATCTGCGTAAACGTACGGATAATGGCCGTTGCGCGAAGGTACATGGTTATAGTGTTTGCCAGCAAGTCGGAGGTACGGGTGCGCTCCAAACCTATAGGGACTGGCTATAGGAGAAAAGTGCGAGAAGTGAGAATGGGCGAGCGAATAGAATTGATCCGGCTTTTTTTTGGCCGTCTTGTGTAGGTATATTGACGCAGGGGGCATTGGTAGGCTTTGAATGGATATTTTTTTTTGTTGGCCTGTCGGCACTGGTATACTTCTTGTATTTTTTTTTTGAATTGCTTCTTTCATCCTTTCCATCATTTTCGTTTGTGTCGAGAACATCTCGCATATGCCAAATCCACAGAACCCTTGGCCAACAAGTCAAAACGAGAGGCGCGTGACGTCGTGGGGGCAGTCGAGCCACCCTATTCGGCCCGAATGTTTCTATTTCTCATTAATGTTGACCTTTTCGAACTTTATGTAGAATTTCAATGAACCCACCCTTTCCTGTTCCCGTATGGAGTTCTGCGTTGTTGCGTTGTTGCGATGGAATGTATGCCGGACACTTTTGCAGCATAAGCTTCCACTGATACCCAAAATTATTTCTAATGTCCCCGACAACTTCAAAGGATACACTGAAAATCTCTATAGACTGCAAGACAACGTAAGTAAATTTAGTTTGTATTGCAACCTCCAAGCGGATCGGCCGTCGTATGAGGAGCATCTGCTGCGAGCTCTGAGACTTAGACCGGGAAATTTATTTCGATGAACAGCAAAAACAGGGGCGGTCGATCACGATAATTGATCTACCGTTGACGTTTACAGGCTATTATCCATAAGTAGAATTTAAATTCTGGATCCACTGCGAAGTCGGAGTGGGTATTGCAATACTCATAGCTCTATTGGTTGTCTAGTGGCCTTGAAGGAGGCTTTGAAATTGCTAAAATTGGCCACCGTTGAGACGAAAGTGGAATACTCAGCCTTCAAGTAGGACTGCTAGGTGCTCTGGCGATGGTTCAATGGAAGGGTGTACCTTTTCACCGATAAAACACTGAAACCCCATAGACTATTATCATAGATATTATTTCCTCACGATACAGTAGGCGTGACTCTTATTCTTCAATATCCAAAATTAGGTCGACCGTTTATTTTCCTTTTTTTTTTCCGGTTGTATAATTTCACCATATGTTTTCATCTCTACGAGATTTCTAGATTCTGGAACCTGACGCACTGCAATTTGAACACCGCAGACTCAACTCACCCAAAAAGAAAAGAAACTTACCAAAAACCGTACTCATAGAACAATCCACCGACAACTCTATTATGACTAGAAATTACAAAATACTGTCCATCTCCCACTGGCTTCACTTGGTGGTATCACAATCTCGGTGCAGTACTGAAGGAAAAAAACCACGAATGAGAAGTAGCCCGAGTAAGCTGATCATCTTCTCTTCCCGAAACATGCTTGGGCCCCAAAGAGTACCTCTTGGTGCCAGAAGCTTAAGGTTTTTTTCTTTTTCAGCTTCCAGAAGTTTCCATAAAGTCCCTACCCTCCTCAACAAAGAGGAGATCGCCTCTCCACTGGACTTGGCTAAGGAATCCAACCTTCCAAAAGTCGAACACGACTTGAAAACCAACCCCCGTGCGGCCAAACAAAAGAATCCGTTTTTGTCGGACCACAAGATTGAAAATGACCCCACATATAAAATGTCTGGGTTCTTGCAGGGCATTGGCCAGACCGTCATCAAACTTTTCAATATTGACATGGACAAGTCTCGTGCTGGCCCCGTGGCCGGATCCTACTACTTTGGCGAATGTAAAAGACAAGGCATGTATTATCCAAATGAACCGCTCTCGGATACCGCCAAGTTCTATTACGAGACGTTGAGACTACCCCAAAGTTTCTCGCAGTGGTTCCAAATCACCGCATTGCACTACTGGATTTTGTCAGTGAGAATGAGAGCCATGCCTTTCGAGTACGGCAGAAACTACCAGCAGAAGTTGGTGGATAGAATTTTCAGAGACATGGAATTGAGAATGAGTGGAGAGTTGGGTATCAGCTCCAACAGAATTATTGAGGGATACTTGAAGGACTACCATACCCAGCTCTTGGGATGTGTGTTGTCGTATGATGAGGGGTTGATGACCGACGACATCACGTTGGCAGCAGCCATCTGGAGAAATATCTTCAACGGAAACCCAAACTCAGACATGAGACACATCGAGTCCATGGTTGGATACGTCAGACAACAGTTGTACGTTCTCAATAAAATGAGCGACAGAGAGTTTGGATTCGGCAAGTTCAAGTTCGTTCCACCAGATCAAGTCGTGAAGCCTTTGACTAAGGATCAGGAGGAGAAGTTGAGACAAGCAGCTAAGGAGGAGTTTGCAACGAAGACTTTGCCTTCGCAGAAGAGTAAGCTCTCGTTGGACGAGTAATGTACATAGAATACTAATATCTATTTCTGCGGCATCAAAACACTATTAATGAAAGTCATATATGACATGCAAAATCACAATTTGGCTCCAGACAAGCCTGTCCAGTCCTCACCGAACGAGTCCCGAACCATCACGTTCATGATGGCATAGTCCTCACCCTCCTTTGCACCAGGATGGTCATTGGATCCCAACATGATGTCCTCATAGA
Organism: Sungouiella tsuchiyae; assembly: GCA_030566995.1. Classification (NCBI taxonomy): domain Eukaryota; kingdom Fungi; phylum Ascomycota; class Pichiomycetes; order Serinales; family Metschnikowiaceae; genus Sungouiella; species Sungouiella tsuchiyae. The sequence goes on along the minus strand of JAJLRO010000003.1, from coordinate 256,718 downwards.
AATGGAAGCCAAACCGATTGTAGATGGGAATATTGACAGGCGACGAACTTTCCAAATAGGCGAGGTTGGAGGTGCCAGGTAAGTCGATGTAATTATGGAACATGTAATCAAACATGAGCCTTACATTTCCCTTCCCACGAGCACTGGCAACAGAGCCCAAGTACACCAAGGTATAGACACTTTTGTCCATGAATCTCGAATCACTCGTCAAGATTCTTTCCGCGGTGTCATGCAAAAGGGGCAACATGCCCTTGAAAATCTTCTCACGGCCTTCCTCTCCGGCCATTTCCCAGAGTTTATGGTAGCCAGCATCCATGAGATTGGCAAAGCTGTCCAAACCATCAACTTCTGAGGTTGGGGTAGACCAAAGAGCGACGGTTTCGAACTCTGTCTCGGTTTCACCAATTCCAAGACAGATACCTTTAGCGATGTGTTGTCTGACATAACATTCGTACACAGTGTACTCAAGTTTCTCTCTATAGATTGGATCAGTGATGTGGTTGGTCAATAATCTAGACAAAGAATCGGTTTTAAACGACTGCACCAACGTGGAAGCGGCCTTGGGCACGTCGACATCGCTTAAGGGTCTCACTCTGGAGAAATTTCGAGTAGTAGTGGCGGTGGAAGTGGCCATGGTATTTGGAGAATATGGAGATTTCAGGTTGCAGCAATAAGATGCGAGAAGCGATCAGAATGATAAGACAAATTTATACTGATAGCTTAACTTAACGAACATATCCTTCTTTGAAACACGACGATGACTGGTGATCTATTGCGGTATTCAAGTTGGTTATCTTTTGTGTTAATCAAAAAGTATAGGGAGAACGCTTGGGTTTGAGCTGATAAGGACTTGGCCCGGGAGAACGGGCATTCGCTATATATAGCGTTTCTGTGCGATAGGAAGCTCGGCCCCCAAAGTAGAAAGTGAAGCCGAAACGGCGTTCCTGTACGGTCTCACGGCTCTAGCCAGAAAGAGCATGTGGATTCCAGAAAATATATCTGGTTACAACACACGCTGATGCTACGACTGCCTGATTGGTGATTTTTGGTTAGCGGGCGGCGGCTTCGTAGGATTATGCGGGAGTCAGCGGGAATGGCCGAGTTCATTGGTCCCGTGGTATGTGAGTGTGTACATGGCAGCTGAGATCTGTGATTCACGAATTGCAACACTCATTAAGTTAGGTGCCCGTATCTCATAATTTTGGTACCTTCTAGAGGTTTTTGGTGGAACTTAGATGGAACATTTCAATGAAGACATCAAATTGACTATGTTTTGGAACTTCTACGTTTACTGTACACGATCCACTATCTCTGACCGTCTGCACGGTTTCTTTCTGTGTCGTATTCATTATCTACTTCTTTCCCTTCTTTTTCTTTTTCTTGTTCTTGCTCGAGCTGGATGCCAGAGGAGCAGTTTGTGGCACAGGCGAAGACTCAACGACCCCCTGGTGACCACCAGACTTCTTCTTCAAATCCTTCTTGGAAGGCTTGTAGTATGACCGGAGCTTCATAGGTAACCACCTCTCACTGTCCAAGTCCTTCTCGGGATTAAACTCGCTAGCGTGCTTGAAAAACTTGTGCTTGGAGAACTTGGGCTTCGTGGTCTTCTTCGTCACCTTAAAGTCCGGTTGTCTGATCTTGATCGTAGGCACAGGGAGGGCTGGAGCCAATTCTTCCACATTAACAGCCAACAAATCTTCAACGTCAGCATCACACTCGAGCTCTTCCACCGGAAGCAATCCCTCCGTGCTGGAATGAAGAAGACTTGCCACAACGTCCGATTCTTTCACAGTAGATAAAAAGTTCAACAACTCAACAGAATAAGCATCGAGATTAACAGCCAGAAGCTTCACAGCCACTGCAAGGATGAACTTGTACAAGGAGTCGTTCTCTCTGATCGCCTCAACATCGAGAGTTCTGAACTTGGAAACAAGTGCCTTGTACAAGTCGGATAGCTTTTTGGCACCATTCAAGAGCTCATAGACTTCAATGAGGGATTCGAATATACTGCCGTGAAGAGGTCCGTTGGAAGATGCGAGCTCGATGGCAACCAACTTCTCCAAGACCAAACACGATTGGTCGTACTTGGAAACTTTGGCGTTGATGGCCACCAAAAGCAAAGCAGCCACCACAAGGATGTCAGAAGCCTCGTTCTTCTCTAGCTCAGAATTGGCGAACCTGAACAACTTTCTGCTCACTGCGCGGTTGTACTCTGGGTTTTCGATGTCCTCGAAAGTGATATTCAACTTGAGAAGCACCTTGTAGACCAAGGGGGTCAAGTCGCCCTCCGACTCAGCCGCGAACTGCTGGATAAATCTATTGCTCACGTAGTTGGAAGTCTTGGAGAGGGTGTTGGTCTGGTAAGACAATAGCAAGTGGTTTTTCAACAACACCTTCGACTGAGACCTGGTCAACTTCAGTCTCAAGTGGTGAAGGTTGTACTGATAGTTTAATTCCCTGCTGTTGTAGTTGATGTTGTCATACGCTGGCCTGACCGATATGAGGTTGTTCTTGACAATGAGCTGGAGCATGAGGTCGGTGATATCTACCAAATCCAAGTTTTCCAACACGTCGATGGCCAGTTGTTCACGACCGGTGACCTGGTATATATATGCGATAGTCAAAGTGATCGGAGTCAACTCGAGTGCGAGGTCGACGGGGTCTGCGTCCATGTTCTGAGTCTTGCACAAGTCCAATGCGGAGTTCAACAAGTCTAAGCTGCGAGCCAAGTTGCCCTTGGCCAACTCGATCAATGCATTGTTGAAGATGAAGTCATAGGAGGCGGCTGCATCGGTCAAGTCCAAAAGTGGTTTTTGCGACGACGTGGTCTTGAGCAAGAGCTGTGACAAAATGGCTCTCTCGTTACAGGCCAAGTCCATCTGGCTGTCGATGGCATTAGATGCAATGAGCTCGTGGTACAATTTCAAGGCAAGCGCAACGTCCCCATTTTGGTAGCAGCTCTGCGCCATCACATGCTTCAAGGCTCTCAACAATACCTGGCTCAAACCAGATGAATTGACGGTGGAGTCGTACACGGCCTTCAAAAGGTCGGTGTTGGCTGTCTTGTAGTATACGTAGGCCTTTTCCAACGGATATTCCTGGTGAATCTCGGCAGGAACCTCGCTGATCAAGTTAAGAGCCTTGTAGTATTTGTCTGTGTTGATCAATGACACAAGACAGTTGTGGAAGGCTTCCAAGTCTTTGAACTGCTTGACTTTGGACAAGTACTGATACGAGACCTCGTAAATGGCCTCGTGGTCACTGACGTCCGTGGCAGAGCCGACATTAAGGCCCTTAAAGGCATCGATTACCGACCTGGACATGAGGGGGTTGTGGAGGAGAGGAGGGTTTGGTGGACATTTTTTTCAACTACATGCAAGACGGTAGTTGGAACCACTCGAGGAGACCAGATTAGTAGAAGAAAGGACTATTATTTTTCTGGAAAAAAAGATCAAAAAGAATTGATCATTCTTCTTGTGGCTCTCCCATGGGCTCTACTTGACATCATGGAATTGTTCATTAGGGTATAAATGTGGTAATTATGGTAAATGTGGTAAATGTGGGTATAAAAGTTGCGGATCGTAGAGTCTAGGTCGAAAGTACCTTGAAATTGTTCTTCACCACAAGATGTGCCTTGCCCTTATTGACACCAACAGACATCGACCGTTTGCGTCTCATGATGTCGCGGTGCTTGGACGCCAATCGACGCTCTACGTCGTCATCCTCATTGGACATCGTCAGATATAAGATCTTCTTCATGGCGTTTCTAGGCGGCGTGATGTAACTGGGCAACCGGTTGAATTTGTGCACCGTGCGTGACTCGTTGTTGTAGTTTCTAGGTTGGTATACCTCCTTGAGTGTTCTCTGGTGACTATCAGATATGAGATAGCCAGGGTATTCCGAGATGCTCAAGTTGGTCAATGGGCTCCTGGCGGCCATGGATGTCTGCTTCAACGCCATGATTTTTGGCTGCAATATGTTTTCTTTATCGTCGTGGGTCTCGTCACCATTTTGTGTTTGGTGGTGCTTGGCGTGTTCCTCTGGTTTGTCTTCATAGATGGTGAATCCAAGAGACGAGTTCGCGCGGGAAGGCGTCAAACTGACTCCTAGTTTGGGCAATTTGACTGGCAGACTTCGCGCAAAAGGGTTTCTGGCTGGGGTGGAGCTCTTGGACTTAATTGGAGACGAACTCCTGGAGTTGATGAAACTGTCTCGCTGGGGAGACAACGGTCTGATGGGTGAGGACATATAAGCAGATGGAAAGAAAAAGATGCGAAAAAGAAGACTATAAACGAGTCGTAAAAGGGTAGAAATGTTTTTCCACCACCACGGGAATGGCTGCGGTTATATATCAGAGTGACCTATTTCCGATCGCTCCTGGAGATTAGGTTATGGATAATATGCGAGTTTCGCGGTCAGCCACGCTAAGACGCACATAGCACCAACAGGAAATAAGTGGATACCAAGAAAAATGTTGTTTCTGCTCATCAAGACCAATCAATGGAATAACAACTATCGTGGCGGTGACCTTGCTTATGTCATCTGCTTATTCTGTATGGACACCCGGAATACAAGTCTGGAAACTTGTTTGTTTCCCGGCTCTTCGTGGAGTAGTGCAGGTGAGCCAACACGGTATAGCGGTGCCTTCACAATGTTCGGTATTTTCAAGAAATTCTGGCACCTAGATACCCTAACCAGTTTGGTACATCCGAGCAGTGGATCCATTGCTGGGTATATTTTTTGAGCGTTCCTATTGCAAGATCTAAGCTCTGTTGTTAGGGGTAACCTAGGAGCCCCGACATTAAGTTGCACCCAAATCCATGCCAATGTAGTTCCAATTGTGAAATTCGTTACATCTCTCATCCCTATCTTCCGCTTATCCTATTTACCCTCTATAGAAATTGTTTACCACAAAAGGAAGCTTGGTCACCTTGCCAGGTCTCAATTTGCCTCGGATATCAATCTGAACATCCGACCCTAACTTCACCTTCTTGTCAATGTACGACTGCGCAACGTTCAGTCCCAATGTTGGCGACAATGATCCAGAGGTGATGTGCCCAACCTCATTGCCCTCAGTATCCAAGATCTTGCTGCCTGTTCTTGGGGCCGGACCTTTGGACACCACGCCGATACGACGAGCCTTGACCAAGCCCTTGTTGGTCAATTGCTCCAAGATCTTGGAGCTTCCGTTGAAGTTGGCTTCGCTGTTTCTTCTAGTCTTGGGAATCAACCATGCCAACGATGCCTCAACAGGCGTGATGGACTCGTTCAACTCATTACCGTAGAGACACATTCCAGCCTCCAATCTCAACGAATCTCTTGCAGCCAAACCAATTGGCTTGACCAACTCTGGAAAATCGTCGATCAACGTCTCAAAGAACTGTCTGGCCTGTTGAGATTCGACCTCGTTCGTAGATGGAATTGAAAGCTCAAAGCCGTCTTCTCCGGTATAACCTGTTCTGGAAAGGTGGATATCGGCATCTATGCCGTTCAACTTCAAGAATTGTGTTTGGCCGAAAGTGACACCCAGCAATTTCTCGTTGGTGAATTTCTGCATCAAATTGGCAGCCTCGGGTCCTTGAACTGCCAACAAAGTGCCTTCGAAGGTAGAATGGTTGGCACCAGGGAATGCCTTCAATTCCTCGGCCATAAATGCAAGATCCTTATCTCTACAGCCAGCATTGGTGACCATATAGTACTTCTCATCCCCATGTTTGGTGATAATAGTATCGTCGATGATTCCTCCTTCACTGTTAAGCAACACTGATAAGCTGGAGGTGAAAGGTTGAAGCTGAGATAAGTCAATAGGGGTGATTTTCTGCAAAAAAGCAGCCGCCTCCGGACCCTGAAGGCGATGCTGCAACATGTGACTCACGTCAAACAATCCCACTTTGGATCTGACCCAGTTGTGGGATTCGATATGACTCTGGTCCTTGTACATGATTGGCATCTCGAATCCAGCATATGGAACGAACTTTGCGCCATACTTGACGTGGCTCTGGTACAACGGGGTTTTCCTTAAGGCAGGCGTACTATAGAATCTGCGGAACATGCCTGATTTACGGTTTTTAAATTATCTGGCGCTAGACTCGAGGTTATATAGTGAAGGGCCATGTGAAGGCTGACATACAGGTGAGCTGACTCTGTTGACTCTGGAACTCGCAGTCAAAATGAGTATGGACGGGAGATAAAGACAGTTGTGAGCTTGTATGAAATCTTCCAGGAATTCACCTTTCCTTAACCACTTTCATTTCTCCATGGAGTCAATTCTTGTATCTGATTGCTCGATGACAGAAGATGAGGACATATTTCTAGACTTGGTATGATTTTGACCACAATTTCTGGGCTTGATGCAATAAACTGGGTCTTATGGACTTCGTTTAGGAATTTAATGTGGCTTTGTGACGAGATTACTAAATCTGATTGATCTACCTGATCCAACAAAGTTGCTTTAACTATAATTGTAAATACAAACGATTCCTATGCCTAAAGTAACATATATGGCAGCTCCGCATCCAGAATGTCCAAGTGTTCGCAGCCAAAATGCATCTATCGCTAGGTGCAGCGGACAAGAACAAAGTGCATCCTTCAAGAGCCAGAACATAAGCACCAAAACGATATTGACCATCCAAAGGCCAGGAAAAATCACTCCCATGTAGAGATTATAGATTGCAATGGGGCACCATTTTGTATGGAACCTGCACTTCTCACATGTCCAGCTTTCTCTATCAAGAGAGCTAGTAGTGGATAATTCAATAGGACCAGACAAAAGGAGCATTTTTGATTGAATTTGGTGCTCGAGATCCCGAGTTCTTTTATGTGTTCGTTTATCTTTTTTTTCTATCTTTCGACGTCAAATCGACATCCATTGTGTTTCCGTTGCGAGTAACCGTGTCCCAGGATATTACCTGATTAGTTAGCAATGCAAGGTCAGTGCATGCCGCTTTATCAAACGGCAAGACTTATTACTCATTTTTAAAGACTTATTCCTCATTCGCTCGCTGGTACACTCTCCACTTTATTAAATATTTTTCAATAATTTACAAAAAGTCAATATCGCAACCTCTCCACAAGATGATCTGATCTACATGCTATAGAAACCGCGCGTAACTACATCTCATCTATGAGGCACGATGTCCACCTTTGACCTCAGCAAAATCGTTGAGTCGCTCCAGTCCTCCAAAATCAAGAGCAGAAATGACGCCTTGAATCTATTGGCCGGAATGCCGGCCGCCAAGCTAAGACTCCATACCAAGCAGTTCAATGCTCTTGTTGGTGGTGTTCTCAAGCTGATCGACATCGAAAAGCAAATCTATGCCAATAACGCATCCAATCCTGTCATGTCGAGATTAGCCATTGCATCTAGCGTCTTGCGGGATGTAATTGAGGAGGAATTGAATACTCCACATCGAAAACCTCGATACAAGCACTGTCAGTCCTTCATCGACAGCATTATCTCACACTACTTCATCAATTCGGGGCTGACACTCGAACCTTGCATATTTTCTTTCTCGCAGATCATCCAGAAGTTGCTTTTGGAAGATTTTTTCATCACTCACTTGACAGTGGAGGCATGGTTGAGGCTCTATAAGTTTCTCATTAGAGCCGTCAACGTAGGCTTTGATGAGGGAACAAATTCGCCTTCTGCAAACGAAAATATCCTTTGCTCTCTTCTAGGGTCTTTGTTTCTCTTGATTGGCGGAAATACCTCCCTGGTATATCTACCAATCTACCAGGATCGTGCATACTTCCCACTCCTAAAGGTTATCAAGAGATGCCTACGAGCTTACGACAAAAGAGAAAGCTCCGTGCTTGTTGGCTGCTTTAAGCTCATTAATAAGTTGTTGGTGATCCTAGCGACCGAAGATATTCGTCTTTCTCATGAGGTCATCAAACACGCCTTCAAGTCCATCATACAATTTTCCTCTACTTCTGTCGATTCTTTGTTTGTTCAATTCACCATCTTTCTTAATCTTGACCCTGTGCATCGTTATTTCGACGTGACTAAACTACCAAGGCTTATCGGTGTGGATAATGCCATGAGCGACGAAACTTTGAGCAACTCATCGGAAGAAGAAATGGAGCTACAACTATACACGGCTGGAATGCTTATTCAAGAGCTTATAGCTCGTTCATGCACCGTGGTAGGAACCTTGGGTACTAATGAAATAATTATGAGCGACAATATTGAAGTCAATTGGTTTAATCTACCCAACCTTCTGTTCGTTGGTTCGAACCCAACTGTGTGGCAATTATTGACTGGTCTTGTGAAATTAATTCACTCCTACTACAAGCTAAGGTCCAAATTAACAACCTCGTTCCTGGAAATATCCGACCGTCCGAACCGGAACGCTAATCCATCATTGGCTTCAAATGCGCCGAAATTCAAAAGACAAAAGTTAAAAGATCTGCGATCAAAATTATGGACTTGTGATACTGCTGTTCTGTTCTACATGTCGCTCGCAACAAATCAGAATGACAACAAGACTCAGCTCTGTGGTATCCAGTTACTCACAATACATTGCGAGCTATTTGAAAGCATAACTGTTCCAAACAATTCGGCTGTCAATATTGAAAGTGAAGCTTCAACTTCGTGGAACTTGAACGAGTCAACCTTGCTAGACTTGAAGTTCGTATCTTCGAATGAGCCCAACTCCAACTTGTTACCAAGTTTGAGTCTCATGATCAGATTATTGAATGAGTCAAAAATGTCATTTTGGGCACTCGTTTGTTGCCGCGCAATAATAGCAAAAATGGATATGAAAATTGGTCCAAATCACCAAATTTTTACGAAGCGATTGCATCAAATGCTCAAAGTGCTACTTCCATTCATAAAGGAAAGTGAATATGCCACTCCGGCGACCAGTATTATTGTTGATATTTTGCAGTCACAATCGGGGGCCAATATTCATGTACTTTTTGACGATAACCTTAGGTCACAATTTCACAATGTTATTGATTTAGCCGATTTGGCGGGCCCATGTCACATCGATATGTACGCATTAAAATTCTGGTGGTGTTTATCCCGAGTTTTTCAAGGTGTCTCCAAAAATGAAGATCTCGCTTTCGGTATCAGTCGATGGTTCATATCGAAATGGCTGGGTAGCTTGATTTTCTTTGATTCTGGGATGAAAAGATATTCACAGAATCCCACGCCAGATGCTAAAGTTGTTCAGCAGCTTCTTTCTTGGCTTGGTGGAAGCAAGCATTTCGAGTACAAGACATCAAATGAAATTCTTCCAGGCTTTGAAGAATACTCGCACATTTATGGAGAACTGAAAGAATGTGAACTATTACAGACATTCATCGCTAAACAAAATGTCGAAGTTGGAGTCGAGACCAGGATCGACAACACGCTTTTGGGCCTACTGCTACCGGGTGCATTGGGTGCGTTTGATTCCGTTTGTGCTCTGATCACCGAAGTTACAGTATTGGTCATTGACTCTGGAGCTAGCTTCGAAGTGAAAACTGACTGGGCAATTTCGCTCCTGATTACTCTTGATGGATTATTTATCGAAACAAGCTCCACCTTCGATTATCTAATGGGTTGCTTGAAAGAGATTTGGCAAATAATTGCAGATCAAATAAGTACCTCTGACCGGACCTCTTATGTTATTCGACTGATTTTGAAGTCCCAAATCTCGCAAGAGATTTTGGTCCGCTCGAGCTTCCCATTTGACAACATATTTTCCCGGCTGCGGGAGTTGCAGAATCGGGATCGTCCATTTTTGAATAGGGCAATTCAGGATGATTCTGACTTCGATGATTTCTCATCTTCAGGAGGAGAAGCGATAACTTCTCGATACGGTCGATCATTCTCGAAGACTCCATCTACCGAAACGAATGCTGTAGGGTCAATAGATTTTTTCAGATTTATTGTCCTATATGGGAGTTCAACGATCGAGGATCAAATGAGGCAGCTTGATAAAACTGATGCTTCTGTTGTTCTTTCATGCGTTCAATTTTATACATCTTATTTAAAGTTGAAGCCCACTGAATTTCTTAAGGAGATCCTGTTTGTTGCCCTCGTGAGAGCAATTGGTGAAGGACCGTTATCTGATCAGTCCCTTGACAGAAATGATCTAACCATCTCCACTTGTTGTGACCTTCTTGAAATGTTACTTCCCCTCTGTCGTGATGGTGATTTGAAAGAGTACAAAAATGATTGCATCGATCTATTCACTTATTTATCGCAATGTGTTCAGAAAGGATTGTTCTTGACAGAGTCCAAGATTACAAGGTTTTGGAATCTATTTCTTGAAATGTCAACTTCCGATATGCCTGTGATCCACGCGAGTCCACTTTTGCTGGCATTTTTAGAGGACTTTGAGGAGTTTCCGAATCGCATTAAAATTAAAATTTCGGAATCGCTCAGTATCGCTTTGTCTAGTATGGACTTGACGGGACGAATGAACGCTTATAGGGAAATTCTCGTTCGATTCCCTAATCCGCAATCTTCAATTGAACGATGCGCAACTTATTGTTTGTTTTTCGGCTTGCTAACCAAGAACAATCAACAATTGAGAATGGCTGCCTTGTTCAACTTAATTGAGTGCACCCAGTTTGATTTCTTCAAGCCATATATTAAGAGTGCTGTTCAAATCATTAGCAGGTTTTCCAGCGAGGAAGGACCTAAAATGCTATTTTTGTCTTGTAAACTTGAAATCATAAAATGCTGGTGGAGGTACAACCATGATTTTTTTGAGTTTCCATATGACTTGTTTGGTTTTCTGGATAGGAACTCTTTCTTGTCGGACAACTACCGAGAGATCGTGGCGGTTTTAATTGCAATTAAACCACAATCGAATGTGGACCCATCAGTCATCATCGGTAACATCGCGAAGATGAAAAGTTCGGATGTTCAGAGTTTGGTATGTGATGGTTTGCCGATAATCGTTCCCTTAGCCTATACTTCAGATGGAATCAGAAACTCTGTTTTCAAAGCATTATCTGAAATATTGAGTGACTACTATAAAACCTACATGAGACAGAAAGTACTTCTCACAATATTGGAGACAATACGATTTACAGATTTCAAGAATGAGCGAATAATCTCAAGTATTCTCGTGTTTGCACCAAATAGCAACTGCTTCAATTCTGACGAAGTTGTGGAGACATCCCTGCAAACTGTAGTGTCTCCCAGTTCGAGTTTAGATTTGATTAATGCCTTGATTTCCAAATACTGGAGCCAAGAAAGCGGGCCCTTTTGGACTGTGAAGCATACATATTTTCTCATTCGACAACTCGGAAGAGCGGGAGGTTTGAACAAGGTTCTATTCCTTCGAGCACTAAAGTACGTTCTATGCTTCAGCCATCGGTCCCTTTCAAGCTTCAAGCTATTTGAGTTGACCGCTGCTGTATGTCTTTCGTTAAGCACACCAGCACTAGAGAAGGATATTTTCGTGGTTTTGCAACTTTTTGATAAGCAATGTCTACTTGATGAAGACTTACAAGGTTGCACCATCACTATATTTAAAATTTTGTGCAAAATCTGTGAAGGTTCTCCCTCGTCCGAAAAATCAAAATTTGTTCAAGACCTTGACACCCATTATTCTTCCAAGGATGCTAAGTTTGGAACGTCTGGACCATTAATCCGTGCCGCGTTGGATTATTGTGAAGCAAAGGAGGTGTCTTTAAGTTATAGTGATTTTGAAAACTTCTTGGTGGATCCAGTGTTCCAATCGGCAATTGAGTCGAATTATGATATCATTATTGCATTATTGTCGTCTCTTCTGAAGTTTGCGATAAAGACAGGGATTCATAAACCACACAAAGATTTAGTCAAATTGTTTGTGCAGAAGGGAATCAAATCTGCTAATGATGATTTGAGATTGTGGATTTCTGAGTATTTATCACAATTCTACTTGATGGGTTCATTTGAAGACAACATTGATGATATCATTGATAGCAAGGAATTCTATTCTTCAAGCAAGGATGAGTTCATGCAAGAAATCGGCCGGATGGACTTTTTCATGGAGCTACTCATGGGTTATGTTAAAGGCTCCGATTACGAACAGGTTGCCTTCGTGGAAACGATTTTGGGCTCGCTCTTGTGGAAATTCGAAACCAGAAAGAGTGACGTCCAGAAGTACTTAGACTTTGAAAGGTTTTACCCTTCGCTTAATGAGTACTTGGCTCCTCTTGACTTCCATTCTTGTATTCTTCTCAATTCTTCCAATAACGATTTTGATGTGACAACCGTTTCTTTGGACTCGTTTATCTTGAACTTGCCATCTCTCCTTACGGAAGATGCACCTGAGAATTGGATGAGTCAACTTCTACTTTCCATCGTTCAAGAGGTTGCAACATTCACCAGCATGGCATCCCTTCTTGCCAGTTACATTCTTAAAATACCCGAATCCTCGGGAACATTGCTTCCAAAGTTAATTTGTTTCTATATCACATTAACAGGAACACAAGGAGCTACCAAGATGAAGAGTTTGATCGAATCGTTCTGGAAGAATTTCAGGAGACCTTATGATTTTTATGCCATTGAAATGATCAAGGATACTGTTCTTCTTGCTCGGGTGGGTGCCAAATTAGGTATTGAAGTCTTCAAAGAATTCTATGAGTCATTGAATAAGTCTGAGCTCTACTTGATTGTAAAGGAGGGCTGGTTTCTGAAATCGGCCATGATTCTTTTCGAAGATTCCATCAACGGGCAACAGGATATCATCAATCGGAAGTCACAAATGTCGAAGATTAACAGTATCTATGAATCCTTAGACGAAGATGATCTTTTTCAAGCTTTACCCGAAGAATCGTCAGTTGACAACGCTTTGAGTCTTATTTCGCAGCTTGGAAGCTCTGCCGACAAGGTGCATTATTCAAGTGGTCAGCTTGATGCGTCAATTTTTCTCAAGGGATCATCAGAACGAAAGCAGGTCACTCCGTCTTTAATTGAAGATGGGCTTCTTGGAATCTCCAGAGCTATGGATTTGAATTCTGATAGTAGATCTGCCTGCTATGAATGGGCTTGGAAACTTAACCTGTGGGACACTCCGGCTCCAGAAAAACCACAAGCGAAACATGAAGTCATTTATTCATATTTCAAACAGGTATATGACTCTCCTTCGATGGCTAGATCAATCTTTGAAAACTCGACATTGCTGATATTAGATCAGCAGAAGAGCATATTTGGAGATAAGAAGGTTGAAAAAAATATAAAATTCCGATTCAAGCAACTTTTTGAGTCATTGTCGGTCCTCCAATCCGTGCAAGTGATTTTCGATAGAAAGCTTTCTGATTTCAATAGTTCTGTTCAAAATTTTAACGAGCTGACCCTGTGGTTTCAAAGCACTGATCTTGAATACTTCGAAGATATTCTCAAGGCAAGACAAATTGGTTTTAAGCTCCTTGGTGACCAAATTGTGGACTCGACTCAAGACGTAATTTCGGTGTCCCCTTCGCGTGATCTTTGCTTACAAGGCTTTGCGAGTGAGGTCATCAGAGCTACAGAAGCGTATCGACAGAACAATCAAATGCAGAAAATGGTCAGTTCGACTGTTCTCTTAGAAAAGCTCGTGAAAACAAGCGATTTTCACGATAGAAATGTCCAGGATGAACTATTGCGATTGTCCAAGTTCCAATTTGCCAAAACAATCTGGAAAAGTGGACAAACCAGTACGCCTGTCGCCATGTTGGAAGATTTGGGGAATGATGGGTCCATTATGTTTCCAGTTACATGTCTCTCTATTGACAAAGCGCTCATCTCTGCCACACTTGCGAAATGGCTAGCAGAGTCTAGACAAAGCCTTGGCATAACGATTTTGAACCTGATTATCGAGCCAATGAAGGGTGCCGTCAGTGAGATGGAGAACAACCTTCAAAGAGGTGAAGTGTTTCATCTTTTGGCTCATTTTTGTGAACAGCAGTACAAGTCGAGAAATCTTTTGGATCAATTGGAAGACCTCGCAAGGAGGGTAAAGAGTAAGCGGGCTGAAATCGAAGAAATTAAAGTACATTACGGACGCACATCGGTTTCTTCAATTGAAAAGAAGAGCGTGCAAAAGTACTACAACAGCTTAAAGAGTCAAGTCAATTCCGAAGATTCTGAGCTTCAAACGTTAAAAGAAAGACGCGAAGTGTTTGCTGCTAATGCTCTCACGTATTATTTGAACTCACTTTTAGTTGCTGATGAACATAGTTCGGATATGGATAACTTCTTTTCATTGTTTTTGGAATTATCGCACGACAACGAGTTGCAGACTACTATTCTGAAGAATTTGGAACGACTTCCAAGTTCCAAGCCAATTTCTTGGTGTACTCAATTGCTTTCGAGAATATCCGATGAAGAGTCGCCATTTCAAGGTTCAGCGCAAGGTTTGATTTTGCGTATTTGCAGGGAACACCCATTTCATTCGTTGTATTACTTGATCTCGCTTTTGAAACATTATGACGTCGCTAGAAATACATCCAACTCAATGATGTTGGTTCGAGTTGAAGCTGCTAGAAAATTAAAGGATAAGCTATTCAGTCAAAATGCCGAATTCGGGTCATCTGTCATTTTGCCGATTGAAAAGCTTTCTGATCAGTCGATCATATTAAGCGAGTACAAGAGCTCGAAGGGTAGAAAACTTGATCTTGAAAAGTTGAAAGTTGGAGCCTATTGGTTGAACGAGCTTCCTAGAATCCCACCTCCAACGTTGGATATTCCTGTGAGTTCGACTGGGTATGCCTTTGTTCCACGAATGACCAGCATTATGCCAAAGGTGTCAATTGCTACTTCGGGCCTCAGTTTACCCAAAATTGCAACATTCATCCTATCTGATGGACGCCAACATAAGATGCTCCTCAAGCATGGAGCTGATGATTTGCGTCAAGATGCCACGATGGAGCAGGTATTCAATAAGGTCAATGACATCTTCATTAAAGACCGAGAAACGAGAAAGCGCAAATTGAAAGTTCGGACTTACAAGGCAGTCCCATTAGGACCCAAGGCCGGTGTGATTGAATTTGTATTGAATTCCAAAGCACTCATTGAGGTCATTCGTCCATATCATCAAAAGCTCGACGGCCTCAAATCAGACACTGCACGGGCGCAAATGAAAGACTGTCAAACAAGCGACTTAAGCGAACGGTTGCAAGTGTACAACGCGATCACTACCAAGATCCATCCGGTTCTCCGTCATTACTTCACAGACAACTTTGTTTCACCAGATACGTGGTTTCAGAGTCGACAGATATACACTCGAGGGATTGCTGCGACTTCGATGGTTGGTCATATTTTAGGTTTGGGCGATCGTCATTGCAACAACATTTTACTAGACGAGTTTACCGGAGAGCCCATCCATATAGACTTGGGAGTGGCATTTGACCAAGGAAAGCGGCTTCCCATTCCTGAAACTGTTCCCTTTCGTTTGACCAGAGATATTGTGGATGGCTTCGGATTTACAGGAACTAAAGGGTCCTTCAGCAAGTTGTGCGAGCACAGTTTCCGAGTCCTACGGTCTAATAAAGAGCGGATTCTTGCCATTGTGGATGTGTTGAGATGGGATCCTTTGTATTCATGGTCGATTTCGCCCATCAGAAAAAAAAAATTGCAAGACGAAAACGGCTTCCAAGGTATAGCCCCTCACGAAGACGGATCAGAAGCTGGAGCAGCTTTACTTACTGTGGTTGAGAAGCTTAATGCTGGAGGATTGAGTGCGGAAGCTACTGTTCGAGAATTGATCCAGGAGGCTACCAACGTTGAGAACTTGGCAGTAATCTACTGTGGTTGGTGTCCCTTTTTCTGAGAACAGCCGGTATGTATTTGAGAGTTAATTCAAATAAGTACAATGTGTAGATCTATTTCGGGTTGTAATTGTCTGCGCGATCGAATTATCGTATGTGCGGTACAGGAAAGATTATCTACCATGTCTGGGGGGAAGTTTGAAACGATTCCATTGACGATTATCCTGAGGAAGACAGGGTCGACTGTTAAGGAAACATTTATGCTGCTTCGGATATCTCATGCCCTGGAGTCGAGATTTGTACATGTAATTGCGGCGTGTGAAGAAGGTGTATTTGACGCACAGTTATCACGGCCGAAGATCAAGAGAGGGAAAACAAAGGCCGATTTGTCCGAGGACAATTGGCTAAGTATCACCAATGCTTTGTTCAGTGACGATTTCTTGGGTGAAACTGCGCTTCCGAATGAATTTGAGAACGTAAATTTCATGGGCAAGCTAACGTCTCTGGAACAATATGATGAAGTCACGGGGGACTTGATTGGAGACGAATTGGCTGACGAGGTGCCAGAATTCGAGCTCAGTATATGCTCGAAAGGGATACTACTGATTATTTATGGGAGCTTCAAGCTTTCACTACGGTCTACAGATGGACTTATGGGTGAGGAAAGACAGAAGTATGATGTACTTCAGTGGGTGCAATGGCAAACTGAGCAGATCAAGGAGTTGAAAACGAAGTTTCTAAAGTCGGATAAGCATGCTCGGGACCAGGAAAAGATTGCAACAATCAAAGAGGACGAAATCAAAGAAATGACCAACGATTATAAGTCCATTATTCTGGACCTCGAGGATCGGTTCTTCCAGGTGCTTGAGAGTAAGAAGAGAAAGATCAGGGAATTGGAGGGAGACGACTCGTCAGATTTGGACCTCTTGAATCTAGAGTACAAGAAGCGCAACGCACAGAACTTGAATATTGTTAACATCGAAGACATTGTGTTGGGAGACGCACATACGGAAATCAAGAAACCGCAAAGGAAGAGGATCAAGAAGGAAGTGAGGGAAGAAATGGAAGAGATCAAGGAGGAGGAGAGCGACCGGCCCTTGGGGAGCGATGTTAGTGATAGTGAAGATGAAAATGATCATATTGACGAAGAGGAAGATGCTAGTAACGAAGACGGTGATAACGAAGACGGTGATGGTAGTGGAGCAAATGACCATGGCAAAGTCAACCATATCGATATTGATGACGAAGAACAGCAGGAAGTCAAAATGGAACCGGACTCAAATGTTAACGCGAGAAGCCCTTCGGATGTGACAATGTACTTGGGCTCTGAGAACCAAAGTCCAGAAGCAGATAGCACTGATTACGGATCGGACGGCGAAGAGACTAAGGACCAAGCCCATCACGCCAATAGTGCGCATGAATCTAAACAGGGCGATGATGAGATGGAAGACCCTGGCAATGAGTCCATTGAAGACCCTGACGAAGATCGCGATGAGGATACAGACTACGGATCAGACTGAGACAACAAAACCTACAAAGCCGGAAAAATTTGCGAGTGGAACTTCACACATGCCGCCAACAATATGTAACGCTGTCG
Source organism: Sungouiella tsuchiyae (assembly GCA_030566995.1). Classification (NCBI taxonomy): domain Eukaryota; kingdom Fungi; phylum Ascomycota; class Pichiomycetes; order Serinales; family Metschnikowiaceae; genus Sungouiella; species Sungouiella tsuchiyae. Next base: position 239,446 of record JAJLRO010000003.1, on the reverse strand, counting down.
GTGCCTCGGCCGTTGGAAGCTCACCATATTGTGGGGCTGATGTGTGGAGTTCAATTTTACCTGTAGTGGTAATGTCAGACACCGCGCAGAGATCAACGAAAAAAATTGTGGGCTCGGTGGCTAAACTTCTTTTCTCCACCTCAGGCTAGATTTCGCAAGTTTGCGTGGACAATAAAATAACAAGCGCACTTCACTTCGTTTACTTCGTCATCCGCTATTGTGAGTGCTGCTTAGAGTTTACGAGTTTTGAGAATCTCCTTTCGTGTTGCACGTCGCTCTCGGCTATCAGTCACGTCGATCTCTTTGGCTCACTTATTCTTTCGCCCACAAAATCTTCCTTTTATCAATCTTTGCCTTTTGCATTTCGTCTTCACCGTCTGTTCGTTCTGTCCAGATCTACTTCTGCATTTCAGATCTACTTCTGCATTTCAGATCTTATTCTGCATTTCAGTCCGAGGTGGCATTTGACTTCTCGTGACTATCTCATTCGTTAGTCTTTCTAGCGAGAATCTCGTTTCCCCCGTGTTTTGCTATCCATCTTTGCCATGTCTTACTTCGATCTGCATCAAGGCGTTCCCCAGCAGTACATTCCCCAGTCATATTACCAATATTATCCTGGGGACTCCAACGACCAAGGGGAGAACCCGGAAATGGCGCACCAGATGCCTCAGCCTATAGACCGCCGTTCTCCTTACGACCAGTTTCCTCAATACCAACACGAATATCCCGGCGCTCGCGAACGCTCGCCTATGGATTCCAGGCAAATGTCTGACATGTACGGAAACGAGTCTGGTCTGTTCCTTATGGACCTTTCGCCTTCTCAGCTGCATCAGAGATCTATCTCGGTCAACCAACCGATGGCGCATAATATCCAGGAGCCTATGGGCTTGGGCATGAACGGTTTGGTGGATCCTAACATGACTTTCAACCAGAGCACATTCATGTCAGGAATGAGCCCTAACACGTCGGCTGCTCCATCGGCTCAGCACACTGCTGGGCCAGATCTCATGTATGGAACTCCAGCTCAAACTCCTATGGTATCGCAGCCCCAGAACGGTGGCAACGGTCCGATTGCTCCTTCCAGAACAGTATACTTGGGCAACATCCCAGCAGACATCGAGCCTTATGAATTGTTGGACTATGTGAGAAGTGGTATTTTGGAGAACGTCAAGATTTTGCCCTCCAGGAACTGTGCATTTATCTCTTTCATCGACCTGCAATCTGCTCTTTTGTTCCACTCGGACTGTATTTTGAAGAAGCTCAACATTAAGGGCCACGATATCAGAATTGGATGGGGTAAAAACCTGACGATCTTGCCTGCTGTTTTGGAAGCTATTCAGAGAGACGGCGCCACTCGTAACGTTTATTTGGGTAACTTGAATAATCCAGCAACTGGTCAGATTATCACAGAGGAGGAATTGAGAGAGGATTTGTCCACTTACGGAGTAATTGATTGCATCAAGATCATCCCCGAAAAGGGAATTGCATTCATTCATTTCTTGTCCATTTTGAGCGCCATCAGGTGTGTATCTAACTTGCCATTGAAGGAGAAGTATTTGGATAAGAAGTGCTTCTACGGAAAGGACAGATGTGCATTTATCACGAAAACTCAACAGCATAACGCTGCACAATATTTGGGTTTGGCCCCAGGTATGGAACACGTTGTAACCGCTGCCGACAGAGAGTTCATCTCGAGTGCCTTGGTACAGCAGTCTGCTGCAGCTGCTCAGATTGCAACTCAAGCTGGAGGTGCCAACAATTTGGGTAATAGAACCGTTTATTTGGGTAACTTGCATCAGGAATCGTCTGTGGAGGAAATTTGCAATGTCGTGAGAGGAGGATTGTTGCAGAGCATCAGATTCTTAAAGGACCGTCATGTGTGCTTTATTACATTCATTGATCCTATTGCTGCCGCGCAGTTCTTCGCAATGTGCCAGTTGCATGGCTTGACAATCCACAACAGAAGAATTAAGGTGGGTTGGGGAAAGCACTCTGGACCTTTGTCAAACGCCTTGTCGTTGGCTGTCTCTAACGGTGCCTCTCGTAACATCTACGTTGGTAACATTACCGATTTTGATTACTACAACCCACAGAAGTTGAGAACGGACTTTTCCAACTTTGGTGAGATTGAGCAGATCAACTTCCTCGAGGAAAAGAACTGTGCCTTCATCAATTTCGTCAACATAGCAAACGCCATCAAAGCGATCGATGGCATCAAGTCGTTCGACGATTACAAGTCGTTGAAGATCAATTTTGGAAAGGACAGATGTGGAAACTTGCCCAGACAATTCCAGAACCAGAACCCCGTGCACCAGTCAATGAACATTCACCATTTTGCCAACAGCATGTCTCAGCAACCATTGAGTGATGAAGCGTCGTACTCTGGTTCCGATTTCGACGACTTGAAGGACCCAGTACCTCAATAGGTTCTGGGAAGGCACTCTGGAGTGATTGATTGACGACAGTTAAAATTTCATGATGTGCGTTGGTGAGCGGAAGGGAATGGCTCTCTTCCGCACTTTACTTAACATAATTTTCTTCATTGTCTATAGTTATCTGTGTTTTTGAATTTACTTCAATGGAACATTAAAAATATACAATTGGTACTACATTCTTGGAAGGACCTTAATGATCACAATCATGAAGAAGGTCAAGACGAACACGAACACCATGGTCTTGATGAGGAAAAACAAGCTGATCTTGCCTCCGGTTTTTTCGTTCAAGTATCCATTCAAGTTGGTACCCACAGTCAGCATGAGATTCAGGTTTTTTTCTAGATTTTCGCCTGCGGTGGAAACCAACTTGGAGTCGTCTAGAATCTTGGAAGATAACGTCGATGCTGATGTCTTCAATGCTGAGGCCAATTCTCCCAAGTCACTTAGCAAGTTCTCCTGAAATGTCTCATGGTATTCATTCATCTGGTCTGTAGATGCGTTATCGAGCGAAGTTGAGGCGCCATCTTGAAGTAGCCGTTTTCTCAAAGAGGCCAAATCCTCGTCTTTCGAGGCTGGTGGTGGAGTGACATCTTCGACCACTTCTGGTTCTGTTTCATATGTGGCGTAGCGATTGGAGAATTCGTCGGCCCTTCTAACTGTTGAGTAGAAGAGCTCATCCAATTGATTCGAAAGGTCTAGCAATTTCGTCTGAGCATCCTTGTATATTTTGCTGTTCTTGTGATTGTTGAGTGCACTCAATAGTAGAGGCAAGTCCTTCTGGATCTTTGTGAGAGTGAGCAACTCCAACATGGGGTTCAGGGAGCCCTGGGAGAAGGCGAGGTCATTGATGTCTTTTTCGTATCTTGATGTGATGGCGACCACCTTTTTAGCTGTAAGATTCAGCATAGTAGTTGAGGTGAGTTGGCAGGTGCAGTCAGATAGTGAGGAAGGTGAGAAAATGTGGAAGGCAAGGTGAGAGTAAGGTAGACTATTGGTAGAACTAGATGGGAGAAATAAGAAGGGAAAAAATGAAGAGAAAATGATAAAAGCAGTGGAATAGATAAATCAGCGGTTGGATAGATAGTGATGCGAAAAGACAGAGAGAAGAAGCAACGCCTGAAGCAAGCCTGAAGCCATGCAAAGAACACCCAGGCAAATGGCAAAGATCGCAGCGATCATTGACCCCATTCGCTTGAAACGTCGTCAACATTCAGTTCAAACCAAGATGCCAATCTCATAGTACAGAAGAATGTATGCCCCACTACTATCAAACTACGATCGATGGGATTAGATCGTCGTTAGCGAAAAAGGGCAGTCGGTCTACGGACCACACGACTAATGTCTTTCCAGAAATATGCCACATTCTGAGGAAGCCTCATGTCAGCACACCTGGAAGTGGTCCGTGACTGGAAAAAGTTTTGAACAAAATGTGAACAAGACGATGTGCCTTGGTGCACGGATCTTTTGCGGGGGCACGGGTGTACGCGGTGAGTGGCTTCGGTATTTCACTACAGTCAATCGCCCTGTAACGAACAATGCCCTGTACAGCGCCCAGAGAAGGAACAGCAAACCAAAAAAAATATCAAAAACATGGCGCTGCCGACCTAATCAGCCTCCAATGTCACATACATTTGGTCTATTTCAGTGACCCATCTCCATCGCTTTCTCTTCCCTCTGCCTTTCACTCCCACCTCAGTCTCCATGGTTTCACCCAGGAACTTTGCGCACTCCTGGAGTGTATGCAGACAAAGCTATTTTTGTTTTTGTTGTCATTCTGCGTGCACCTATCACAACTGATGCCAAAGGTGTTCTGGACGCTTAGTGATCTGACGCATTCAAGGTGGAATACTGACTTACTTTCGCTAGCTTCTTTATCTTTGTCTTCAGTTTCCGTTTGGTTAGTCCATTCCCGTGTGCATTCTGTCGGTTGTTACCCAGTGAGGAAATTTGTGCGCCCCAGTGAAGGTCCGATCTCAACTTTCTGCCCTTCGTTCCTTCGCTTTCCAGCAACAACATTCCAGTTTCCGCTGCATTGTTGACTTTCGCTTCACAACGGCGAGATCTTGGACTGCCACCCTATTTTTTTAACCATCTTCGCCCCTCGTCGCTTTTCTCGTTGCTGACATCTTCACAATGCTCTTGTTTCTCCTACTAATGTGGATCACCACTTTCGCCCGCGGTGAAGATTCCTTCTCCGGCTTCGGCTGCTTCAAAAAATCCGACATCGACTCGGTGTTGCTGAACAAGGGTGAGTACATGTATCAGACGTCGTCCTACTGCCAGTCTCAGTGTTCGGGCATGAAGGTGGCAGCGTTACTCTCCGGCAAGTACTGCTACTGTGGTCTGACGGTTCCTTTGGAGTCGTTGGAAGTCGACGGCAACAACTGTAACACGCCGTGCCAGGGCTACGGCTCTCAAACCTGCGGTGGTCTGGGCTATTTCTACGTTTATGTCAACGACGATGTAGATGGCTCCACCATGGTGTCTCTGACTCTGTCGTCCAGTCTGTCGTCGTCGTCGTCGTCATCGCTGACTCTGTCGAAACTGTCGACTAGTCTGACTTCGTCCAAACTGTCTAGCTCGAGCTCTTCCGTCGCTTCTTCGACTGCTACATCGAGCCTGGCTAACGACAAAACATCCTCCCCCTCGACCCAGGAAGCTAGCTCTTCGGACCCGTCGTCTTCTTCGCTGTCAGGAGTGATGACCACGTTGGTGTCCACTGTCACTGGCTCGTCGAGCGGAACGTCAAGTGCGTCCATTATTGAAGTCACTACCACCATCAATCCACTGGACTCGAGCACCGCGTCCAGCGAGAGCAAAAGCTCGGGGTCGGGCAAGACGTTGTCTGGCGGCGGCATTGCGGGTGTTGTGATCGGGTCGATTGCGGGAGTTGCACTTATTGCTGGACTCATCCTCTTATTCTTGAGGTGGAGAAGAAATCGCGATGACGACGATGACGACGACTTCTTCGACTCGGGCCTCAGAAAGGAACCGGGCTTCGACTCGGTGACCCCCAACCCGCTCATGACCAGAGGCGCCGGCGTAGCTGGTGTAGCTGGCCCAGGCGGAGCCCACAGACATAACAACTCTAACACCACGAGGTCATACTCCACCAACGAAGACGGGATGATGGAGCCGCACATGCTCGATAACGACTACTTGCAGCCGCCGTACGATGAGGAGTACGGCCGACGGAGACTTTCGAACGGGTCGTTGCCTGACATGGCCGACCGCAACTCCAAGCCGTTGAAGGTGGTAAACTACTAACGATATTAAACACTTGCAAAAAACGCTTAGCTACATCTCTATGACTCCTTCGATGTTTGCATATCTGTGGAGGCGATCGCACCGCGTGTTGATGGCTTTGCCACATCTCTTATGTATTTTATTGAATGCTAATTACACTTACCCACTGACATCGAAGCCTCACGATGCAAGTGAAGATTCGATCTCGTCTCATAACGCGCATCCTGCAGCCTGCCAATACCAAGTAGAAAGGTCCCTCTAGTGACAGAAGCAGTAAACAAGAAGCGGCCCAACTATTCCAAAATCACATGCCCAGCTACTGAAAAGCCATATGCACTTCACCACCTCTTCGGAAAGTTGACTTTTGCACAAGATCTCAAAACGTGAACATTGGTCGCCGCATCAACCTCCATGTGTCACTCTGCCCAATATTGGGCTTGTGAAGACACCCTCTCACGTGATCAAGACCATTCCACGTGACCGCTCAGCCGCTAGGTCTCAAGCCCTAGTCTCCCCTGTGTGCACGACGATTCCTGAAAATTTTCCCGCACTGTCCTCTGCACAGTTAGGTAAAAAATTTTGAACCTTCTACTTCCAACTACTAAAGAATATCATCATGTCTGGTGCTTCCGGTAACAAGTTCCGTATGTCTGTATGTACCTGTCGTTTATATCTGAGATATTGAATTCAAGTGAGTGGGTCGCCATGTGGAGTTTTGATCGGAGCTGTAACTTCGAGAGTGCCACTCCATCCAGAGAAATCTTCTCTAAGGGAAATCAACTAGATGAAACACACTAGAGTGCCTAGAGCGCCTCCATCAAATGATATTGAAGGTTAATGTTTTTGAAAGTATCGGGAATGTCCAAAACAAGCGCAACATATCTTTTTGTCCCAAAATCTTTCCATTCCAGAACCTTCCCATGTTCGACCTCCATTCTACTCCTCGTCCTCCTCGTATACTAACATCGCAGTTGGGTTTGCCAGTTGGTGCCGTCGTCAACTGTTGCGACAACTCTGGTGCTAGAAACCTCTACATCTTGGCCGTCAAGGGCTTTGGTGCTAGATTGAACAGATTGCCAGCTGCTTCTGCTGGTGACATGGTCATGGCCACCGTCAAGAAGGGTAAGCCAGAATTGAGAAAGAAGGTTATGCCAGCCATCGTGGTCAGACAGTCCAGACCTTGGAGAAGAAAGGACGGTACATACTTGTACTTTGAGGACAACGCCGGTGTCATTGTCAACCCTAAGGGTGAGATGAAGGGTTCTGCCATTACTGGTCCAGTTGCCAAGGAGTGTGCTGACTTGTGGCCAAGAATTGCTTCTTGTTCCGGTGTTGTTGTTTAAATGCATCACGCCCTTTGTATATCATACATTAATCATATTGGCGTAGTCGAGCATTTTTGTTGTAGACGGATACTCGGGAGAGTGCCAAGATTTTGGTGGAAGTATTCTAAGGTTGTCGGAATATTGACTTGCATCAGAACTGTTTTCGACCATACGCAATTCGTTATGTTATAGAATTGAACAAATCAGTCATGGTACACAGCTTCTCTTTCTATGTAACTCACTCCTACAATGTTCTACATCACTTATTTTACATCACTCATATATTACATAGTACAGTAGCAATGAATACTTAAGACATTCAAGCGCTTTTCTCATCGGTCACCGTCAATTTGGACACTTGGTCGTCCAAAGTCGCCTCAGATTTCCTCATGTCTCCGTTCTCGTTAACGTCATGATTAGGCAAGTCAGAAATGTACGATGCACCATCGCCATTGCGTGAAACGGTCGAGCTCTGTCGCGACGAAAAGAGGTTGTCGCCTAGCTGCACTGGATATGGTGCACCGCCTGGAACTCCCTCATTAAGCTGTTGGGGAAATTGGGGAACAAATTGATTATACTGCAAGGTTCCGTCGGCTTGAACTGGAATGAAATGGCCCTGGTTCGGCCGCGGAGACTTGGGTGCCAACTGTGCTTGAACGTTGGGTGAAGCAGTGAAGTACTGTGGACCCGCGTTAGGCTGCGGCGACGAAGGGAAATACTGCGGCATGGGCTGGTTGCCAGCACTCGACAGTCCTTGGGTCGGACCATTACTTTGAGTGGCCGCTGGAGATTCTCCGGGATTCAAGTGGCTCACCTGCAGCGCTGGAATGGCATTTATCGTAAAGAACTGCTGCAGCACAGGATCGTAGAATTGCTGCGGCTGCGGCGTTACTTGATTCACATAGTACTGGTAATTCTGAGGAGGACTTTGCTGTGGCGTCCCCTGGTTTTGATGTCCTGATGCAACAGGGAATGCAACGGGGGTAGCATGTGTGCCAGACTGGGCTTGTTGACCAGGAGCCAGACCGGCGTTCGGCTGTGTCTTTTGAGTGGTAATAGTGACATCTCCGTTCTGTTCAACTTCGTCAAATGTATCATCGGCACGTGCATCGATAGGTGTGACAATTGTTCCATCGCTATTGATCAAATTAGACAATTTGGATGATTGCTGAAGCCTCTGCGAAAATGTGGATGATAGTCTTGGGTTTTGTGTGGACGATATCGAACGATTATGGGATGGCGCAGCAGATCCTGAGGTAGAATTGCTCATTTTGGGACTCAATCCATTCCGAGCTCTCGAGACACTGGTTGCATTCGATTTGGACGATCTAGCGCCACCAGATAGTATGCTCGATGCACGGGACATTCTCTTGTCCTGGGCAGCGTTGTTGGCTTGTAACTTCTTGCTCATGGCCTTGGCTCTGGCAGCAGGCGAGGCCAACGAAGTCAAGGTTTTGATGTCATTGTACCACTCAATCATTGTCTGGTAAGTGTCACATCTGAAAACCCAGTTGTGGCCACGATGGATCAATCCACTCTGCAGCTTAGAGTATAATACAAACTTGTAGGCACCGCTCAGCTTGCCGTCATTCTTGGAATGTTCACTTACCAGACAGAAGTCCAAGGACAACGACATCACCGGGGTTTGGTCTTTTCTTCTGTCTGGAGTCTTGAACTCGTGAATGTAGCTGCAGGTCAACACATACCAGCCACTAGAATAAGATTTTAAGAACTTTGACCTTCTCTCCAAAGGACCATCTTTCACTGCCACATTCACCAACGAGTCGTAATGCGGAATGCTCAAGTCGGACAACTTTCTTGAAGGGAAAGTGAGGTCAATGAACTTACCGGATACCAAGTTGTTGGAAATACTGGAAGCCTTGGGCAAGTTTCTCTCGATGAATGAGTCCCACTCAAAATTGGATTCCTTGGCTAAGAAACCGTTATTTAAGCTTGGGGCCAAAAAGTTGGCCAAGGACGAATGCTCAGTCTCAATTAAACCCAAAAACATGCGAAGGTAGTTCTGGATCTCTAAAACAACAATGGACTCCAATTTCTCACTGGAGCTCTGCAAGTTGGTGTAGGCATCGTAAAGGTAGCTCTCTTCGGCCAATTGTTTCTTCAATTGACGTTCCAACTTGAGCTTGACCAAGTATGGATCGTTCTTCACGCTGTCGACATCATGGGTGCCGTCGTGGTGGGAATCGCTACTGGAATTCAACATTTCCAAGTGGTTGGCGACGTCAGTGGCGTGGTTAAACTGGTTGAGCAACGTTTTCGTCTCGGTGACCTCTTTACTCAATGAATTCTTGAAGTCGTTCTGCAAGTTCTTGATCTCCTTGATCTTGACGAGCAAATCCTTGCGCAAGTCCTCCAACTTGGGGATAATGACCTGGTTGATCTCCTTCAACGTCTTGTTCCCGTTCAGGACATTCTGCTGGTGGAACTTGGTCAAAATGGTGGGGATATCCTGGATGGAGCCGTTGCCAATGGGCAAAAAGTAATGGTTTATGAGCGAGAGCTCGTCCTTGGCGTCCTTGTCGGAAGCTTTGCCGTGTGGGGCGCGAGAGCCGGAAGACGACGAAATGGACCCCGGAGCCGAGCCTGCCGCCAGCTGAAGTCTCACCTGCTGTCTGACGATCTCTTCTTGCACCGAGGAGTATTGACGGAGATAAGAGACCAAGTCCTTGACGATATAGCGGTAGGCCTGGAAACGCTGGGCAATGACTTCGGTGGGGTAGTCATGCTGGGATGAAAACTGATTCGGGATAACCACCGAGAGAGGATTGTGGTAGTCAGACATTTGGGGGGAAGGCTCGGGAGACTGAAATACAAGCGGAGCGAAAGGAAGCGCAAATGAAGTGTGGAGACGAACCAAATCACTCGAATGGGTATCTAGAAGCCGGGGCGGTGAAGGAAAACAAAAAACAGGTGTAAATCAAAACCAGTCGGCCGAATGAGACCACGATTAGGTTGGGCAAAGGAAAAATCTGTGTCCTCGAGTGGTGTGCAAGGTACAGGGCCAGAGGTTCCACAGACCAATTTGTTGCTCGCAGTAGGCAGGATATGCGTTCCAAGCGAAGCATTTGCTTGGGGTAATTCACACACGCTGTGAGGAACTGCCCGAGGCGAATGCAGTTAGGGAGTACACACGCGGATACTGTTGGGGGAGGTGGCGGTGGTGATCGAGCCCCTACTGGTGGGTATTTCCGTTATGTTTCTCGAGCATACTCTTTGCGCTTCCATTCCCATTATGGTATTATTTCGGTCCCCATTGGGCTCTACAGCCGGTGTATGCACACTGACAGGAATGTTGCGCGGAAGAAGCCACCCCACTGGAGCCGGTGACCCAGCCGTGACCCCAAGAAATCTAAGGCTGAGTAAACATGGCCAGAGCAACACAAGTGGCTGACCCTAGGTAGGTGGCGACACAGTGATCTTGGAACGAGATTTGCTCGACCCCGGCGGGACCCGCGTGGGTGGCAAGTTTGATGGATTACGGAGGCCGAGGATTCTCAGCCCGGCTCACTGCATTGTTCGTGCGCACCTTTGTCCACAGTCTGCGTACCATCAATTTCTTCTGGTTTTCTACTTCACCTGAACCACCTGGTGTTTTTGTTGTTTTTTTCTTTGTCTAGCACTTTCTCTTCATATGGCTGAACCATACGTCATCAGCATCTCCTCTGATGAAGAAGCAGACGACGACGTCGAAGTGCTAGAGTTCCGGAAGCTGACCCAGCAACTCATCGCTCAGGCACCGCCAAAAGTGGTGAAGAAACTCTCCCAAGCCGAATGCCCCATCTGCTTCGACGAAATCACCAACGCCACCGCCACCTTCTGTGGCCATGTCTTCTGCTTGGAATGTCTACAACGCAGTGTATCGGCATCTTCCGCACGCGGCCAGACGAGAGGCAGAAAGGGCGTCGGGCTCTGTCCCATGTGCCGAAAGACGGTTGCCTTCAAGGACGCCATGGTTCTACGGCTTAAAACAGGCGCCCCGGTGCAACCTCCACCGCTCGATAAGGAAGAGGACGAGAAGGCAAAGAACGACTCGGACGATGAGCTCATTACGGGATTATTCTAGTGGTCAGAAAATTGGGTATATTGGTTTGGTATTCTAAGGATATAAGTCACGGTTGGATATAGAATGCTGCGGTACATAGATGAATATCATTAAGCTGTTCGAAGGAACATTCCGTGCGCAACAGTCCGGCATTAAATGTACATTCACTTCGAAAGACGTCAATCATATCCATCCACAACACCCTCACTCTCGCCTCTATATTCCAACCGTCTGTATCTGTGATTTCTCTTCTCTGTCGTTTCTTCTTTACAAAACCCATACTAATTTCCTCGTAACATCCCGTCACTTTTCCTCCTCGTTCGTAGTCATGCATCCATCCTCCTGCAGAAATCCAGGGCCTTCATAAATACCCCATATTGTGCCACCAGCTTTTCCTCACCCCAAATGTCTTACTCACAATTGCCCTCAGCTCCTCCAGCTTACGGTCAGCCAGAAGTTCCCAGAACCTCCGGTGACAACATCCCCGATGACTTCAAATACTCGGTCACTGTCGCTTCTTGTGAGTTGCCAGTCAGACAAATGTTCCTCCGCAAGGTTTATGCTTTGCTCACAATGCAAGTCATGGCCACGTTGGTGGTCGGATATATCATCAAACTGAGTGATAGCGTCCAGAATTGGTGCTTCAGCAATATGTGGTTGTTTTTCGTCGCCATGGTGGGTGTGTTCGGCTTCATGATTGCTACCTACTTCAAGGCTCGCTCTTACCCTATCAACTTGGTATTGTTAAGTGGCTTCACCCTCTGTGAGGCTTACACCATTGGTCTCGCATGTTCCATGGTCGAAAGCGATATCTTGGTGGAGGCCATTCTAATTACCCTCTTGGTGTTTATTGGTCTTACTGCTTTTGCTTTCCAGACCAAGTATGACTTTACAAGCTGGCAAGGTGTGCTCGGTGTTGGCTTGTGGACTCTCATTTGCTGGGGCTTTGTGTTCATGTTCATCCCCAACCACTCAACGGGGATGGAGAGACTCTACTCGGCAATTGGAGCTCTTGTTTTCAGTGGCTACATTTTGGTGGACACTCAGATGCTCATGAAGACCTCGTTTCTCGATGACGAGATCCCAGCTACTATCACTTTGTATTTGGACATTTTGAATCTTTTCTTGTTCATTCTTCGTTTCTTGCAGACCACAAACGACGATTAGATTGTCGTTTCCTTAATAGTCTTTTATAGTCTTCCTTAACAGTCCTTTTTATAGTCTTCCTTAACGGTCCTTTTATAGTCTTACTGGTTACTTTATTTTGCATGTATTATGGTACACCTCTCTACAAGTATAAGCCCTCAAGATTCTCCTCCACCTTGTTCTTGAGCACTCTCTCCTTGGCCACCTTGAAATCCTCGGCCTTGACTTGCATTCTTCTCTCTCTTAATGCTAGCAATCCAGCCTCAGTACACATAGCCTTGATATCTGCACCAGACAAATCGTCCTTGGAGGTCACAAGCTCGTCTAGGTTGACATCGTCTGCCAAGCTCATCTTGGATGTATGAATCGTCAAAATCTTCTTTTTGGTATTGGAGTCTGGGTTTTCAAACAAAATCTTTCTATCGATTCTTCCAGGTCTGATCAAAGCAGGATCCAAGGACTCAATCTTGTTGGTGGCCATGATGACCTTGATGTCACCTCTGTCATCGAAACCATCTAACTGGTTCAACAACTCCAACATTGTTCTTTGGATTTCTCTCTCTCCGCCCGAGGTGGAGTCGTATCTTTTCGTACCAATAGCATCAATCTCATCAATGAACACGATGGATGGTGCTAGCTCGCCTGCGATTTGGAAGATCTGTCTGCACAATCTTGGGCCGTCACCGAGGTATTTCTGGATCAACTCCGACCCGACAATTCTCAAGAACGTCGCACTCGTTTGGTTAGCCACAGCCTTGGCCAACAAAGTCTTACCAGTACCTGGGGCACCGTACAAAATGACACCCTTGGGTGGCTTGATTCCCATTTCCTCGTACAATTCGGGATGGGTCAATGGCAACTCAACCGATTCCTTGATTTCCTGGATCTGCAGCTCCAATCCACCAATGTCAGCATAGGACTCAGTAGGCGACTTGTCCAACTTCATCACGGACACCATGGGGTCGGCGTCGTCCTGTAAAACACCCACAATTGAGACGGTCTTGTGGTGCAAAAGAACCGAGCATCCGGGCTCCAAAAGCCCCTTGTCTACAAACGACAAGATGGACACGTAGTACTCTGAGCCAGCAGTGCTCGACACAATGGCGTGGTCGTCATCAATGATCTCCTCCAAGGTTCCAATGGACATTGGGTACCCTCTTAGCTCGTCGACTTTCTCTCTCTCTTCAGCTTGCTTGGCCTCCGTAGGCTGGAAAGCTTCCTGATTGGCAATGAACTCCTCCTCCAACAACAAATGGTCCTTTATTCTCTCTAACTTCAACAATTTCAATTTACATCTTGTGCTTGGATATACACTTGGGAGCTTGACAGCAGTATCTGGGCCCTTTCTTCTCTTCTTGCCGAACTTGGATTCCACTGGTGGCTCGTACTTTGGCTTTTCCTTCTTCTTATCATCTTTCTTCTTGCCGAAGTCACCGCCTCCGGGCATACCTGACGCACCTTGTCCCATTGTCGATGATTTGAGTTTCTGTGGTGGGTATGTGAGGTTTAGTTAAGATCGCCACTGCACACCATGCTGGGCGAAAGTGGTCACGTGCACGCCTTTCCCCATAGTCAATGACAGCGGAGGCTACTACACACATATTTCTGATATTACGGATTGGAACTATAAAGTAGAGATTCTAATTCTGTTCTTGTTTGAAAGAAAGCGCCGTGGTCCCTTTATCTCAGTTGCACATCCGCCCCAGAGTACTGCTCGATCAACTTGACCAACTTGGGCAAGTTGGCCCCCACAATGGTGTCGACCTTCTCACCATCCTGGAAAAACAAGATGGTAGGCATGGCGGTGATTCCGTACTCGCCAGCAACCGTCTCGGCAGCATCGACGTCCACTCTGGCGAACTGAGCCTCAGGCACTTTTTGGGCCAAGGCGTCGAACACAGGAGCAATGGCCTTACATGGGCCACACCAGGTAGCGTAGAAGTCCACTACAGAAACCTTTTCGGTTCCCACAAACTTTGCAAATTCAGTCAAGTCTCTGATCTCGGTCACTGGAGCACTTCCGGTGGAGTTGAAGCGAGCAAAGTTGACTGAGGGCCTGAAGAACAACTTGGAGTTCCTCAAAGTAGATCCTGTGAGCGTGCGCAACATTCTAGATATACAAATATGCTTTTTTTCTTCCTTTTGGAGGTTGAACCTGCCATGAACTTCTAAAATTGCTGAATAATGGCTATGGTGCACGGATGTGATGTCTGGTCGCAGAACCCCAGACTCTGAATTTCTGTCCGTCACTATAACTTTCTGCAGTAATCGGAGAATTTGTATCAATGTCCAAACTATTGTGAACATCGCCGAATTTGCATGTTTTTGAATGCTCCATTACTGTTGTAAGTTAACGTTTTAAACTGTCTAGGTAGGCTGAGCAATACATCGTAGCATACTGAGGAACCATGGCTCAGAACGACAACACGGAATTCATCTGTACAGACCTTTGAGTTTCACAAAATGATGATTTTCATATAAATATCAATGGTCGAGCTCCAAGTCCAGCTTGACATTCTGACAAGGTGTAAAGATTTGTGTAAGGGAGTGCATTCGCCGAGCAAAATGGAAGTAATACCATTCCTCATTCCTCTCAGCTGCTGCCGAACCTTAGCTTCCCGACCCTCCCTGGAAATTAAACACCGGGTTCCGTTTCGGATAGAAATATTCGAGAGCCTGACTTTTGTGTCTCAATTCAGTGCGGTCGTTGTGGTTTCGCAGCCATTGATTGCGAACGATCTCACTATGAGGGTATGATCGTTGGGTAGCTGAAAACCTTAAGGGAATAATCGCAGCATTGCCGATGATAAACGTTTTAAAGTTTGCGATTCCCGCTGCCTCCTAGTCTTCCTTCCATTTCTTTCCTCTTTCCTATTTTAGCGCATGTACCTGCTTAGGTGGGAGTAGGTCTCCACAAAACAAACGCTGCAAGTGGTGCACTTTCATGTGTTTTTGGGATACAAACCATCGTAATATTTCTATCGTACGCTACTTTTGATGGTTTTGCTGTGTTTTGGAATTATCATGAATGATTTTCATGGGTGGTTTGTACACTTGTCTAATGATTCATTGATATACTGCGAATCAGGGTGGGGTTTAGTCGGGTCAGGGGAAATGCATGTAAAAAAAAACATAATGAGAGCATCTTTCTAACAAAAATTCCCATCGTATCTCGTCACTATCATCGCTGGTCAGTCTTCTTGCAACCAATACTAGCCATATTCAAGGCACCCAGGCAGGCACTGCACCTGGCCTCATCGCACTTCACTATTTTCAGCTCATTGTAATTTCTACAAACTATCACATTATGGCTAAAGGTACCAAGCGTTCTGCCGCTGTCGCAGGCACCAAGCTGCCCAAGAAGGCTAAAACTGTACCACAACCACCTTCTCAAAGTGAGAGTGAGTCTGAGCACGAGGCCACCATCTACGAATCAGCCTCTGAGGGTAACGACTCCAGTGACATCTCCGACTCTTCTGAGGACGACTTGGACAACCTCGACGAAGACAACGATGATCTCGATGATTTGGATGAGGGTGGATCCGTAGATAAGGGCTCTGAGGAGGACGACAAAGACTCCGAGGAGGACGCCAGCGAGAAAGTCGCTGATCCAAATAAGAAGACTTCTGCTGAACAGCATGCCGAGCAGAGAAAGTTGCTTGCTGAGAGAAAATTGAAAAGAAAGTCCGGAGTAGAGGTTGAGAGAATCAAGTCGTTGTGGGAGAAGTTGAGAGTCAAGAAGCCCACTCCGCCAAAGCAAGTGCGTGACAAGTTGTGTGATGAAATCTGGGAGTTGTCCAAAGATGTTATTGATGACTTGGTGATGAAGCACGACTCTTCCCGAGTGGTTCAGACCTTGGTCAAGTACGCTTCGGTCGACAGAAGAGACGCTATCGTCAACGACTTGAAGGGCAACTACTACAAATTGGCGACCTCTTCCTATGGTAAATTCTTGTTGGTCAAGCTCTTGCACTATGGCTCCAAAGAGTCGCGTGAAGTGATCATCAACGAGCTTCACGGAAAGTTGCGTAAGCTCATGAGACACAAGGAGGGTGCCTACGTAGTGGAGGACTTGTATGTGTTATACTCCACTGCTGCTCAGAAGCAGCAAATGCTTCGAGAGTTCTGGGGTGCTGAATACGCTGTTTTCAGAGACTCCGGAAAGGGCAAGACCATCAACGAGGCCATTGAAGAGTCCGCTGAGAAGAAACAGTTGATCACCTCCAACTTGGTGGGAACTATCACTGCGTCTGTCAACAAGGGATCCACTGGTTTCCAAATCTTGCACGCTGCAATGAGGGAATATGTTTCTATTTTGACGATTGATGTGGAGAAGAACGACAGTCAAATCAGGGAATTCATTGAGTTGTTAGCTGAACAGTTTGCTGAGCTCGTCCACACACAAGAAGGTGCCGAGTTGGCCTCCACTCTCATTGCATTGGCCAATGCCAAAGAAAGAAAAGTGATCATCAGATCGTTGAGGGCCCACGCAAAGGAATTGATCAAAAATGAGTACGGAAACTCTGTTTTGATCACCTTGTTCATGACCGTTGATGATACCGTGTTGGTGCATAAGAATTTTAGTGCCGAGTTGTTCACCCCAGAGCTTGTTCCGGAACTCATCCAAGGTAAGTTCTCTAGAAGACCACTTTTGTACTTGCTCAATGGCTTGGATGGTAAGTTCTTCCCACCAACCATCAGAGAACAATTTGCCAAATACGAGACATTGGCATACGCCAAGACAACCAAGAAGCCTCAGCAGCAGAGAAGAGAGGAATTGCAAAGCAGAGCCTTGCCATTGCTTTACCAGTCTGTGATTGACACCACCAAGCCTGACAGCGCTACGACGTTCTCCGCACTCATCTCCGTGAATCTTGCAGCCCAGTTCATCACTGAACTTATCCTCACAAAGACTGACGTCGAAGAAGTCAACGAAGAGTTGAGACCACAGTTGGTTGATGCCATCTTCGACCTCACATTCAACGGAGATATTTTGGAGGACCACCACTTGCTCAACAAAACACCATTTTTTTCCAGATCCTTGAAGGCCTTGATCCAAGGTGGAGACTTCAAATGGGACAATGAGGCCAAGAAGGTTGTTGCTGCCGAAGACAACCACATTCCATCAGTGGGAGCTGACTTTGCCCAAAGAAGTGCCGATGCATTGTTGGCTGAGAAAGCCATCAACGACTGGATTGTCGGACAGGGTGCATTTGTTGTTCTTGCTGTGTACGAGGTGTTAGCCCTTCTGGATAAGTCCAAGGCCAAGGATATTACCAAAGCATTAAAGAGCATCAAGAAGGAGTTGGCCAAGGATAAGGATAACAAGGGTGCGCAGTTGTTGGTGAAGCTCTTGTAAGGTGCTGAATTTACATAGAAATTTAATGGCATTCGCATGTATGTACAAGTAATTATGTGTTATTTCCTGGGTTTGATGAAGGATGACTGGATTGGGCTGGCATCGGACTTTGCCTGTGCATCAGCCTCGGCCCAGGGGTCCAGCTCCGGTTTCGGCTCTGCCTTTTGCTCAGGATTTTGATCCGGTTCTGTCTGGTTCTGTTTGTTGGCTGCTAATTCCATGAGAATCTTGGATTCTTTCTCGAACTTCTTCTTCTTTGCCTCCACTTTCTTCAACTCTGCTTCTAATTTTAGTCTCTGGTCATTCTCAAGGCGTTCCTTCTCCATGTGCCACCGTTGGTCAGCGTGCTGGGCCAAGATCTTGATTCTTTTTTGTCTGATTTGATCACCCACAAGCTCCTCCAAAGTCGGAGCATCGTTTCGGGTTCGACGAAGCCACTGAAGCCATTGAGGAGGCACAGTCTCGAAGTAGTCGGCTTTAAAGAGCTTCTCCTCGAAGGGCTCAAGCTTACGGCGCAACCGTTGCATGTTTCCATCGATAGTGAACTCCCAGTATGTGTTCCCATGGAGATCGTACCCCACGAAGAATTTTTTGCGGAAGGGGATATCCCTTCTGCTCTGGAACTTGTGGAGTACTCTCTTCCAGTATGGATACTTTGAAGCTATTGAGTCCATTGAGGGTATAATTCGAGTCACTGATGGTGGTGTAAGTGCGATGGATGTAGTGCAGGAGGCCACCAATTTAGCTATCAATACCTCCCAGTTGCTACAAGGTAATACTACAGACTCCATCTGAGTTGGATAAAAGAAAGGCCAATAAAGTCAGCCATTAATATATTGCAGCACTCGCGGCCGTGATTCATGTCGAAGCGAAAAGTGAGTCCGGGATTGACTGCTGTAGCACCGGTACCTATCCAGATAGTGGAACAAGCCCAGGGACATGAACATTTCTCAGAAAGTTCCCATATCACCGACGTTCTAGTGGGAGATTACCACATCATAGAAGGCGACAGCAGCAGGCTGTATGTTGTGTGGTCGATTCGAATAATTGTGGATGACGCTCCGTACTCACTGATAGTTCTTTACAAGCGATACAGCGATATTGAAGCATTTCGGGACAAAGTGGTCAAGGAGTACCCAAAGGATAATTTCCCGTTTCTTCCGCCGAAAGACAGTTTCAGTGTGCTGCGGATGTGGCTTCTGGAGCTGTGGCTAGAGACCCGGCGCAAGGGCCTTCAATGGTTTCTCACCAATGTGTTGCTAAATCCCAAGTATCAGCATTCTCCGGTGATTACCAATTTTGTGTTGAGCTAGCGGTTTAGGATAGGAAGACTCAGCCACGTTGGGTTTGCATGAATAGTAGGATAATATTATTGAGCATGAGCTCTGGCTAGAACGAGTGAGAGTAGTAAGAGCGAGAGTAGTGAGAGCGATAGTAGTGGAACGAGAGTAGTGAGAGCGATAGTAGTGGAACGAGAGTAGTGAGAGCGAGAAAAGTAAGAGCGAAAAAGAGAAGTGAGAGCGAAAGAGAGCAGCGAGTGTGGATGAGAGTAGTGATATAGAGCAATCAACGGAAGCATGAACAGGAACTGATAGTGAAGATAACGGGAAGCGATCACATGAGAGCAAAAGAAAGGTTCTAAACGGTTACGTGATCAACCTCAACCAAATGGTCTAGGAGAAAAGACATTATGCAATAGAAGAAAATATACGGATTTAAGATTCTAGACACCGGTACAATTGGCCGGTTCCAGATGTGTCTTCATTATTTATACACAAATGCTCCGACCACCGGTCTTCATCCAGGGTTAGTAATTGTGCGGCCTCCATACAGGAAACCATTTGTCAAGGTACCGTGGCCAGACCCATTGATGCCTGCTGATATATATAAGTCGCGAGTCGCAGCTTTTCATGTTCACCACAAAACTACAACTACATCGTCATCTACTAGCGAGAATGGTTCACCACAAAGTCACGATTGTTGGATCCGGCCCTGCCGCCCACACCGCCGCCATCTACTTGGCCCGTGCCGAGGTCAAGCCCACTTTGTACGAAGGAATGTTGGCTAACGGAATCGCCGCTGGAGGCCAGTTGACCACCACCACCGACATCGAGAACTTCCCGGGTTTCCCAGAGGGTATTTCCGGAACTGGTTTGATGGATAACATGAGAGCACAAAGTGAAAGATTCGGTACCGAAATCATCACCGAGACCATCTCCAAGGTGGACTTCTCTCAGAGACCTTTCAAGTTGTGGACCGAGTGGAACGAGGACGCCGAGCCTATCACCACTGACGCCGTCATTATTGCCACCGGTGCTTCTGCTAAGAGAATGCACATCCCAGGTGAGGACCACTACTGGCAGCAGGGTATCTCTGCCTGTGCTGTGTGTGATGGTGCCGTGCCAATCTTTAGAAACAAGCCTTTAGCTGTCATTGGTGGAGGTGACTCTGCCTGTGAGGAGGCTTTGTTCTTGACCAAGTACGCTTCCAAGGTTTACTTGCTTGTGAGAAGAGATGTGTTGAGAGCCTCTCCAATCATGCAAAAGAGAGCCATGAACCACGAGAAGGTGGAGATTTTGTGGAACACCTCCGCTCTTGAAGCCAAGGGTGACGGCAAGTTGTTGAACAGTCTTGACATTGTCAACAACAAGACCCAGGAGAAATCCTCTCTCCCCGTCAACGGGTTGTTCTACGCCATTGGCCACATTCCTGCTACCCTGGTTTTCGCTTCTCAATTAGACACCGACGAAACTGGCTACATCAAGACCGTTCCAGGCTCTGCCAAGACGTCTATTCCATTTGTGTTTGCTGCAGGTGACGTTCAGGACAAGAGATACAGACAGGCCATCACTTCTGCTGGTACTGGATGTATGGCAGCCTTGGACGCACTCGCCCAGTTCGACGAGGAGGAAGAGTGACTCTCAACTCCCAATTTATAGAGGGATTATAGATTAGATTATTTAATCAGAGCAAATGTTATTGACTCTTGTTGCAGAGGCTATATCCATTGATTACTGTAGCTAGCACTGCCATCGCCCCTGACTGTACATAGTCGTACTCCACAATCTACAAAGGCTCACCTCAATCGGCCACAACCAGACATGTCTTTCAACCAGCCCATAGACGATGATTTAGAGAGGGGTGATGTCGCATCGACACATTATTCAGACCACCCCGAGTTCGAGACTCTCTCGCAGCTCATAGACAACAGTCTTTACAACATCAATAATACCTACCTCATTTCCATTAGAAACCTTATAAACCAATATGACCTGACGTTACAGTATGCGGATGCTGAGCACCAACTCAAGGCCGCCAAGATCTCCCAGAAGATATCTGAGCTATCGACGAAATGTACCCAGGGATTCAAGAAGATCAACGAAGCAACTAAGAAGCTTAATAACTACCTAATTCGTTGCGAGCAGAATCATGAAGATGAGGACACTATCAAGTATCTCAGGCAGAAGGAGTCCATATCAGTGACTATTATTCAGAATAGCTTGACGCAGTTTCGCAAGCTCCAGGCGAGGTACGATGGGTTGCAGAAGCAGTATGTGGGAGATGTCACAAACAATCCTGCTCTTGAACCCACTACCGACCACCAGGCTAGTGGCCAGGTTCAACGGTCGGTCCAGATTGAGTACGAGCCTGTAAATGCAGAAGAACTCGAGCAACAGACTCTACTTATTGAGGAGAGAGAACGGGAAATACAGCAGATTTCTCAAGACACCCAAGAAATCAACGAGATTTTCCTGAATTTGCAAGACATCATTCTGGAACAGCAATTCCAAATTGATAATATCGAGGATAATATCCTTAGCTACCAGACGGACGTGCAAGGTGCATCCAGAGAATTGAGAAAGGCTGAACGGTATCAGAAGCGTGCGGGTGGCCGGATGATCTGCTGCTTGATGATCTTGATCGGCGTATTCGGCTCTATTATCCTCATAGGCTTGATTTTCTAGTATTACTCTATTAGACATTTGTATCAGACCTCCCATATGTTGATGTGTCCATCGTCTCCGGCTGTAACCAATACCTCTTCTCCGTTGCTTAACGTACACCACGAAACGCAATTGATCTCGTACACTCCATGAGATGACTCATGAACACTCTCAGTCTCCCACACTCCGTTGTTTTCCTTGTACACTGCAATCTGGCCGTCGGCACCAGTCGTGGCAATTCTGCCACTTGTGGGGGACCACGACACCGAGTAGATTGCATACTTGTGGACAGCAGGAAGCACACTCTGCAATTCCCATTCCATGTCGCTGCTGCGATGCTTGATAGAACTTGGAATTCCGGTGCCCTTTTCTTCTTCCTCCTCCGCTGGGCTGGTGTTGCTGACCCAAACGCGGGCTGTCAAATCGTCAGATACAGACACTAGTCTGATCTTGTTTTTGGCAGCAGCACTGCAGTCGGGGTTCTCGAAGGCAGAGCACCACACAGTACCATCGTGGCCATTGAGAATCCCAACACACGACCAATCCTCATCATCATCGTCTTGCCTGTAGAGTCTGACTGTATCGTCGTAGGAAGAACTAGCTAACAAGTTCAATTTGGGGTGCCATATTATGTGCTTGATATCATGTTCGTGATCACTCAACACAGAAATACACTCGAATTCCTCCAAGGTTTCTGCATCAGTCTCCCATATCCAAATCGTCTTGTCTCTTGAGCATGAGGCCAAATAGTTTCCAGATTTGTTCCATGCAACAGCCTTCACCTCATTCTCGTGGCCCTCGATCAATGCCATAAGGTTCCATTCATTTGCTGAACTCGTCAAAATGTCTATTTCTCTCTTTTTTCTTGCTTCAGTAGCTCTCTCGTCCTCATATGTGTCTAAATCTTCCTCATTTTCGAGCAACTCTTCTGGCTCGTCAATGCCCCATACAGAAATGGTTGAGTCGAACGATCCGCTTGCCAAAGCGGGCAAGTCTACAAACTCGGAATCAGACGAAGCAAGCGGTGGCTTGAAGCTGACAGTCCTTACCGATCTTTTATGGGTCTCTTCTAACTTTCCAATAAGTGGAAAATTCTGTTCTTTGGAGAGCTTGAATAATTTGCTGGTCTTGTCACTGGATGCCGTGGCCAACAATGGTAGCGTTTGGTGAGAACTGACCGACCAAGCCTTATCTGAGTGTGCTGGAATCGATTTTAATAGCTTAACCATGATCTGGTATCTTGAACACTATCTGAGAAGGTTCACTTTTCTGTCATGAACCTGCACAACCGCGTTCTTCAAGATCCAGAATTGAAAATAGCCATGAAAGTACTTACATTCTATATAATTACTATCATATTACGATTTTCATGAGTAGTCACTTTCAATCATGCCCAACTTTTTGCTGAAGTGCCCTAGAATCCGCTGGACATCACGGTTTTCTGCGCATGAAAGTATGATTTCTTTAACCAATTCCTTTCTGTCATAGCCGCAGATTTTACCTATATCACCAACATTTTCTTCTGGTTCCACACTAGATCCAAGAAGTTGCTGACAAATCTCGAACAACTTTGCTTTGAGGCCCAATTCACATAGACGCTGGGTATAGTTGATCAAAAAATCGTGAAAATCTTTCTTTTCGCCCAAGAGTTCACAGCAGAGCATCCGGTTCTCCAAATGAGATAAGGAAATGTTGTTCTCGAGGCTCTCGAACCCTTCTTTCATGATCATGTTCTTAGATATCTTGTTGAAATACTTGCCTCTGCCAATCCTGCTCTTTCTTAGTATCTCCTCGTTTGTTCTGTGTTCCAAGAGACCCAAGATGGATGATTCTTCTTCCTTACCTAATACCTTTGCCATTCGTGGTTCCGAAGACATCTTGTCATCAGTAATTGAGTCCCAGTAGTGTGAACCAAATGCCCACCATGCTTCGGAGACCGTGTGCCATGTTTCCATGTCAAGATTATATAGGTATCCAGAACCATTTGAAATGGTCACAAGTGGAATACCTTTGGATGTGATACTACACATGGTAATATTGTCAGCTTTACTCAAGACATCTTCCTGGTACTTATTGTTGAGATCCAATAAGGCAGCGAGCGACGCCGGTGAGCTCATGTGCAACTTTTTCTCTTCCATATCCCAAACATAGATTTCAGCAAGCGAGGTGACAGCCATAAGATATTTGCCATGGCTTTCCAAAAACGAGAGAGGGGATCCAAGAACGATTGGCGGAAGAAATCTTATACCTGAAATATGGCTGTAGGTTATTATCTGTCCCTCAGCTGTTGCTAATGCCCAGAAGTTGACTCCTTCAGTTGCAAGTTGAATATACCTTGGAATGAAGTCGCACCAGACTTGCTGTTGGTTCTTGAAATAGGTGATTCGTGATGGAACGGCCTCATTTCCTTGACCGTTCTTGATATCAAGAGTGAAAGACAGTCCTGCGATCTTCGAAGTGAGTCTGAATGCCATCCTTGTCTTAGGAACTGACAATCTGACTTTAGCGAACGTAGTGTTAGGATTAACAACAACTGCACCAACAAACTTCACCGGTTCCAAGTCTCTTCTCACTTTCTTGTTTGCACCCGATTCATCTTGAGCTTTCGGCCTCTTGTTGTCCTTTTGAATTTCCTCCGAAACAGAATATGAAGGTTTGTCGAATTCTATGAGCGACTTCGCCGTCTTTGATCCATTCATTTTGCGACCTCCGGTTACGCTTGACGTAGATATTGGACTTTTGGGAGTTGCACTTTGGCCGTTGGAGATGAGAACAGGTTGGATTCTTTTCTTTCCATCCTTGGTCGTGACTTTTTGTGTTTGAGGGGTCTGCAACTTTGTAGTTCCCTTTGTGGAAAGCTTCGATTTCGTGACTTTCTGTGTGTTATCCACCTCCACATTATTTCGGTCAATCATGGCAGAACTCAAGATATCGTCAGCCTCCTCAACATTTTCACTTGGGGCAAGCACAACCGGTGTCATATCCCCTTTTACATCACTGTCCAGTTTCTTTGCATCCTCCGGGTCAACAGTGGTTTCTTTCTGCTCTTTTTCCTGTTCTGGGTTTTGCTCTTTCATTTCAAATGCATCCTTGATCTTGATCGCCAGATCCTCGTCGGTGATCTCTACCAGGGACTTTGTCTTTTTGGACGTTGAGTTCTCTGATTCAGTTTTTTGAGCAAATGGCTTAATGAACAGCTTCTGGGACTCCTTAAGTCTTTCGATCACTTCGCTGTTCGCATCGTATCCCAACTCGTTGGTGTCAAACTCAACGAGTCCAAGATGACCATCCAACGAGACAAAAAGCAATCTGCTACTCGACTTATCCCATACCAAATCAGTAATAGGCTTGGATACCGAGTCTCTCAAGACAAACATTGGGGAGTCTTTAGTAGTGTTCCATAACACAAGTGTCTTGTCGGAGCCGGCAGATGCAAGAACGTGAAACACATGGTGCTCATCTGTTGGCAATGGAATAGCGGGATCATTAGCCTGAAAGACCTTTGGAGCAAACTTGACAACCTCGCACGCCATCTCATGGCCCACCAAGCTGATCTTATTGCCCCAGCCGAGGGATCTCGATAGTAGAGAAATGAGTGCAGACAGCTGTTTGCTGGCGTTGGGGACAGAGAAATATTCCCCATCGCAGGACCATGAAACCCTTCGGTAGTTTATTCCCGAAGTGACCGTGGCACTATTGTTCATTAGCTTGGAAATCTTGCTCAAGATTTTGAATTGGTAGTTGCCGTTGGAATCGAAATGATACTGGTAGACATTGACAAATGTGTCATCACCGACAGTGACAAAGTAATTGTTCGTGGGGTCGAAGGCAATACTTCTTTGTATGGTGACCTTTCCATCATTTGTGTTGGCCGTAAGGCATTGGTAAGTGTCTTTTGATACGTCAAAGATATGCACCATCCCATCAGAAGTACACCATGCAAAAAGACGACCATCAGCTGACCAGCTTCCATCAATGACTGAAATTTGTTTCTCCTTGATGGCAGGCCATGGGTACACGAGTCTATTCGTGTTGTCTTGAATGTTGGAGACAAAGAGTTGGCCGTTCATGTCACCGGAGATAAAGACGTGTTCGTTTGTTGGAGACCATTTGATAGTTTTCACTGTGCTTTTGTGGATCTTGATATTGTGTACGGGCACGATGTGAGCCAAGCCTTCTCTGTCGAATGAAGTAATGTTGGCGAACTCCAGGTATTTCCAAATGTTGATGGTCAGGTCCTTTCCACCTGTGGCCACCAAATCATTGGACGAATTGATATCCACCGTATGGACTTCGCCATCGTGAAGTGTTTGTGGAAGGACAAGTATCTTCATGATGTTGAAGTGAAATTGTAAATTACCAACTTGAACTTTCGGTTGGAACCTGCACGTTGGGCTACTTACAACAGTTGCAAATGGTAAGAAGGTGGTCCATTTCCCGACGCCAAAGAAATTAGGTGAGATACTTAAGTTTTGATTTCGGTGAGAGATGAGAATCCAACTTCTGCTATGCCTACTAAATTTCGAGATTCTCATCGAAATTGTGCCGAAGTTCCACCTCGAAATCACAGCCGAAATGAGATTGAGCATAAGGGAATGACGGAAACGTCTTGAAGATAATATACATTGTAACAGTCTTTTGTATGAAAAGAAAAATGGCTTATTTCTGATCTTTTTTTTTTTTTCGTTATTGTATTCTTATTATCCTACTCAAATCTCTTATTCGTATGTGCCCCCGCCTCACCAGTGCGAACTAGTTTCATCATTTTTTCACAGCCATCCACAATTATTAGAAACATAAGCACCACGTTAAAAACCCAAAACCGCTTCAAACAGCGTAACTACTACGTATTCGATAATTTGACATAGCAACCATTCTTTATTTCAATTAGATCCCCTTTTGATTCCAATTTCGTCGTTGTCGTCCAACGGTCTTACTCCAGTGCCTGTTCTCCTTCATACAAGCCTGTTAGGGGAAAGTCGAAAAACATCCCACCTCCACTATACCTCTATACCTGATCTTTCTTACCATCTCACCTAATCACTATGGCAAACACAGGTGATCACGACCACGGAAACGAGCAGTACACAGACTCCAGCTCGGATTTCACCGAGTACTGGATAGACTTGTTTTTGGGTATTAAAGGCAATGAGTATTTTTGCGATATCGACGATGACTACATCAGAGACAGATTCAACTTAACAGGATTGAACCAGGAAGTGAGTAAGATGCCTACCCTTGTTGACATCATCACAGACATGGTGGACATCGAGCTGCAGGCAGAGGAACACCGAGATGCATTGGAACTCAACGCAAGAATATTATACGGGTTAATCCACGCCAGATACATCTTGACACAGCGTGGGTTAAACAAGATGTTCGAGAAGTACAAGAACGGAGACTTTGGCTACTGTCCTCGAGTGCACTGCCAATTGCATCCGTTGTTGCCTGTGGGATTGAGCGACCAGCCTAGAGTTGACGCCGTCAAGCTATATTGTGCAAAATGCGAGGACTTGTACAATCCAAAATCTGGAAGACATGCTGTTGTGGATGGAGTTTACTTCGGAACTTCTTTCCCAGCCATGTTTTTCCAGAACTTCCCTCACGCCATCCCGATTCACAGCAAGGAGACGTATGTGCCTCGGGTGTTTGGATTCAAAGTGCATGAGTATTCTAAAGTAGATAGATGGAGAAACTTGCAGAGGGCCAAGCTTGAAAAGAGGCTTACGGGGTACGGAATGGATATTAATAATACCAGCGGAGGTTTTCTCTCCGAAGGAGCTAAAGGTCCTTCAAGGTGAGTGCTCACCAGTTCATTTCTTCAGGCCCCCCTATGCCCTGATCAATCCATTTGCATAAATAGTTTAATTGTACAATAGTTCGCGAGTCGCCTTTCTCCAGAATAGTTTTGTCATCCCACAAATCTACGGTTCGGACCCCTGCACCTCTATAGTTCAATGCGACAACTCAAGTCTACGAACAAAGAATCACGGACACATGCTGAAATTACGCTCACTACGCCTGTTTGTTCGTGCTTCCAGTACTGTGGCTACCGTTGAAACCATTCCTGACTTTCCTATGGGCTCACGTATCTTTTCCTTCATCCAGCCCACGGGAAAGATCCATATTGGAAACTACCTTGGTGCGGTGAGAAACTGGAAGCAGATCATCGACAAGTCTCCAAAAGGTGTCGACTGTGTCTTTGGAACCGCCGATCTTCACTCGTTGACGCAGATACCCACTGCTAGTGACCTTTCTGAGAACAGGTATGGAGCAATGGCCAGCCTCATCAGCTCGGGCATAGACCCAGAGAAATGCATTCTTTTCCACCAATCGAGTGTTCCCGAGCACTCAGAGCTCTACTGGATCTTGACATGTCTCACTAGTATGGGAGCACTCAATCGAATGACGCAATGGAAGCTGAAGGCCTCAATTGACGAGAGTCTGAGCATTTACAGCGAGCTGGTAATGGGAAGCACTAAAGCAGGCATTTTGTTGTATCCAGTACTCCAAGCAGCAGATATCATGCTTTACAACTCGACTCATGTACCTGTTGGTGACGATCAGAGCCAGCACTTAGAGTTGTGCCGAGGAATAGCTTCGACGTTCAATCATACATACGGAGAGTTCTTCAATATTCCAACCACGATCTTGACGCCAACAAAGAAGATTCTTTCGCTCCGAAATACCTCGAAAAAAATGTCCAAGTCCGATAAGGACCAGACGTCGTCAGTTTACATGACGGATAACGAAGATACCATCGCCAAGAAGTTCCGGAAAGCAGTGACGGACTCCGTTCAGGGACAAGTGACGTTTGATCCCGAGAACCGGCCCGGAGTGTCCAACCTCATCAACATTATTGCCGGAGTACAAAACAAGACGATAGACGAGGCAGTAGAGAGCTTGTCATGGATCTCAAACCACAAGCAGCTCAAGGACCATGTAACTGAGTTGGTAATCGAGGAATTCAGAGACAAGAAGAAGACTTATGATTTGTTGATGGAGGATAGGGCCCACCTCGATGCCATTTCTACTAGAGGAACTGAGAAGGCTCGTGAAATTGCCACTCGCAATCTTGAGCAGATCAAGAAGCGAGTTGGACTTGCGTAGGTATCTCAAATGTATATAGCGTAAATGGATATAGCGAATTAAATGACTTTTCAGTTACAATCTATGTTTTGTTTGTTGCAGATTGTAGCCAAATATCCTGCCAATTAACGATTTTGAGATTATGCGTG
Organism: Sungouiella tsuchiyae; assembly: GCA_030566995.1. NCBI lineage: Eukaryota > Fungi > Ascomycota > Pichiomycetes > Serinales > Metschnikowiaceae > Sungouiella > Sungouiella tsuchiyae. The sequence continues at coordinate 210,690 of JAJLRO010000003.1, read as the reverse complement.
CTACAAAGGTACCTCATCGCATTCCAATTTGCCCAAGTTAACCGAATAGGCACAGATGAGGGGCCGCCAGCAACTACATTTCTAGCAGGGTAACGCACAAACACGACCACCCATGCACACTGAGGTCCTATTAAAGTCCGGAAATGCACGCAAAATGCCTCGTTTTGGCGTCGGTCCTGTTCTGTTGCAGGCTACCTAGGTTACAGGAACGACTGGCGAATCGCGAGTATGAATCGCGACTCGAAGGTCTTATCCATTGCCACAAATAAGAAAATTAAAGTGTTGTAAAACCTCCTACTCAATTTCTACTAATTTCAATTTCTTCATGACTTTATTCACGTAGGTTACTTGCAAGATTTCTGTTCGTATCTGGCATTTGCTTATTGGTCTGTGTAATGGCCCACCGCGAAACGTCTCGCGTCGCGTTGTTTACGCGGACCGTTAGATTCTATGCGATCCATTGAGATACCCTAAGCTTCGTTAGTGACCTGCGTAGTACAGCAAACAAATGGATTAAGGCGATTGTTTTTCTCTTAGTCAGCGTTGTTTTTTTCTTACCATTTTGCCCTCGTTTTGCTCTCCATTCCTTCTTCATGAGCTCGGACGGTCATCTCTACCGCCGAATGCAAGTGAAGGTGTTGTACTCCTTTGACAACAGCCCGACGGTGTTTCTCTCGAGGTCCAAAAACCCATATCCGGTCAAAGTGGCTCAGATTCCCATTGGTTTCTCTGGCGACGCCAAGGAAGAGTTGCTCACGCTTGGGGCTTTTGACTTGAAGAGCTGCGCCCAGCAGATCGTCAAAAGCTCGCCTGAAAACTTCAAGCTACAATCCCAGGATTACGCTGTTTACTACAAAGATGTCACCGAGCAGCCCGACGAACCTTTCGTGGCTAGTGGCGTGATGTCGTCGTTGCTTTCAAACCAAAAACAGAACTTGATTCCTGGCCGAGTGTGCCAGAACCTCTCCGCGTCGTTCTTGTTTGGAGACAAGGCGGACTCGTCATCTTTGACCCTAGAGGTACGCTTGAAGCTCCATGTCATTGACATAGAGGCGGACCAGCCGAAGTCCACGGAGATGGAATTGCCGAAGGCCGCCCCAACGCACGCTCCCATGGCTCAACAAATGATGTCTAGAAGAAGCAGATCGTCAAACTATTCACTGTCATCTGCTGCCATGAAGGCAACAAGAACCAAGTCACTTCCTATTTTCGTTCATCCGCCAAATCAGCAGATCTTCAACATTATCAATGCAGATAAGTTGAACGCGGTGCCCAAGTACGACAGCAAAAGCATTCTGGAACGCTTCAACCTGGCCCCTTTTTTGCTGGCCAAAATCATAGATAAACCAGCCAGGAAAAGAAGACGCTCGAATGCTCCCTTGACACCTACCGTACAGACTCCCGTGGATAGTGCTCAACCTCAACGCGCCATACGTACCAGGTCCATGGTGACCAGTCTCCAGCCTATGATCTCGTCGCCAATAAACGAAGACGCGATGTCGGAGGGAAGTGAGGACACCGAGTACAACGGTAATCCACACATAATAGATGAAGAAGACGAAGAAGCCTTTCACGACGGCTCTTCATCTCCTTTTGTGGAGCGACATCCATACAAGCAAACATACTCCACAAGCATGACTAAGGGGGATTCTTCAACCACGCCGATGATATCTACTGGTGACAACCAATTCCAATCTCTTCCTGACCTTGAAGATCTCGATAGCAAGAAAACGCATACGATTCCGAGCACAAGACTTCCAGAAAACCACGACCTTGCATGTATCAACAAGAACTGTGCCACGAATGATTCTGTCACTTGGAGATACTTTGAGACCAAATTTCATCCTAGTTATCTTAACATCCAAAGTGCCAAAACGTTTGACAAGAGCCTTTACGATGGCATGTTTGGGCCCTTGTGCAATGCATGTTATCTCTTCTTGAGAAACAAGGGCTTCATGAGACCTGAGGCGGTGGTCAAGAAATACTTACAACAACAGAAGTACAAGAAGGACTTAAAATCAAAGGAGGACTTGCTGCTTTCTTTGCCTGCAATGCACTCATCATCACCACCGCTTTCGAGAGGACACCACCAACCTCATAAGTTCGCAACTCCTAGCCATGCACCTTCCACAATAAATGAGGTGATTCGCAACCAAAACTACAGCGCGAAGGCTACTCCCAACTTCATTTCTGGATCAGGAATGGGCCAAACCCCAACAGGCACGGAAGAATATCAGGACCTCAACGATTTCATGAACCAATTGAACTCCTTTGGAGGTCCGTTGACGGATATTGATATCCCAAACGACATGCAGCCTATGAGACAAGAGTCGACACCTCCCATGATGGCTACCAAGTCCAACACTCGTGTGATAAATCTTGAAGATGAAGAGGACAAAGAAAATTTGCCTCCCTCAAATAGCGCCAAATTCACGGATTTTGAGCAAATGATGATCAAGTCTTTCAGTCTGCGTTCGAGCCCCGACCAAAATGAGTGGGCCCAATTCTTTGAAGATCAGACTCCCAAGGATAATGGTGAGACTTCCGCCCCTCCCAACAAGGAGCCACTGACTGGAGATGACGGTCTTCCGCCCCTCAGAACTTTCAAGTCTTCGCCAAGCAGATTGGCTAGCCAGAAAGCGACTGTTGTCAACATGCCATCGTCGCCACTTCTCACCCAATTTGAGAGCACAAAACACTCATTGTCGCTTCCAGATGATTATTCTTCTCCTAGTGACAAGGCAAGGAGAACTGACACAACCATGTCGTATGTCAATCGCAAATCGAGCCCAAGAAGCGAAATTTGCGTTGACGACGATAAGATTGATACAATGTAGCATTCTTTTGCATATTTAGCATTAAACCGAATCGAGTTACCGAACAGTAGGATCAAAATAGTACTGAGTTAAGGTTATCAGAAATCATGTTCAACGGGCTTCTTGAGCCAGTTCTTAGATGTGTCATACATACGAACCAGGAGAGTCCTTCATGTTCCACATGCATTTGACGAGTCTAAATCGTACACTCTAGCAATCTTAAACCCTAATACTACAGAGGTACACAAAAAAAAAACGGAACGGCTGAGAGCTGGAACCATTACGAAAGTTAGTTAAAATTGAATTTCTTTTTTTTAGGGGTTTTTTTTTTCATTCAGTTTTTTTTTTTGACGAATCAAGATTATACATTTTACTATTCAACTATACGGTGGGGGGAATTTACAAAACCCCCGGTGAGTTTTGTGAATAGAACCATCTTAGGTGCATACCCTGGTCTCATATTGTATGCCTCACTTTTTTTTTTTAATGAATCAAGATTATATATTCTAGCTAACTAAACTATTTAATTAAAGACAGGAGGAAATTCCAAAAACCCCCGATTGTAGAATTGAGAAATCCGGAATATCCAATGAAAAATTTGAAAGCGATTGAAGTAAAATGGTTAAATGTCTGTCACCGCTAATCAATAGCTAGTGACTATCTGTACTGCAGCATAATATAAAGTATCCACCGCATCAACTCAGGCCCGTCAGCATTTTTCACGGGTTGAAAACCGATTTTGAATAATAAATCCTCAAAATTTTCAGTAAAAACACATAAATTGGAAAAAAAAGTCAAAATTTGCACAGAATACAACTATTCTATCATGTTCTACCATTGATATTAAGGGATCAACAAATTGCCTGGTTAGCTCAATCGGTAGAGCATTTGACTCTTAAATCATATAAGGTCAATCAAAAGGTTGCGGGTTCGAGCCCCGCATCGGGCTTTCTGTCTGCCTGGTTAGCTCAATCGGTAGAGCATTTGACTCTTAAACAACATAAGGTCAATCAAAAGGTTGCGGGTTCGAGCCCCGCATCGGGCTTACTTTTTAATATCAGCTTTCTTTAGCTTCATATGGGGTATCTGGAAGTACCGCACATCGATATTTTTCCTTCGCCACCAGAAGTCATGTCTCTGTAGATACCGAACCAAGATAAGCACTTGAAAATCCCTAAATCAAATTTAATATATAAAAGCACGCCTTTTATAAATTATACCTATGGTATTTACTCTAGAGGAATTCCCCAAGCTACAGTAGCGTCGTTGGAAAACTGGACTGCGACCAGAATGTACGCTCACCCGTACTCTTATCTAACCACTAGACACTCTTTTCTCTAATTCTCAACATGTCCACCCATGCCCAAATACCACCTTCCGAATATATAAACTTGTTAGATGAAGCCGCCTCGGTCGTCCAAGAAAAGCTTAAGCCCTTTTCTGGTACATCAATTGAGCTGCCTCGTGTGCTTATCATCTGTGGATCTGGTCTTGGTGGCATTGCCAACGTGTTACTGCCAGAACCCAGATTGGAGATCCCCTACGGCGACATCCCGGGATTCCAGGTGTCGACAGTGCCTGGCCACGCTGGAAAGCTCATTTTCGGTCTCATCGGCGACAAGAAGGTGCCGGTGATTTGCATGGTCGGACGTTTACACTTCTACGAAGGTTACACGTTCCAGCAGACCACCTTCCCCGTTAGATTGTGTAAGAAGTTGAATGTCAGTACTGTGGTGGTGACCAACGCTGCAGGCGGTGTCAATACTAACTACAAGCCCGGAGAGTTGATGATCATCAATGACCACATCAACTTCCCAGGTTTTGCTGGCTACCATCCATTGCGAGGCCCAAACTTGGAGGAGTTTGGTCCCAGATTCCAGCCATTGTCCGATGCATACAGCCACGACTTGCGTAAGTTGTTTTTCGACAAGGCCAAGGAACTCGGTGTCACCAGAACCATTCACGAAGGAACATACTTGTTTGCCGCGGGCCCAACTTTTGAGTCTCGTGCCGAGGTTAGAATGGTTAGAATCTTGGGCGGAGATGCCGTCGGCATGTCAACTGTGCCTGAGGTCATTGTGGCCCGCCACTGTGGAATGGACGTTTTGGCTCTTTCCTTGATCACCAACGCTGGTGTTGGAGACGAGCCACCCAGCGCTTTCGAGGTGAAACCCAAGCGCATGGACGAGGGTATGGCCTCGCATGCTGAAGTGTTGGACACCGCCAACGAAGCGTCCAAGGACGTCGAGAAGATCATCCACGCTACAATTAACGAGTTGTAAATTCTGTGTATATTTTTACCTGCTACATCTATTGATCCACCTCGCCAGCAGACTCCCACTTCCCCTGTAAGTTTTCCTTCCACAAGCTCACTTTGTTGTCGCCACCAGAAACAGCCAAGATGTTGCCGGACAACGACCACGAGGCTCTCCAGCAGACATCTGGGAACTTCTCCTCGGTCAAAAGCTGCTTCTGCCATTCACCCTGGTTGTTTTGCGACCAGATAAGAACCGTGCGGTCCTGCGACGCCGTGGCAATATATGAGCGAACCAAAACAGATGGTGACCAGCATACATCCCTCACCCAGTCGGTATGGCCCTCCAAGGTAGCTTCGAGAACGTAGCTGGCGGCGTCCGCGTCGAACGTCCAGATCTTGGCCAAATTATCCGATCCACACGTAACGAATGTGCGCTGACCTGCGCCAGAGTCCTTCGTGCTATTAAGTGGGGCCCAAGATGCCGAGTTCACTCCAATTGCGTGGGCATCAAACACCACATGTGACGTTGTTCCGTCTTCGTTGAACTCCACCACAGACACTTTCCCGTCCGACGAAGTACACAACAACAATGCTCCGAGTTCGTGAGGGGCCCACGACACCGAGTTCACACTTGCCTGATGAATTGTATGCTCGGCGATAATGGACCACTGCTGGGTCTCAGGCTGCTCTTTCCAAATGATGGCCTTTCCGTCGTAGGAGCACGAGGCCAAGATGGATCCGAATTTGGGATGGGCCCATGCAACCTGCCACACTGGCCCTTCATGGCCCACCAAAGTCTCCACTAACCTGTAGTTATCTGTCCCTTCGATTTCAAAGAGTTTAATGGTCTTATCGGCGGAGGCGGTGGCCAATCTTTTCCCATAGTAATCTAGCACCGCATCGTGGATCAAGTCCTCATGAGCGTCCGTGATAGTTACCATTGCACTGATAGAATGGGTCTCCATTGTATGAGGACATGGACGTGTTCAGTTGGTAGGACACCCGTACACCAATAGTTTGAAGTCAGTCAACGTCAGAGGAGATATAGCAGGGTAGGAAATGAGATGCATTAGTTAGCGGGAGTAAGGCCTTCGAGTAAAATTATCCATTTTTTGGTCTTTGGTGTCCCCTTTAGCCATTTCGTGTTGTCATCTATGCCTGTATCTTTGCACCCGTGCACCAGCCACTATGTACTATACTCGCTATGCACCTTCTTTAACCTCATAGACATGGACGGGAAAGAATTGGCTATTAGGTCCTTGGGGTCGCTTTCGAGTCTACTAGACTCTCAAATATCTGAGACGGTTTCCCAAATCGAATCGATCACCCTGTCCACGAAGAGCTTGGTGCCATCAACCGAATGCGACAAGCTACTGAAAGAACAAGCAAAGTTTACGCCTTCAGGTATAGATGAAGACGTATTGATTACCGAGCTATATAAGTCGCGGCTTGAACTTCTTATGGATGTCCAAAAACAGGAGTTTATTGGTGATAAAATCCAAGGAATGATTAATGAAAGTGAGGAACTTGTACGAAGCATAATTGAGTACTACGAGAGTGCAGAGGAAAGTCGAAAAATGGAGCTTGAGGCAAGCAGAAAGAGATTTGAGCACTACAAGATCGATGTTTTGGGTAGCAAAACCGAGCTCTTGAAGTTGAATACTTCCAGCCTCGAAGAGTCTTATCAAAAGGCTGCCGAAAACGCCCATGAGGCATTGACTGCCGCACGAGAAGGTCACGACAAAATATTATCGCCAAAATATAAGGAAAGTTTGGACGAGCTAATTGATGCATTGAACATATCCTTTCATTCTTCTACCAATATTGACTGACTTAGGGTGCCGAAAGTTTCTCTTTACTATCTTATGTCCTATCGTGGCTGGGGGAACTGGAGGTGCTCGACCGTGGCACATTCACCAGATCGCGGCCAATGAAATGGTAGGCTTTGTTGATGTAACGACGATTTGGATCAAGCTTGTCCCATTGCTGACGAATGCGATCCAAATTCATCTTTGACCTGTCAAAGTTGAAAAGTTGGAGAACAGACGCCATCAATTCATACACAAAAACGATTGCAACTCGAAGTCCCCAGAATGTGTCACCTGGGTCTGAATCAGTTTCTGCACGGTAATCACGGCCGTTCAATTGGCAGATTAGTTTTTGACGCTCGTCTTCGTCTTTGAATACGTTCCGGAACTTAGTCGAGCGGATCAAGCCTTCAACAATATCATCCACTTTCAATTTGCACTCTTGGTTTAGCTTAAATTGAAATTTCTTGGCATTGCCTTCTAGCTCATTTATCCTCTTCAACAAGTCTCTGGACCGGAACGACATTCGATCGATATTGTCTTTGAGGTCTTTCATCCGGCCCGTCAAAACCGCGGAATATTCTTTGTCGATGACACCTTTTCTTGTGTCCATGTGGCTCTTCATGTTATGAAGCTTGACGAGCTCCATGTTAATGTGTCTGTATGTTTTGTCAAAGTTCTCGTCCTCATATTTTCTGACAGATCTCCTGGTGTACTCTAACAATAGAAGGTTTGAAGACACGTCGGTGTAGTCGATCCGAGCCTTCTCTAATGAGTATAGCTCCGAAGGTCCTCGAAAATAATTCTCCAAACTAGAAAAACTTGCACATTTCTGTACTTTTTTTATCGATCTATCATCAGTCTCTTCGTAGTTCTCATTTCTCAAGTGTGCCAAAGTATTAATATTGGCCTCGCGTCCCGACACCAGGAAAGGAAATGACCCTCTTCTAAGAAACGCGTGCTTGACGGCTTTTTTCCTCTCGATGGCTCCATCGTCAGGAACAACATCTGGTGATTTCAACGATACGTTGGCTGTGCTGTGGAAATCATCAAACAAGGCACTTCCCAACCCCTGAGGCTTGTCAATATTTTGGTTGCTTGTGATGTCTGACAAGATTTCTAGCTTTTGGAAAGAGTTTTGTCTCTTACCTTGAAAAGCATACCTCATTCTTCCGAGCCTTCCAGACCTGTCAGCTTGCTGGTTGCTAAACTCCTGATTCTTGGAAATATTATCTCGGAGACTGACGAATTGGTATTTAGGATCTTCCATATCTGGCTCACCATGTTGAGAGTTCCCGCCGAGCTTTTCGTTCCGGTTATGAGTATCGTGTAAGCTATGGCGACGGGAATGGGGATGGTGATTAATTCCATGACGGTGTTGCGTATGACGCAGATAAGCAGCACCCCTGGCGTCTTCTTTACTCAAAGATGCGACCTGACCCGAATATGAAGACAACCCGTGCCATAATCTTGTCAAACGCATTCCAACAAGATACTTTCTCACCAAGAGGTCCAAATCGATCGTTTCCACATCTGCGGGAGTGTCAGTTTCACTCAACTTGGAGGCAATTTTGCTTCGCAAATTGCTCTGTCTAATTTCCTTTGGATCCGAATAAAAGTTGTCAGTGTCCTCACGAGTAATGATGTGATCTTGAACAGTATTCTTCACGACATTCGTCAACTTCTTGAGTTCTTTAGAGTAATGAAGCTTGTTTCTTCTGTATGCTGACGGATTAACTGAATTGTAACTCGAGGGATGCGAAGAAAGGGACTTTCCAGAAGCGGTTGAAGCGTTGAGCGATGCATCGTATATATACCGATCCACATCAGCTATGGATAGGTCATTTCCCAAATAATTCTTTGTATTATCGGAACTGAACTTTTGATTGGTAAAGTAGAAGAGCCTCAGAAGAGTGAGCAAGTCTAGCTTTCGTTTCTTCTCGATCTTGACCTGCTTCTGGAACTGACCAATGGATATCATGAAATTTTCGAAATCGAATGGATCCTTGGGGACATCACAGCCTCCAAATATCTGCATACGCATCTTAACACTTATGGTCAAGCTTATTATGGCAGCCACCGTTTTGGCAGGAAGGATGCCTGCTTTAGGGTTGGGCTTGGTGTTGAAATGAGGAAGACCTATCAAATTCCACCAAGAGTTGATGGCATCTTCTGTCTTCATGCAAAGGAGCCCATCGCAATACCTCGCATCTAAAAGATCAAAGTAGAACAAACAGGTTTGAATCAAGTCAACCAATTCTTTAATGGCAAACTTGATGGGGACTGATGAGTTGAAGATTCGATACATTTGTCTGAACTTATCTTCAGACGCATCAGAGACCTTATCAGCCGCCAACGAGACCGAGCGGCCTCCGCAGTTCAACTTTCTCAAGTTCGAGTTGATCAGGTAAATCGACTCCACTCGCCGTGTGTCGCCCCCTGGGATTGGTATCAAGGTGAGGTTGGAAGGTAGCGCCGAGATATTGGTCACCAATAGGAACTCTGGAGTTGCATCAGCCTGCGGTTCAGGTTCTTCTTCGCCGAATTCCGATACCAAATCTCGTTTCTTAAATGTCGCATGGTTGAGCATAACCTCATTCAAGTATTCCTGGAAACGTGGGGGATAGTTCTTCGATGACTTCTTAACGATAGTAAATTTGATCACCTTCACTTTGGATTCGTAATTGCCATGAAATGCTGACACAACCGTTCCTATTTTGCGGCTTCGAATCCACTGGTCCACCATGTAGATCTCGAAACCAGAGCACTCGGTCTCCTCGGCCAAGTAGAACTCGTTTAACAACGTGAACTCTCTTTGGAAGTAATTTACCGCATTGAAGTCGGGAAAGATGTAGGAAATCAAGTCGTGTTCGCTAGCAGAGACGCTTCTTGACCTTGACGGATTGGTGGTTGCTGATGAAGTTGATTTTTGGGGCGGGCCTCGAAAGTTAGTGGACTGCTCTGGAATAACTAGTCCTCCCCCAAACGGATACATGGTTTCGAGAGGTTAGTCAGGCGAACTTTCGGAGATATGTGTGGGTATTATACGGTGGGAACAGAGTGTTAGAGTTAGTAGTGATCCTGCAGGCCCAATGTGGCTGGGGTAGGGTAGCTAGGGTAGTGCAGCAGGAAAAAGGAAACGACAAGATCAAAAAGCCCAAAAGATATATATAGCGTGGAACTGGTGGCGAAAGGACAAACTTTTCTCGGCAGTACTGTTGGTTATTCTCGTCTTACCAGTCGGACTCTACTTCATGAAAGCCTCGGGATGTACGCATACTGTGGTTTAAATTGTTGCGATGCATATCATTTTGCACGTTGTACCGCGAAAGAACATACGAGCTTGAAGGTTGAAATGGTGGGACTTACGAGTTCATCAAGAACTGGTTATTGCATGGTTGGATCCATGTGCGAGAAATTCCATTTATACTTTGAACAGCGCGATCCAAGCAGAGACTCTGATTTTGCACTTTAATCGTAATCACTCCAACCATTATGGTTACAGGACACTCATACCGATAATGATCAGATGCAATGGACCTATACCCAGTACATCGAATGTCTGTATTAAATCTATAGCTGACTCGTCGCCTCCAACGAGTGTAAGTGTATTACTGCGTTCGGAACCCAGCAACATTACATGATGGTGCAGCATTTGCTCTTGGAACCACTGTCGGATTGTGGCTGCGATTGGTTTTTCCGCTTCAGCCGAGCCTCCTCGTTACCCACTGGAGTAGCTTCGCTGTTTGCGACGGTGGAATCTGCAGCCTGCTGCTTTTGTATTTCCTTTGCCTGCTTCTTCTCGGCACTGATTTGTGCCTCCTTGCGCATGATCTGTCTCACCACATCCACAAATGCCTCGTCCACATTGGTCTTGTACATGGCCGACGTCTCGTAGAAGGGCACGAGCCCCCACTGTTGCGACACCTTGATTCCGTCGTCAATCGACAACATCCGTTCGTCGTCCAAATCACACTTGTTACCGATCAACACCATGGGGACGTTGTCGGCGTCCTTGATGCGCAAAACTTGTTCTCGCAATGCCAATAGTTCTTTCAATGAATTCTCGTCGGTCACCGAGTACACCAAGAGAAAGCCTTTGCCCGATTTGATGTACAATTCTCTCATGGCGGTGAACTGGGCCACTCCGGCAGTGTCCAAGATCTCGAGGTCGCACGCTCTGCCATCCACCTCGATCTGCTTTCTGTATGAGTCCTCGATAGTGGGATCATAGCTTTCGACGTACACCCCTTGGACAAATTGCACTGTCACCGAGGACTTTCCCACACCTCCAGCACCTAGAACAACAATCTTATAATCTGACGTTAGTACATGCACGAAACGGGTTGGCAAAGATCGAGCTTGGCGTCTGCCAGCTGTATGGATGCGTTTTACATACCTCTCATTGCTGTAATTGTAGGAGTAGAAATAAGATCCAGCTACGAATGGAGGTAAGATTTTTCCTACCGTCTAAGTATGCGCGCCGGCTTGGCTTTCTTGCGCGCAACCTCAAAGTACTCAGCAAGGCATTGCAATAGGATTTTGCTAACGAAAATGATGAAAATGGACGGGCATTTTTCTATTAGAATGTGATATAGGATGTGCTATTGCATCATGTTTTGCTACTGGATGGCCATTCAATCCGTGCTCTTTGATATCGTCTGTTTACATACCTTCGTGAGACAGTCGCTCGGCTAGACACATACGCAGTCACCACTATGCACCACCTACAGGTTGAATTCGTACGACATTATATAAAGTGAACCGTAGGCACTATAAAAGTACTAAAAAAGAACTAGCTCAAAGCGGCAAGATGTTTGGAACTGGACCAGCTGGCGTGACTCCGTGTGGATTGATGCCAATGTGCGACTTAGTGTAGTGGAACTTGATGTGGTGAAAGTCGGTGGTGTCATGGAACCCAGGAATCTTCCAGTACAACAAACGCAACCAGTTGTGGAGGTTGGGGTAGTTGTATCTGATTATACCAATATTGCACTTGAAGTGCTGGTGGTACACGGGATCGAATCTCACGATGGTGGTAAACAATCTCACGTCGGCCTCGGTCAACTGGTTGCCAATCAAGAACTTCTCATTCTTGTCTGCATTGGCCTTGAGAATGGCCTCCACCTTATCGAGGTGCTCAAACAACGTGGTCACCTCCCTGTCGTACACCTCCTGTGTCGTCGAAAACCCGGCCTTATACACTCCGTTGTTGATGGTGTCGTACACCCAGCCGTTAAGGTCGTCGATCTGCGATTGCAATTGCTCAGGATAAAGGTCCACCTGCGCATAATTGGCGTCCACCAAGTCGTTGAATTCGGTGTTGAACATACGCAAGATCTCGCTACTCTCGTTGTTCACAATTGTCTGCAACTTCTTGTCCCAGAGCACTGGCACCGTGAACCTGCCCGCATAGTTTGGATCGGCCTTGTAGTAAATCTGTCTGATCCGTTCAAATCCATAAACGTGGTCGGGAGTCCCCAAGGATATGTCGTCCTTGGACACCAGCGCAACCTCGTCCTTGGTGGGGAACCGCCATCCTTTATCGTCCATGTGCCAATGGACAATCGACACCGGAATCAATTGCGTGAGACCCTTGAGCACCCTGGCGATCAACGTGCGATGGGCCCAGGGACAAGCAAGGGACACGTACAAATGGTATCTGTTTGCCTCGGGGGCAAATTTGGCACCTGGAGTTCTGGAGATGAAATCTCTGAATGTCGAGGGCCGTCTTTTGAAGGCACCGTCCTTATCGGCGAATTTCAATATTTCGATTTTCTGCGGGTTAGTATAGATTGAAGCCAAAGGCACCAATTGGATAATCATACGTCGGTCATTGTTGGCGGTGGGCAAGTGGATAACTAATGAAGGGCAGCAAGAGCTAGGCTGCGGGGCCCTCTATATATAGGTGGAGGGACCCCAGACAAATGCCCCTGCAGAGGGCCTACTTGACAAACTTTAGTAATGGTGCGAATCATACTATGGTGGACGGTAGTAATATATTATGAAGCAGAGAGCAACAATTGTCGATTGCCGTTTTTGCGAAAATCGGCTCGTTGTAAGCGTATTAAAAAGCGAAAACAAAACCGCTAACCAAATCCTTTTCCCGATTAGCAACGACCCGGGGCATTAGTTATGGTGACAGCTGTGGGTACCATGCAATTATCTGCACGCTGATAACACATGGCTGATCAGGTCGTCGTTAAAGTTGCCCACTCTTTATATTTCCCTATATATAATCATAACATCCCCTATTCGGCCGGTTTTTATCTCCGACTGCCTCCACTCCATATCCTCCCTCCATACCTTCCGCCGCATCTCTACCACTCCACTGTATTGCCCCCACTACATACACTCCTTAGCCTTGTCGGACTCTCTCATCAATCGTGGCACTGCACACAAACAGGCGAACCTCACATCAAGCGGCTCAAACATTGAATCCAAAGTAACCTTTCTTCGAGCCAGAATGGCCCACCGGACCCCCTCCATGACGCCCCAGACCTCAGATCACTCTTCAGGCGTCGACTTAGGCACTCTGGCCCTGTCTAGCTCCTCCAAGACCAGCTATCCGGCCACCAGTCTTCCGCCCCAGAAGACAGTGCTGACTCTCCCGCCGCCAGCTTCCACTGCTTCGACGACGGTGCCGTACTATACGCTGACACCACTGTCGTACTATCTGCTGGGACACACTAGCGTGTTCCACCACAATCCGACCAAGCTGCAGTATAATGGCTACTCATACCCGGATCCGTTTTCGTATCCGATGAATACCCAACTTCAGAGCCAAACGCAGACACAAGCGGTTTCTCAGAACCAGACCAATGTGCTTCGGAATATGAACGCTGTTTTGCCGAACCACACCATGTCGCAGCCGCATAAGGAGTCACTACTGTCCCAGATGTCGGGACAGTACCCACAATTCACCGGTCAATACAGTTCGTCTCAGAGTCCACTTCTGGGTCAACTTCAAGCACAGAAGCCTCAGGGCCAGCAACTCCTGACCCAACAGCTTCAGACACAGCAGCTTCAGACACAGCAACTTCAAGGTCAGCAGATCCAACCACAACAGTTTCAGGCGCAGCTTCAAACGCAGCAGCTTCAAACGCAGCAGCTTCAAACGCAGCAGCTTCAAACGCAGCAGCTTCAAACGCAGCAGCTTCAAACGCAGCAGCTTCAAACGCAGCAGCTTCAAACTCCGCAGATACTGGGCCATACACCTACGCCGATAGTACAGAGCCAGTACGCCCAACTGCTTCCCATGGTGGGACAACGCATGGTTTTCCCAAGCACTCAGATGTCGATCCCCAACCAACCACAGCCGATGACTTCCGAAGATCTGTTCGTCTACTTCAAAGACCTGGCGATCTTCAAGGGAAAAAATTCCCGCAACAAATACAACGGCAAAATGTTCATTCACTCAAAACACACCAAATCCCTCAAGAATGATATCGACAAACCAAGAGCTGGCTACGCCCAACAGTCTGATATGCTGGACCCCAAACCTTACGTGTGCTCTTTTGAAGGATGTGAATGGTCATTTGCCAGACAATCAGACTTGCGCAGGCATACAAAGTCCCACAAGGAGCCCACCTTTCACTGCCCTTACTGGCGCACAGACCCAACCTGCCACAGAAATGGTGGTTCCTTCAGCAGACTTGATGTTCTCAAGAGACATTTGCGCTTAGTTCACTACGTTAAGGACAAACAGCAAATATTTCCGGGCTCAGACCCCGGATGGTGCCGGGCGTGCCAGAAAATGTTCCAATCATCCAAACACTTTATAGACCATTGCGTTGATTGCGCCAACCAGATCTCTCCCGCCGAGTGGCGGTCTACCTCATCCAAAAATGAGGATGAACCCCTGGAGAAGACTGATTGAGAATCTCTTTATAGATTCATTAAATTATACTTAGAACTAAACGCTTTACAACCTATTATACAAGCCATAACATGGCAATTACATCCCCACCTTCTCTTTTTCAACCCAACTAGTCTTCTCCAGTCTCCGGTTCTTCTTCCCTCACTTGATTGTCGAAAAATCCCAAAATGGCACAGTTTGGATGGGTGATGTATACGGTACGAGTCAATTGATGGGCCCGCTCGTACTCGTCGCCAGGAAGCACGTCTTCATTCAAGTTCTGTGTCACACTCATCAACATCTTGTCTTTCTCCAAACGCTTCAACACCTTGTATGCCAAAGTTCTCTCAGTCATATACTCCCTTTCGGAATGCAAGTCCTCTTCCTTCTGGAGCAAGTACCAGTCGACAATCTCGTCCTTGGTCATACCCTCACCACCCTCGTGGTCATGGTCAGACACCTTCTTAACGATGAGATTCATCATGCTGACGTACTTGTCGTAGGTGATGGTTGCCTTTTCAGCTCTTCTCTGCTGCGTTCTATCCTCATGGGGCGAAACCTCCTCGACTTGGCCCACGTCATCGTCCGCATCATCATCGTCATCCATAGCATCTGCTTCCACGTCGTCAATCTGGATATCATCCATCTCGACTCTGATTATGGACAGACGCAACAAGTCGTACGCCTCGGAAACAAAGGTAGGACTAATTTCTTCCGTACAGTTAGCTCTGGCAATGGCCTCGGACAATCTGATCATCGACTCCAATTGTCTGACGGTAATTCTGTAGGAAGATCTTCCAAGTCCTTGGGCATCATCGCTTCTCAAGTCCTTGTATTTGGCCACCAAGAAGTCTCTGGCATCCTTGGTCATCTTGGGCTTGAAAGTTTTGGCATATCTAATGTATCTTGACAATTGCTCTGCGGAATATGGTGGGTCGATGGCGTCGTCTCTCAACATGTGCAAGTTGACAATGTGAGAGGCCAACTGGGTGTCGATTCTCTCATTACAGTCGTCCAAAACGACAAAGAATAAGTCGAATCTCGACATGATCGGTGCGGTCATGTTCAAGTTAGCACGCAATCCCATCTTACGGTTGTATCTTCCACCAATAGGGTTGGCAGCAGCCAAAATGGAGGTACGGGCATTCAAGGTGGCATGAATACCTGCCTTGGCAATCGAGATGGTTTGCTGCTCCATGGCCTCGTGGATGGCAACCTGATCGGTAATGTCCATTTTGTCAAATTCGTCGATGGCACAGATGCCGTTATCAGCCAACATGAGGGCACCTGCCTCGATAGTAAACTCTCCACTTTCTTCATCCTTGACCACGGCAGCAGTCAAACCAGCGGCAGACGATGCTTTTCCGGAAGTGTAGACCGCTCTAGGCGAGAATCCACATACGTACTTCAAGAATTGCGACTTGGAGGTGGATGGGTCTCCCACAACACAAATGTTGATGTCACCTCTCAAGTTAATACCGTCAACAGTCTTCTTGTGAACACCTCCTAATAACTGCAACAAAATACCTTTCTTGATGGTCTCGTGGCCGAAGACTGCTGGGGAAATGGACCGCACCAATTTGCTGTAGACGTGTTCGTCCTTGACCATATCCTTTAACTGCGACACCTCAGCATCCGACAACGAGTTCAAGAACACTTCCTGGTCGTTTGGACCCTGGAACTCGATTTCCTTTTCGGCCACCTCAGACGACTCCGTCACCTTCAGAATAAGCGAACTGACATGACACGCGTAGAAGGCTAATTTGTAGGTGAGATCCCGCACACCAAGAGCCTTCAAACCAGTGACTCCCGAGTTCAAATCAGAGGCCACAGGCCCGCTTTCTTTCACAGACTGAGCCTTCATGCCGGGCAATCCCAACTGACTCACGTCAGGAATGACAATTTCTGTTCCGGTGAACTTGCACTTGTCGCCTGGCTTGGCTCTCTCAACGGTTTCACCACGCAAAATCACATCCAACGTTCTAGGCATGGAACCCGTTGGGATCTCGTTGGAATTCTCCTGGATTCTCACCTTTTGCCAGTCAATGAACTGGGACTTGGCCACGTTCAACGTCCAATAAGACTGATTAGGGCACGAGGGACAGGCGGTGGGCTCAGTGTACTTGAAGATTTGCTCAATTCCATCAACGACAGCAGAACACATGTCACACGTGAATGTTCCCTTGTGCAACTCTGGTCTGACCTCCGAGGTTCTGGTGACGGTTCCCGAGATGGCCATCAACGAGCCGATTTTGTCTGTGCGGATATCTCTGATTCTATGGGTAACAGGCAAGTTGAAGAAGGAGATCTGGAACACTCTCTCGTTGGAGGTGGCACCAGACGAGGTGGAGGATGATGCCTCGTCCACACGCGAATCCTTGTTGTCGGCGTCGTTGTTTCCCAACAAATTCATGTACAACAAAGATGGTGCGTACTTCTTAAGTAATCTACGCAAACCTTTCAACAAAAACGGATTGAACCGGTAGTATTGCTCCAAGATGGCGGTGGCCAACACTCCATTCTCGCTAGCAACCAAATGTTGGTAGTCCACGTACAAGGTGCTGTATTCGAACACACGCATGGTCTCAATTTGGGCCAAGTAAATCTTACCCAGCCAGTCATCGTTGGCCGAGTCTTCGTCTATGTACTCTTCGATAAACTGCTCAAAGGATTCCCTGACTTTTTCTCCAGTGACATCCACCACCTTTGGCACCTCCACCGTAGATCTGATGGAGGCGGGCATTCTCATTTCCCGGTCTCTGGTGGCTCCTTGCAGGGCATCACTGTAGGCGACATTTGGCTGGGCACTCAGTGGGGAGTTTGCGGATCTTCCGAGGGACGACGATATCCGAGAGGAATTGAGAAGGTTCGCTGCATCCGAAGGGATGCTTCTGGGCGACGAAACGAAGTTCGACATTATCAGAAAGAGTAAAGAAGGTTGGAAAAAGTGTAGTGTATGAGAGGACGCGTTCAATTTAACAAATCGGGACAAATATGCAGCGGTGTACAGGAAGGCATGTTGGAGGAGGAAGAGGGAGAGAAATAGGAAAGAAGAAATGGAGAAGAAAATTTAAAAGAGGAAAATGTAATTTAGCAAAGGTTGCGGTGTAGAAGTAGTGATTCTAGGAAGTTGATTGATGGAATTGTGGATGAAAATGAGAAGTCGTAGGTCGCAGTCACCATAAAGAGAGAGGCATAGAGAGGTTCGAGAAGGGGCGTTTAGAAGAATTCTGGAAGTGGAACAACGTGGTCAGTGACAACTTCATTTATGTATTTTAAAGTCAGCAAATGCTTGCGATGTCAATTCTGCGGACATTGATGAACCTGTTCCTCCTCCATTGATAATCGTGAATTCCGCATGTGTACTGATGAATAACTACGACGGAAGTTTGTAATACCTTCGGTCTTTATGTGCGTTTCCACCAGCTTTATAAGAATAATATGATTAAATTAATTGATAGGTCCCCGAATGAACCTTATAAGTCGATACTACCAGTATTCAAATAGTAAGTCAATACTACCTGTATTCACATAATAAGTCGATACTAACCTGTATTCAAATACTTACTCAGGAGACTTGGTGGTTCTCAAGTATGGCTTAATGGTCTTGAAGTCACCGAACTTGGCCTTGGCATCGGCGTCAGACACAGTTGGTGGAATAATCACATCCTCCCCAACACTCCAGTCAATTGGAGTCACAACACCCTTGGAATCGGTCAACTGCAACGAGTCAATCACTCTCAACACCTCGGACGAGTTTCTGCCAGTGGAGGCTGGGTAGGTCATGATCAATCTGACCTTCTTGGATGGATCAATGATGAACACAGATCTCACAGTAGGAACCAACTTGTTGGCCAACTTGTGGAAATCGTCTTCAGACACCATGTCGTACTTGAAAGCAATCTCCTTGGATGGGTCAGCAATGATTGGGAAGCTGAATGGATCGCCGCCAGTGACATCCTCAATGTCCTTGATCCATTCGTTGTGGCTCTCCACGCCCTCAGTCGACAATCCCAAAAGGGTGACGTTACGCTTAGCAAATTCTGGGGCAAGCTTAGAGAAGGCTCCCAATTCAGTGGTGCACACTGGCGTGAAGTCTGCTGGGTGGGAGAAGAGAACGACCCACTTCTTGTTCTTTTCCACAAAGTCGTGGAAGCTGATCTTTCCCTTAGTGGTGTCGGCGGTCCAGTCTGGGGCCACCGATCCGATTCTGATTCTGGGCTGGTCTTCTGGCTTGAAGGTGGAGTAGAACTGGGTTCTGGCGAGCTGAATCGATGGTCTGACCAATTGCTTTGGGGCAGCAGACAAGCGGGTAAATCTGGCAATCATTTTGGAATTGAGTGAAAGCACAATTGATGAATTGAAAGAAGCACAATCGATGAATTGAGAGAAAAGCGCAATCGATGGCACTCCGAACTCCGATCAATCTCGAATCGGGTGTCGTGGGGTTTGCCAAATTTCACGTGACCTTCGGGTATATTCTATTGATGATTATTACGCAATCGTATACATTGTACACACGGTTCATGATTCAGGTAACATGTTCATGTCAATCCATCCAAGAAAGTCGTCATCTTGGTCATTATTGAGCCAGCCGTGCGACTGCTGCTGGAAGAAGGAATCTAGTTGGTCCGCCATTCCCGGACCTCCTGACATGGGCCCGTTATATGGGTAGTTTGACCCCATGGGGAGTCGTGTCTCGACTCCTGGTGACATTTGGGAATCGTAGATCGTAGGTGTAGCCCGTTGCGATGTGGGTAGCTCTTGTATGGCTTGCTGTGTCTGCTCTATTTGGAAACTTCCTGGCTGCGAAACCCCGGAAATGACAGTCTCCTCCGGCACGGTAGTCTGTACCGGTGAATCCAAATGTGGGTATTTGATCACATGGCGGTCCTTGGTGCTTCCCGTGGCTTCAAGCATGGATAATGGAATTCCATTGATTTCGAGCGGCTTTCTCGTTCCATTGGCACTGTCGCGTTTGGCTTGGTTGAGCGCCTGGTCCGTAGGAACTAATGTGGTGATGGTTGTGCCGTTAGGGGTGGTGGTCATAATAGTCTTAAAGTCATCCTTCGTAATTTGGTTGTAAAATGGAAGCGGCTGTGGTCTTTTGTCTTGCAGCCCTTCATCATCGTCTTCTTCCTTGATCTTGTTCGAAGCTCCATCCCATTCGGGATTGGATTTCATCATCATTGTCCGTCTCTTGCCCTCATGTATACACCAAACAAGATCGTAAAAAAGCGACGCGGTCAAATGTGAACGCATCCTGCTAACAATGCTTCCACCACCACTACCTCCATCGTCAATGAAGATTTCAGGATACGTGTAAAGAACAATATTCAAGTTCTCTAACACTTTCGCAGTTCTTGAGATATCATTCTGGAGCTCTTTCCAAGAAGAGAGGGTATTCCTGAAAAGGCGGTGGACGGTAACAATGGACTGCCGGGCACTATCAACATACTTCTCAATGAGGTACCTTGACAAATGCAACTTGAACAAAGTGAAAGCAGCGTAAGAAATGGCTTGTCTGACGTAGATTGGCAATTCAGCCAATGATATGGAGTTCAAGTTCAATAGTTGTGATGTGTTGGTGATGATTCTTGTGGCAGACAAGTAAGCCGTACTCACATACTTCACCTGATCTTCAATAGGAGTACCAGGCAAAAATGCAAAACAGCAGATCATAAGCCGCAAGTATAAATAATAAATTTCGATTGAAGAGCCATCCATAATATCCAACTTAAACTTGAGTCTTTCCAACTCACGATCAAGGATATTAAGGGACGCAGCACGGTTCAGAGGCTCCAACAATCCATCGGCTCGGGTGACTGAGATACCCATATTATTGACCAACTTGCATTGGAAAATGGATAAAGATATTAGGCATCTGAAATTCGATGGGAGCGTGTGGTCAATTCTTGCGTTTTCCAACAAGTAGTCGGTGGTGTTGATGGAAGGAGGTAATCCGAGAGCCGAAGACCAGAACTGGTCACAGAAGAATACGGCGAGCCACGACCGGGTTCTCCAGAGATCAGAGTCGGGCCCCAAGTTTGTTTGTGTTCTTGTGAACTCCTGAATAAATTCACCACCTCTGTGTAATCCCAACTGCAAGGAGAGGTTTTTAGCCAAACCAACAAATCTATAAGAGCAGTCATCCAAGACTTTTTCGTTGGGGAGCGGCCACATAGAGAGAATAATCAAGGCCTGAATAACATGTGTGGAACGTGGAGTACGAATCCAACAGGTCTCAATGGCCAACTGTTTGATCAAGGTAGCAAGCGACATATATAAAGTCGGTTCTGGTTCAGATAACGACGCGGCTAGCATCACCGTCCAGAATAGAAGCTTGGATCTAACATAGAGCTGGGTAGCGCTTCGCGACGAGAGAATGGGCAAGAAAGGCAAAAACTTGGTCATGAAGCGATCATGCAACTCGACTGCCTTTTCTATGGGGAGTCGAACGTCACCCAAGATAAATTCGGAATATGTTTGATTCGAAGTAAAATCCTTTTCGGCACCAGGAGACATATCCGAGTCCATGCGGTGGTCGCTCGTGTAAGTGGCAGGAGAATTGTCTGATGAATCCTCGTGGAGTACCTGGGAGAGATTTGTGATTGCCAGACTTGGACCGGTAGCATCATTTAAGATAACGTTGCCGGACATAGAAGGATTGAAACCGGAGCCTAGAGAAGGGGCCAGGTGCACTGACGAGGGCCGTGGGGGAGTCATATGGTGGCCCGTGACCTGCTCAATGGCCGAGTTGGGGGTGTTGTGACCCGAATATTGCGTTCTATTCGTTCTGTTTAGCTGAGCCGGATTGCTATGGGGAGAAAAGCCAGCATGGTGGCCCTGTTGCATGAAGTTCATGTTATGCTGATTGAGTGCTCGGATCAACAAGTGCTCATTTTTGCTAAGCATCTCAATCTTGGACTTCAACTCCTCCACGTCGCCAATAAGCATCTGGATCTGCGAGCCCTTCTTGGGCTTGAACTGCGGATCGATCTCGCACTTCAATCCCATCTTGCTGCACCGCGTGCATGGATTGGGGTAATTGTCGGAGGCGTTGCATTTGATCTTGTGCTGGCGGCAGAAGGTACAGCTGGTCACGGGTCTCGACTGTTTGGACAGCTGACTCTGGCCACCGTGCTGTTGCTTGTTGCTCATGCCGAGGTTGGTGGAGCTAGAAGCTGCGGACAATGTCGGGGAAGGACTTGACGAGGGCCCCCGTTTCTTGGGGTAGTAATCTTGGGCCACGGACTTCCGTTTGCAAAGAGGGGTCGATTGCAAGTTGGAAGGCTTGGGTAGAATCGATTTCATCTTGGAGTTTTCCATGGTGAGCTAGTGGGAAAGGTGCGGGGGCGCGTGATAACGGTGGAACTAAAAAAAAAAAAAAAAGGGGACCCGCTGAAAGAATCAAAGGAGTCAAACCGAGAAAGCGGCGATTAGTGGGCGGCTAACTGACAAGTTGTGTGAAAGTTGTCCCGTATTAGTGAGGTCAAAAAGTTGACTCGGGTCCGACTGCGGATAGAATCAGGACAACGGACGAGAATAACTTCGGCAGCTTGGGTCTGTATGTGGAGGTACAAACAGAGACTCAAGCAGGGGACAAGACGAGGAGATTAGACGCGAAAAAAACAAACCCCATGGGCCGGGAAAATGGAAATCAGGTTAGTAGTTTTAAAAAATTTTCTTTCAAATTCTGGAAAGTCACCGTGAACGAAAAAGGCAGGGTTACCCGGTCTGATGCAATAGATAAAATTTGTTCATGCAGTGTCCTATTGCCGTTTCAAGAATCGCCGCACGGTTGCTATGTATGATCGTTTAGATAAAATTGGGCTCTCGATTGTTCTTTTATTTGGTCAGCCCACGCCTGTCGGCCATTTCTTTTCGTGGGCATTAAGGGCGATTACTTCATGACCGGCAGCTGTCTTGAAGGTAGAAGGAGTAAGGATATCGAGAATTGAAGTCCGCTACCAGTAGCTCATGAATTGGATACGAACAGAAGGAATGACTGTTCAGGTCTTTGGTTCTGTCGCTACAATTGCTCAACTCGCTTGTGTATTTCACAATTCTCGTGACGTAATATATATGACTCAAGCAGGAAACATGGCGAAATCCTGTGGTCAAGCCGCCTTACCACAGTCATCCCGGTTCGGAGCGACTCCACAAAATACACAAAGTACACGAATGGCACTTTTCGCCGACCTGCGCACGCTAGTGGCTGACTGCACCTACACGGACGTAAAAAGCCGTTTCATCAAGCATCCAAGGCTAGCTCTCGTCTTCATCGGTCTTAGGGTCGCCAATGCCATCTTCGTAGATTGCGAACACACACTCGCTTTCCGGTAAACAGGGACTGTCGTATATCTTGCAGATTCTCTGTTCGCCCCTTCCCTTCTTAAACGACAACCGGGTGGTGGAGCTGTGGGCAATGATGTTTCCTCCAATTGGCTTTTTGGGGTCCGGGTTAAACATGGCCGCTGACCCGTCCACTTGGGCCACCACCTGGTTCGTGATCACTACAGCAATTCCAAACTCATCCGCCAATCTCTGCAAAGTTCGCATAAACTTGGCAACGTGCGTTTGTCTAGCAGACAATTCGCCACGGCCAGAGTAGTCTGTCCGGTACAACGACATGATGGAGTCCACAATAAGCAACGAGAAGCGTGACTCCGACATCATCTGTGCCGCCTGGTGCAAAAGCTGAAACTGGTGCTCGGCGTTGTAAGCCCGAGCATACGCGACGTTGTCAAGACAGTCGTCCGGGTTCAAGCCATACCTTTGCGCAATCGACACTAATCTAACCGGTCTGAATGTTCCCTCGGTATCGATGTACAAACACTTTCCTTCGCCACCGCCCATGTCAATGGGTAGTTGGCAAGTGACCGCCAAAGTGTGGCACAATTGCGATTTGCCCGTTCTGAACTCTCCAAACACTTCGGTGATGGAACCCGTCTCGATACCTCCTCCGAGTAGCGTATCCAACTGCTTGGATCCGGTAGTCAAACAGATAAGCTCCGACCTTCTACTGTGGAACTCGGACGCCGTGGTGAAGCCCATGGGGACGAGCTTGGACGCCTCCATACTGACTCGATCCGCTTTGGCCTCCGAGATTCCCTTAACTGTAAGCAACGCCTTCTTGGGGGCGTACGCCACACTCTCCACGGTGTGGTACCCTTCCAGTTTCAATTTTTTTATATCTCCAGCAGATATTCCGTTTCCTTCGAGCTGCTCTATCAACAAGGGCCCCGAGAAGCCTTCTTCGTCTTCGATTTGGTCCGACATGACGCGTTCACGATGGTAGTGAAGTGGTGTTTGGGCGGGAAAAAGCACAGGCAGAAATTATCAGCGTACACGACGAAAGAGAATGCCAAATATTCGATTTTCTCTTCTTTTCCTATGGCTGGCAGCTATGGAATGGATGAATAATTGGAGGTACGCGAGGTGTTGGTAAACAGTAGTGCAGGAAGCTTCCGCTTACGATGGCGAGAGATTCTCACTACTGCGACAGGCTAATTATTACAAAATAGGATTCACCAATGTAATTCAGAAAAAGCTATACTTATATACGCATGACATTTCCAAGGAAAAGCTTCCCCTTGGTCTCGTCCTCCTCGTTCGCCATTCTCACATACAGATTGTTGAAAAGGAAGATGGAGTTGAGCGGACTGAACACCTGGTCGATCATGAGAGTCCTTACGTAGCGTAGAATCATTTTGAGGGGATTTTTCGTGGCAAATTCTTCGCCGAGATACTCGTGGGACCGGATCTTGTTACTTTCGAAAATGTGAAGAATCGAAGTCTTTTCCCCGTTCTTGCGAATGTCGACAAATTGACTCACAATCTGACCAGCTAGCTCGTCATCAATGACCACTTCCTCCATGAAACCGAATCGAAGAACGCATTTGTGGTGACCGGGGATCTTTGTTGCTCCCACAAGAATTTTCTCGCTGGGACCAACGATCGGGATGGAGAGCACTCTGATCGTGGTGAAGATCACCACTGAAGGCACAGAGGCAAAGTTGGAGATTATCTCGGAATAGACACCAGGAACGGTGTTTGGGGAACTTAGATCCTGGTGAGGAGTATCGGAGTAGATGATCGCAACACCTGGATTGACTGATAACTTGACTTCACCGTACCTGGAGGTAACATACTCGAAGAGGTTTTCCCGATCATCCACTGTGCTGATTTGCCTTTGTGGCATGCCCAAGTCTTCCAGATCATCTACTGTACTGACTTTTTGTTCTGGCGTGCCCTGATCTTCCAGATCAACACTTTCACAATCATCTCTAGCATTGTCCTCTGATTCTTTTCGTCTCAAGTCCACGATTTGTTCAGTAGGCGGTCTTTTGTAGCGTGGGAAAATATCAAGTAGACGTACTCTCGAGCTGAGCTGCTTACTAACAGTCTTGTCCCGACAATACCTCCAGAACGCAAAAAACGAGAAGAAAATGAAACACATCATCAATGGAAACCAAGCACCATGAGGTACTTTCTTCAAATTCGCAATGACCAAGCAGAGTTCCAAAGGAACAAAGACAAGAAAGAAAATGGTGGGAATCCACCACTTGAACTCGTAGACATAGGTCATGCAGATGACCATCAAGGTGGAGGTGACTAGGAAATCAAGCGAGATACCCAAGCCATAAGCAGACGTCACATTGTTTGATGTTTTGAACCCAGCAGTCGCTCCCACCACTCCTATAAGAAGCAAGAGGTTTGCAACGGGAATATAAACCTTCCCAAAGTAGGATGCAGAAACATGAACCACACGAAGCTTGGGGAAGCAGTCCAAGTTGATCAACTGAGACAAAATACTGAACACGCCTAGAATTAAGGCCTGAGAAGCAATTATAGTGCTCAACGTTGCCAACACAAACATTATCCAATAAAACCACCCATTGACTCCACCAGGAATCGATACGTAGAATACACTGGCAATGTCTTGTGGATGGTTCACAAGGTATGCCCCTTGACCCAAATAAGTGATCATGAGGCATAAAAACACAAAGGAAATACCTATTTGGCAAGGAACTTTACCAAAGTGGCCCAAGTCAGCAAACATCGCTTCACAGCCTGTGATAGCCAACATAGCACCGCCAAGAGCATCAATTCCAACCTTTTTAAGCAACTGAATTGCATAGTAAGGTGACAAGCTCTTGAAGATAGCAGGATGATGAGTGATATTTATGACACCGCAAATAACCAAGCCAATCAACCAGATAAGGACAATGGGGGCGAAAACATGAGAGATCTTGTGAGAGCCAAACTGTTGAATGAGAAACAAGAATATAAGCACCACCTCCGACACAGCCAAAACGTTTTTGAATGAAGGATTGGCAACCTGAATACCCGCTATGGCACTCAACACCGACGTGGTTGGTGTCAACAATCCATCGGACATCACGAGTGAGCAACCAAGGAAACAACAGATAAGCGTCAACACGGAGATGAATTTTAGAACGCCAGGGTTCTGTTTCCATGCCGTAGAGCTAGACCTCGCGGACATAAAGCTTGCAGAGGTGTCGGTTCTTTTGAGCAATTCGTAGTCCGACTTCTCTGGAGAGCCAGGAATAACGACACCCTTGGGACCAAATTTCAAGCATCGGGCAATTTTGGCATAGATTGCAACCTGGCCACCTTCACCTTCATTTGGACCAAAAGTTAGCACAATCAAGGAGTATTTGAATAGGACAATAAATAAGAACAAGTAAAAAATCAAGGAAATGGCTCCGTAAACCTCTTCGCGAGTGGGTTGCCCACCAGGATATTTGATGGAGTCCAACACGTACAAAGGAGAAGTTCCAATGTCACCGTAGATTGCTCCGAGCGACGAGTAAGCAAGCATCCATACTTCACGATGGGAGGTCCTTCTTGGGGACGAAACCTCCTCTACAACAGAACAACTTCTTTCCTCGTCTTCTGCGGTGCGTATATTTGGTGAGTGAGGGAATTTTGCAACCAGCATGAGTCTACAAAAAAAAAAAAAGAAAAGACGAACAGCTGGTATTTATTGCCAGAGAATACGTTGAAAAATCCCAAATTCAATCATGTGCCAGTGTAACAAGGATAGTCAGTGTAAGAAAATCCCGCAATGTAGATTTACGAGGCTGCGGACGTCATAGACTTTGACAGCAGGACACGAGTAAGCGGAAATGAGAAAATGAGAAAAATGAGCCTTTTCAGTGCACATTTTTCACCACTACTAACCATCTGTCCATTTGCACCCACCACTATTGGACGAGATGTAAAGCTGAAAAATGTAGAAAAAATTGTTCTTTGCTTGCGATCCTATTTGAAACCCCCAAAAATCCCTCAAGGCTTAGCCCTCGCTTTTGGGTATTTTGATGGGAGCCACATGCATAAATCCCTCAACCCAAATTCAACTCCCCGTATCTGCGGGTAAGCTGACTAGGGGACCATGTGGACACTTTGAAGTGAGGAATTTTTACGATAGGCTGAGGGTAGGGGAATCGGGTGACGGCCAGGCCCACGACGGGGTCCGTAATTTTTGTGTTGTGTGTTTATGAGGTTTTGCCTTGGCTAGAAGGCTGCAGTTTGGGAAATTACCTGTTTAGTCTATGTTTTGCTCCACGAATACGTTCAGTCAAGCAGAGCAGTGCAAGCAACATTGACTTGGGTCGGGGTGTGAGAGTTGTACTTTGGTGATGCATATTTGACTTTTATTCTACGCTCTCTGGATTTCCTCAATGAGTAGGTTATGTCTAAACGAAGAATAAGGTGGAAATATAATGATAGAGAAGATAAATAACACAAGCAAAGACTAAATGGCAAAGACTAAGTGGTCCACGAAAAAAAAGACACTCTTTGGCCAGTTCATCCCATCATGGTAAGCCCAAGACTTCCTAACAAATAATTTGTTGGTAACAATGCCGAAAAGCAAAACAAATAAAGATAACAGCAAAGCCGATACCAGCAAAACCGAAATGACCCAATAGCAATTAAACCCATTCGTTGCTTTCTCTTATTTTTGCCGCCGCTTGCTCTTATTTTTCGCCTGTCTCTTATTGTCCTATCTCCCATACCTGTCTACCTTCGCAATTCGATGCGCACTACACGCGACGCGAGTCTCTCCACCATTTCTACGGAAGAACATACCTCAAAAAATGCTGACCAAAATCTCAGCCTTCCTCGATGGCTACTCGTTGGTCCACTATAATGATTCCGTGGATCGTCTTATCGTGGGAAACAGCGAGGGCTTGATCAAGGTGTTTGACCCATCTCGGTCCAACTCAGAACCAGTATCCATAGATATTCCAGAACACTTGACGTCCATGTCGTCGTTGGACGACCGTCTTCTCATCACCAATACCGAGGGCCAGCTAGCACTTTTACAAGTGGGCGAGAACCCTACGGGCGAAGAGGTGTTTGACATCATATACCAGTCGGATCTTCCTCTTCGAGACTCAGTGTTTATTAACCAGGGAAACAGGATTGTTTGCGGAGGAGACGACAACAAGTTGGTTATTATCGACCATGTCAACGCCAGCACCGCCACCACCGTGGACGTGTCGGACCAGATCGTCAACTTGGCCTATAATGCCTCCGGAGAGCTTTTGACAATTGCGTTGGCCAATGGAGAAGTACAAATGTTTTCTGTGATTAACGAGTCGCCGAAGCTTGTGGAAACGATTTCGGGGGAGTTGCACAAGAAGGTACATACCTCGGTGGACGCCATCGATTATGCCGGCGAGCATGCACATGAACTCGTTTCCACTAAGCCCGTTTGGACTTCCAACGGTGAGACGCTTTTTATCCCAACGGGCGCCAGTTCCGTGAAGTCATTTGCTAGATCGGATTGGAGAGTGTTGTCGGAGCTCAAGCCAGGTGAGGAAACTTTGGTGGCTTTCACCTTCTCTCCCTCCAGTAAGTCGATCGCTACTCTTTACAAGAACGCTTCCATAGTGATTTGCGAAGTTGAATCCGGCGACGTCATCAAAACTACAAAGGCGGAACGTTTTGAGTCGGGAAGTCTTCCCACCACCTTGGCCTGGATTAAGAATTCTTTGTACGTCGGATCTTCAACTGGTGACTTCTACATCTTGCCTGTCTCGGTCGATGAGTCGAGTCTGTCGGCATCAACTAGATCAGACGTAGATAGTCTCTTTTTGGACGAAGCCAGCGAGTCCGATACCGAGGAACAAGAAGAAGAGGGCGAAGGCGCTCCAGCCGTTCTTGAGAAGAATAAAAGGAGTCGTTTAGACGATTCGATGATCATTGACGAGGACGATGAAGACGACGAGAATGAATTTGCATACTTCAATAAGAGTGTCGACGACTACTTGCCATCAAAGAGACAACGCCACAAATCTCTGGCTTCTCCGGTCCCATCCTTCATCTCATCTCCGCGTGAGATTCTTCCATACTCGCCAGGTTCGACTCCGTGGGTCAAGTCGATGAATTCCTCCGCGAGCAAAACGCTGAGAAGGTATCTTTTCATGAATTCTATCGGCTACGTCTGGTCGGTCAGAAGCGAAACCGGTGACGCACAGGAACTTCAAAAGAGT
Organism: Sungouiella tsuchiyae; assembly: GCA_030566995.1. Lineage (NCBI taxonomy): Eukaryota > Fungi > Ascomycota > Pichiomycetes > Serinales > Metschnikowiaceae > Sungouiella > Sungouiella tsuchiyae. The sequence continues at coordinate 181,423 of JAJLRO010000003.1, read as the reverse complement.
ATTACGATCTCGTTTTTTGACAGAAGTATCAACAAGGACTACCACTTCATTGACACCAATGACTACGATTTATGTTCCATGAATGAGCGAGGAGTGGTGCTTGCGTGCTCAGGATTCCATATGGGTCTGAACGAAAATTCCGGAAAGATTTTTTACAGACATCATAATGACACTAAAGATTCGTGGGACAGAAAAGTGCCTTTAATCAACGGAGAGTATATTACCTCCATCTGCATCACTAGCACCGTGGAGGGAAACTCGGGCGACTCGATTATCGTGGTGGGTACCAATTTTGGATACCTTCGTTTCTTCAACCTCTATGGACTCTGCGTCAACATTATGAAGACCTCACCCGTGGTGACATTGATGTCGTCGGAAATCTCGACTGTGTTTGTCATCCATCAAGTGGCTACTAACAACTACACCTACTCCATAATCAACGTGAATGAAGACTACAAGTTCCTTCAGCAAGATAGCTCAATGCCTTTACAAAAGCCTCACGGGAGCGAACCGCTTATCAAGGGCATTTTCTTCAATAACTATTCTGACCCATGTGTTATTGCTGGCTATGACGATTCGTTGACGATATTATCACATTGGAGAGAAGAGAATAACGCAAGATGGATTCCAGTGCTCAACTGCAAGCAGTCGGTAACAAGCTTTGGACTCAATGAGTCAAAGGCCAACTGGAAGTCCTGGCCGTTAGGATGTATCGACGATAAGTTTGTATGCTTGATATTGAAGAACAACGACTCATATCCAGGTTTTCCACTTCCATTGCCCATTGAGCTTGACATTAAGCTTCCAACCAAATGTTTCAAGTACTTAATAACTAGAGGAGATGAGGAGGATGGTGCTGATGACATGTCAAGCAAGCTTGAGGAGGCTAGTAAGGATGATCCCGAGGAGGAGTTTTTGAAAGCGTCTACGTTCGGCAAACTCCTCCACTCGTCACTAGCCGAGGCCGAAGACGAGGATGAGCACATGGAGCGGTTGAATGCTTACGGTGTTGCTTTTGATAAATCTTTGCTTAAGCTCTTCAGTACTGCTTGTCAAGAGTCACGTCTCAACAAAGCATTCAGTGTCGTCAAGCTCTTGAAAACCGATAGAGCACTCTTGTCGGCGTCAAAGATTGCCGAGAGATTGGAGTTCCTCAATCTCGCAAGCAAAATTAATACGCTTCGTGAGGATTTGCTCGAGTTTGGTAACGACGAGGAATAACCTTACAGGAAGATAAATACACAATATATTGAAATATAGATACTTGTCCAACACGTTGTGTCACATGGATACGTGAAATGATATGTACAGATTGTTAAATACCTTCGTGGCCCCGATCACTTAAAACTGCTTCTTTGCCCAGTGGTAGATGATTGGGGTCAACCACAATGCACCGGCTATCAAGCCGGCGGTCTTCAAAGTGTCATAAGCGTACTGCTCTTGCAACTTCTTTTGATCTTCCGATGGTTGAGCTCCTGGACCTCCAAACATTTTTTTCTTGTAGATGAATTGTGATGGAGCAAATCACCCAGTCAGTTTTTTTTCTGTTGAAGTTTGCGCACGTGACACATTTTGCACTGAGTATAGGTTCGGAGTATTTTCGTTAACTGCCGAAAACTGGAGGTGCCATGACGTCGATAAAACCTTTCAAAATGGAGGATCTCTTTGATCTCAGCTCGGTGAACTTGGATCCGTTCACCGAAAATTTCAACCTCCTGTTTTACTCGCAGTACGTATGTGAATGGCCGCAATTGTTCTTCAAATCAGTGGAGCCAGCCAGTTACGGTACCGAGATCAGTGGATACATGATGGGAAAGACCGAGGGCCAACTCAGCAGAAAGGAGTGGCATACGCACATCACAGCAGTCACTATTAATAGAGACTACCGCCGAATTGGGTTGGCTTCTGACTTGTGCAGACATCTAGAGAGAATCACGGCAGTAAAGCCTTATGAAGCGTTGTTTGTGGATCTCTTCGTCAAGGTCACCAACAGCACCGCCAGACAGTTGTATGAGAAGTTGGGTTACTCCGTGTATCGACGAGTCATTGGCTACTATGGCTCGGTGTACCCAGAGGACCGAAATAAGGTGAACGACGACATTGATGCGTTTGACATGAGAAGGGCACTTCCTTGTGATGTTAACAAGGAGACCGTCAGGGACAATGGCGACAAGGTGTATGCTTTACCACAAGAGATTGCATTCTAGAACGATAAAGGAAGGTTACTTTTTATTGTACTTTTTTTTTTTTTTTTCTTTGAGGCGCTCTACTATAACATCGATTCCAGGATCCTACTTCATCAATGCACCATGGTACAGCATCGCTACATTATCTTTTATTCGGAAGCATGGAAGACCATTGGGTCACAACCCTACGAAAATCTGTACCTCTCGCACCCATGAGAACCTGCACGATTACAAGAGTAAGTCAGCAATTAACATACTACTCAATGTCAAGACCAGTAAGTGTGAGAGCGCTACATAAAGATGTTTTATCACCCGGTTCTTCCCGGTCCAGCTCGAGAGCACGTACTCCCTTGCCAGATGGCGAGGAGAACGGGTCTTTGGATGTGAATTTCAGCTCCCTTGAGGAGTTGCTTTCTCAGAAGTTAGAGTCCTTGCAACACCTCCTATACCTGGCGGAGAACCAGGAGGAGGAAAACAGGGACTCCATGGTGGCAAACTCACAGGACTTCAGACAGAAGAATGCTGATGTCATCAACAAGGCAAGAATCCAGTCGAGTTCCACCAGCATAAACGACATTATTATCTCATTGCTGCATTCCCGTGCAGAGGTGTCTTCGCTCTCTCGGGAGATGCTTTTGGCGCAGCTTTATAAGATCATTGTCACCAGACCAATTGCTGTGGTCAATGAAGAGAATGCGGGAACGAAAGACTACGTGGGGGAGGAGAGTGTTCTGTTGTTGGTGAAGCTCTTGACCACTGGCGACTACAGATCGCCAAGCGAGTTCATTTTGCTATTCAGGTCCGTCATCAGTTTGTTGTGTAGTGATCTCGAGGATTATGGTGAATTGGTAAGCACAGACTTTCTTGCTCATATCGAGAAATTGATTCTGGAGCCTCCAACTGCAAACATATCCAACGATAACAAGGCGAGTGTCATCACCGGTTTCTGTGGTTTGCTCTTGGTCTTGTACGCCGATACATCCGCCTTTGGTGTCGACGATAAAATCAAGTGGCTCTTGGAATACTCTCAGGGGTTCGTGCATAGTTCCGTCAACCTTCAGAAGCAGTTGGACACCGGAGACCGTGAGTATTCCACTTTGATGGATGAGAAGGATGACAAGCGGTTGGTGAATGAACAACAGAAAGACTTGCAAGCTGAAGCTAATATAGCAACTGCTGGTTTGCACGGTGTGGCTGTTCTCCTTACTTTGCTACAGAAGGGAGAATATCTCAACGAGCTACTCAATTTTGTTGCCACCGAAGTGGTGGAAGTTATCGACAATGATGTCAATGTGGATTTGGCAAAAGCTGGTGCTAAGGTTCTTGCTCTCTGCTACGAGATGTATACCTACGAGACTGACAAGGATTCTGAGGAAGATGACGACGAATTTAACTATAACGCACCCTACTACGAACAGGAGTCTATTATTTCTATCTGCAATCGTTTGGCAAACACAACTGCTAAGAAAATCGGCAAGAAGGACAAAAAGGAAACCAACAGTGTGTTTAGAGAAGTGGTCAACGCTATTGAGAATTACACTAATGCAGAGAAGAGGGAAGAAATCTACAAGAGGTCCCCAGTTGGTCTTGAGCTTCTTGCTGGCTCGCTGAGCTCTACCCATGTGAAGTTGTCACGGTCCAAGTCACTTTCAATCAACAGTTGGTTCTTGTATTTCAGGTTGTTGCATCTCAAGTGGTGTTTCGGCTTCGGTCTCCATGACCAGCTTGTCGGAAATGACTCGATCAGGCCTATTTTGAGAGAGCCGTTGACAAAATACCAGGACAAATACAACTACGACGAAGATGACGGGACGAATGGTGCAGCATTTGGAAGAAATGCTAGAACGGACGTGGAGAGGTTTGCTAAAGCTGAGAAGAAGAGAGATAGCGATCTCAAGAAGGCTAGAGTTAGCAAGATCACGCAGACTATTGAGCATCTAGACTTACAGAAGTGAGACTGTTGCTTGTTATAATACATCTAATAAGACCTTAATGCCGTGACCATCGTTTTGAAAAGAGACGGAAGTCAAATCCTTGATGACGTAGGAAGCACCGGCAGCCAAAAGAGTATTCTTGTCAAATGTGCTGGCTATGCCAACAACAGTGAAACCACCAGCAACTCCTGCTTTGATACCTGTGGGAGCATCCTCGAACACAAGAGCAGTAGAAGACTCTGGAGCAGTGTTCCCCAATTGGCAAAGCTTGGAGAATGCTGCCACGTAACCTTCTGGATTTGGCTTTCCTTCAGTGACATCGTCTGCGGTAATGAATACCTTTGGAAACTTCAAATTTCCGAAAAGTTTATTGAACCACCCATATGCCAAATCACGGGTTCCAGAAGTGACAATCGCCCACTTTGTAGGGAAGTGCTCCTGCAAACTGGAAAGTAAGGTGGTGGACCCGTTGATCTCCACGGCCAAGTGGCCATATGTATCCACGATTCGGAACTCGAACGCAGCCACGGCATCCGCATCATTTTTCTTATATGGAAAGTGCTTTTTGAACGAATCCACCGTCCGTGCGCCATGGGAGGTTTGAAGAAACACCACTGGATCGATAATCAAGTTCGGGTATTCGGAGTTATGGATATTGACGGTGTCGTGCCAGTTTCTCTCCACGGCAGCGGTGGAATTCACTAGAGTCCCATCGAGATCAAATAGTAGGTAGTCAGTTTTAAGTTCGACCATAGCGAATGTCAATCGGTAAGGAATATTCCGAGTAAGTGAAGTAGTCCGAGTAAGTGGAGGAGTCGCGGAGAGAAAGTGGGGGGTGGGGGCTCGCGAGGTTCACAACCATTATGGCCCCACCTCTCACCGCTTGAAGTCGAACTCAGGTGCCCAGATATCGAATTTCGCCAAAAACAGATATTTGTCGTTCTTCACATGCTCATCGCGTGTAACAACGTAATGGTATAATCTTTTGTCAAAATCGCAGAGTGGCTGGTACTCCTGGTGGAACCATTCTACGTAGTCTCGCCATATACATTCTCGATGTAGGCAGAAACGACAGTAAAGACATAAGCATGAGTATACGAAAAGGATCCTCATGGCTATCCAGCTTTTCTTTCTGGCCACAGGTCCAAAATCTATGCGGATAGTAAACAACCATCGAAATAGTGCAACGGGGTAGTTGAACTTGACTGAGACGGCAATGGCTCTGGCTAACATATCAAGTGCATGATGTAAGATTTGGATTTCGTTGGCCGAGTCCAGACCCAAGTCAAGGAATTGAATTGAGTGATAATACTCGTTCATTTGTTTTCGGAGCTCATCAACAAGGGGCACTTTTCGAGTGTTGACAATGGTCCATTCGTCGTTGTGGAACAACTCGCCCACATCCGATCTGCGGAGGGCCTCAATCGAGCCTAATGCGAGCTGCTTCATGCCACTGATCAAATCTAGTACGTCGATGTTGCTCTCGCGATCGTCATCAAAAAGGCATACGAGAGGCACAACTCGGTGTGGATGGCAGGCAAGAAACCCAAAGATCAATGTGCTGGAAAGGATCACACAAATGAGCTTTTCGAGCTCCTGCGGATCCGACACGTCTTCATGACTTTTCAATTCAGTCAACGTTTTGCGAGACTCTGCGAGCGTTTCGGAATAGTAAATTGCTGTACGCCGAAACACGTTGGTGTCTTCGTTCTCTCCGAAGATGTGCGGGTCCTTGAGCACCACCGACAAGTTCCCGACGTCCCTATCCTGAAGCAGCAACACCTCCATTTCATCGGATAAATCTGCTTCTAGAACGGCATCTACATCCAAGAATGGCCAGATTCCTAGACACCCATACGAAAAGATGGCCTGTCTCATCAACCTGGACGAGACGAAGTACCGAGGCATGACATGTCTGTAGATGTAGTCATGTTTCTTATTGACCCCAAACGTCAACAAGGGAACACAGATATCGTTGAAGAACCTGAGAATACGTAGCTCGAACCTCGAGATGTTCAATTGCGTGGCGGTGGAGCTGAGCAACATTTGGTAGGTCAATGCTCTGGAGTTACTGTAAATTTCGTCTTCCGCAAAAGGACTCACTGTGTTTGACCCCGAAGATCCTTGCAAATCCAGACCGTTTTCAACAGCGTCCCAGGGGAAATTAAATTTGGTAACTTTCTGGAAAGCACTGGGGTAAACGCATCTTCGATTAGTAGCTTCACAGTACTCACAAACTGGCAGAGCTTCGTTACACTACATGTTAGTATCAAGACATGCAATTTGCCAAGTGTCAATACCCACCTTAATCTTCAACTTCTTGCAACTGAAGCAGCCGTTTCGAGATCGACCCTTCCGAACTGCCATTGTGCTACAATCTCCTGTGTAATTAGATAGGCTTAAAAAATGTCGCTATTCGCACGCGAAATACGAGATTGCGGTATACAAACTATAAAGGAATATCAGTCTAATAAATATGGTACACTCACACCGTAAGCAACTTCATTATTGAACGACAAAGTCAGTCACGTCAAACTTTTCGGAAGAAATACCCATGTGGCCAATGTAGTCCTTGGCCTCGGCAGTCAATCTGGCGGTGGTAGCATCATCCCACTTGAGCTCATTCTTCATGATCTCAACAACACCGTCCACAGCACTCAAAGCTTGTCTGGCATTCAAGAACGCCAATCTGCTTCTTCTAGCCAAGAAATCAAGAGGAGTTCTGATATACTCGTGCTTCAACGAGTACTTCAACTCAGCGATGGTAAATGGCTCATCGAAATTCTGGTAGGACAAACTGTTACCCTCAGAGGCAGTGACTTCAGAAGGATTGAAGGAGTGCTCGGCAGCCAAAGTCACTGGCAACTTGTTGAAGTCAGATTGCTGATACAACTCCAAGATAAGAGAGGATCTGGATCCGTAGTTGTGACTCAAGTGCTTGGCCAACTTCAACGGAATCTTGTACTCGTGGATCAATCTAGCAGAGTAGTTCTTAGAGTAGTCTTCACCGCCAATAAGCACAATCTCGTTGGTCTTACATGGACCGACATGGTTGAAGTTGAACTGCTTCACAACAGTATCAACAGTCTCTTCGGCCATTTCTCTGTAAGTAGTCCATTTTCCACCAGAAATAGTGACCAAACCGGAAGGAGAGGTGGTGATCAAGTGAGAACGGACCAAACCCTGGGTGGAGTTGGCATCCTTACCCTTTGGCAACTTGCTTGGGTCACGGGCCAATGGTCTGATACCAGACCAAGCAGACAAAACGTCATCTCTGTTGACAGGGAACACAATGTACTTCTGCATCTCATGCAAAATGTCCTGAATCTCTTCTTCCGTTGGGACAGGGTTCTCAGGGACAGACTTCAATGGAGTATCAGTGGTACCAGCCAAAACCTTTCCTTGCCATGGCAAGAAGAACATGACTCTACCGTCAGAGGTGGCAGGATCCAACAAACCCATGTTGGTAGGACCGTAATATTCAGGCAAAACGACATGGACACCAGAAGAGGGAACAATCATCTTTGGAGGCAAAGGATCTTTCGAAGGCAAACCCTTAGGGTCTTCGTCCATCTGCAAAATCTTATCAGCCATAGGACCAGTAGCGTTGACGGTGGCAGTAGCTCTTACAACCATTTCCTCATTGGTTTCACGGTTCTTGGCCAACACACCGACCAATTTACCGTCTTCTTTAATCAATTGCTTGACCTCCATGTAGTTCAACAAGGCAGCACCTTCCTTGATAGCAGTAATGGCCAAAGTAGCGTTCATTCTAGAGTCGTTGAAAGTACCGTCATGGTAGACACAGGAAGCCTTCAAATTAGCGTTGTCCATCATAGGAGCGATCGCACTAGTGGTCTCCTTGGAGAAAATGGTGGAGTTTCTCAAGTTCTGGTGGCCAGCGAACCAATCGTACATCTTGCATCCCACAAAGAAGTAAGGCACCTGCCACCACTTGTACACTGGGATCATGATAGGAAGCACTGAGCACAAGTGAGGTGCGGTACGTAGCATGTTACCTCTTTCGTTCAATGCCTCGATCACCAAGTCCAACTGGTCCTTGGAGAGCTGGAAAATGGCCTTCTCCAAGTATCTGACACCTCCGTGGGCCATCTTGGTGGACTTGGAAGAAGTACCGGAAGCAAAGTCATTTTTCTCCAACAAACAGACATTGAGACCACGAGTTGCAGCGTCGAGAGCAGTACCGGTACCCGTGGCACCACCACCAATGATCAAAAGGTCAAAGTTCTGGGTGGTCTTCAATCGTTCCAAAAGATCTTCTCTGGAAGGTGGAGTTTCGAGCTTCTTGATAAGAGGCTTGAATGAGTTGGTCATCTGTGGAGGGGCAGGGGGCCGCACAAAGTCGATGTAGACGATAGAGGCTCCAAGCAAACCTCCGGTCGCCAACAAGGTCTTGGTGTAGATGGAGTTGAAAAAACGAGACATTCTACAGTTTCCAGGCGTCGAAGATTTGAAGACTGTGGTATTTTTTTTCCAAACAACGTATTAGTAAAATAGTACTGGCTGGAAAAAAAAACCAGATGGACGTTGCAAACCAGATTATAAAAGAAACTAAGATGTGGAAATGACCACTTGCTCAGTTGCGACGGCTTGTCTTTTTAATAGAGTCAGAGCTCCAAACAGCAGGCGCACCGATGGAAAAGTTTTGGCGCAATGGGCAGTCTGGGGCCGAGAAAGTGGGGGGAACCACAAATCACCTCAGGTGACATGGCAACGTGGACATCGTGCTGCCAGTTGTGGGCAGATTATGGTTTCTAGAGTCTATCATATAGTGTATTTCTACAAAGCGATATTGTGAGATAGCTGAGCACCAGCAACCTTAGTTGTAATTATTGCGGGTCAGGTTTGTTGCGGCTAAGTTTATTGCGGATTAAGTTCCATATGCCAGAAGAGTTGCGTGGCCACTACCAGAGAAGAGAATTTAGTTGCGGTAAAATAGGCGAAGGGCGTCTGTCCTCCACCCAACGTAATGCTTGATTTGTTGACAGGTGGTGCCTTGCACTGGAACGGTCAATTTGATTGCGAGTGTGTTGGCTGAGTCGGTTTGTAGCGTGGTTGCTCGGCGGAGGACGAAGTTTCGACAAGATCTCGCACCAGCGGAAAAACATGGGCCACGACAGTGCCATGTGACCGAACCGAGAAAACGCAGTTGATATGCCTCGGGGCGAATGTGCACGGTGTAGAGGATACTTTTGGTAGTGTTTGTGGTGTCTTGAGTGGGTGGAAATATTTGGGTGTTCGAGGTATTTTGAGCGTTGATATATTTTGAACGCTGGTATTAGTGGTGGAGAAGGGTACCCTGAATATAGTGTCGTAGTGCGGTTGGTTTTGGGCCGATCGCGGTAATGTTAATAGCGGATGGGCTCCGGGTTGGGAACGAAATACGCATTGAGTGCTACGAAAAGGAAAGAGCTGTTTAAATGGTAGTCGGATGTCCATAAGGTATCGACAAAAGGTAAACGAAAGCGTTTTCGGGTTGTGCTACTTTATATATTGGGCTCAAAGGAAAACAGCTAGCGATAGTCTTAAAAAAATCTACTCTAAGGTGAACGACAGAATTGAAAGGTGGTATCTTAGACACGTAGATCGTTGGTTTGCGATCGATTACAAATAGAAATGTAAAGGACAGAAGGTCACAAAATCAACATAAAGGACACAAGGTCACGAAATCAGCATTTACTACCGATCACTTAAGATACATATGCCTTCCGAGGTACATGCTATATGTCTGAAATCTCGCAGAATCCCGATCGCATTACCTCTACTATGCTCAGCCTTTGGAATCAGACGGTATTGCGGAAGTCTTAATGCCGTACACTCGCTCTCTCCAGCGATTAGCCGTCCCCCTTCAGTCTCTACTATCGTTGGGGCCTCCACCCGTTTTCCCCCGTCCGGTTTTCATTACCTTCCCCATTCTCAAGATACTGGACCTCGGGTCTTATCGTTGGGCTCCCTGCAGACAGTCCCCACGTAATTCTCAATACCACCAACTACTACTTACCATGGACTTGTCTCCACAACACAATATCCAGGTGGAGGAGTTCGTTGTCATCACGGGAATCGATGAACTGGACCCCGAAACAAAAGTCAAGGCGGCGGCACTCCTCTCGCACCACGACTTCAACTTAAACAATGCCGTGTTGGCGTTCTTTGAAACCGGACTTGACTTGCCTCCCGAACCGGAGCCCATCCCGGAACTTTCAGCTTTTAATGATGATGCAGTTACCTCCGGAGCCGAGCGTTTTGAAGGGTCGATCGTCCACCGTAATTTGCAGGATGATTTCGCCATGGACCAGTTCTTGCCCAAGCTACCTAAAGCACCTCGGATATCCAACAAATGGCAGTTTGACTTGGGAATACACATGTCGAGGCGTGCTGGTGCACTTCTGGAAAAGGAGTCGCCACAAAATCCCACCACAGCCTCTGGTCCTTCCAAGCGGCCGTCGATTATCTGGATGATTCTTCTCATCATTCCTCGTGCATTCTCTCTATTGTTCTCGTTATTACGATTATTCACTGGATTCGGTTCATCGTCTGCGTTCACACTGGCAATTCGCTCATTCAATTATGAAGCGTATGAGGAAGGCTACGATTATGCCGTTGACTTGAAGTCTATTGAGAGTTCATCCAACTTTAATATTTACACCACTAACTTCGACAAATGCCACGAGGCAAGCCAACGAGACTTTGATTTCCTTTTGGTGGTGTTGGTGGATGACAGGAGCTCGTCATTTGTGGAGAATATTCTCCTGTCTGAACAATTCCGTGACTTCTTCAATAAGACGACAGGATCCAACAAGGACACCCAAATTTACATAAGCAATATCGAAAAAAGTCCCGAAGCATTCGAGGTGTCCAAAGCTTATAAAGCCAAGAGATTTCCATATGTGTGTTTGTTGGGCAATGTTTCCAATAATCCCGCCGTCATGTCGTCAATGTCGATAATGTACAAGTCGAACCTATATCTCGGGGACAGCGAAGAGGACCTTTCGCAGACCGTCAACCGGATGTTCAGACACATTAACAAGTGTCTCACGAACTACGGTCCCCAGCTTGTTACCAAGAAGTACGACAAGCAAGAAATCGAATTGAGCAGATTGATCAAGGAAAAGCAGGACGAAGCGTACTTAGAGTCTCTCCAGCAGGACAAAGTCAAAAAGGAGGAAAAGGAACGGAAATTGAAAGAGGAGATCTCCAACAAGAACCTTCACAATCTCAAGATTGGGTACCTCACACATCTCACCTCGTCGGAATGGTTCCTGAAACGAGTGGAGGACATTGCACCCAAAGACCTGGTACGAGTTTCCATCAAGTTGCCTAATGGGAAGCGAGTGATCCAGAAGTTCCTCAAGACTGCACCATTGAAAGAGGTGCATTTATTTGTGGAGCTTCAATTGTTTGACGAGCCCGATGATGTAGAGGCGGTTGACATGGAGCCAGACGAGTACTACGGATATTTTGAATTCGGGTTTGAGCTTTTCAAGCCGTTGCCTAAAGTAACACTTCCTTCGTCGATGCTATCGATCGAGGAGTTTGGCGAATTGAGATCGGGGGATAATATATTAGTAGAGTACTTGGATGAATAGGGAAATGATATAGCAGAGTACTTGGATGAATAGGGCAAACAGATAGTAGGAAACTTTCGCAAACGTGGCCAATAGTACACAGCCTGGTTGACGGAAATTGTTTATCTTGGCGCGGTAGAAACAAAATAGTGACGAGTGAATGAGAAAATGTGCAACGCCACGTTTGAACCATATGTGCAAGTGATGAATAATAGATATAAAAAAAAAAATTGAACACGAACGCAGATTACTTGCAAGCTCTTCCATCTGTATCAAGTGAATAGCTCCGGAATCATTTTTTCAAGCAATAATTGGCAAACAAATGTATTGGAAGCTATTCGCACACAATTACGAGGAACCCTGACTCCAGCGAAAATGCCAGAATACATAAAATCAATACACAGAAACAACTGGGAGTAGAGCCACGCTACCTATCGTTCCCATCGAACAATCAAGTCAATTACACTCATGATTAATTACATGTAGAAATTGCCAATCTCTATGGGGTGGGCTCCACTTCTAGCCCGTGCGGCTGGCATAGAAGCGTCACACACTACGCTATCTCAACTTCCCCTTTCGGTTCACATACTACACCTTTTCCCACACCATGGCCGGCCGACTCTCGAAACTAGAGGCCGAAAAATTGGCCATCATCCAGAAATCCATGTCCAACAGAGGGCGCTCCAAGTCACCGTCTGGCAATAACTCCCGCTCGTCGTCGGCACTGGCAGATGATTTCCACAATAAGGAGATGAAATGGTCCATCACCAACCATGATCCTCTGGAGCGATTGCAAACGGAACTGGCGGTCGACGATGGGGACGACTCGAAGCACATGTGGGACAACGAGGCCAGTGAAGAGGAACATATTAGCGACGATGACGAGGGAGAGAAGTTCCAGTACGATGGAACTGGCAATATCTTGCCCAATTATGCATGCCACGACGAGAAGATCTCTGAGGTGTCTACCATTTTGGAGAACCTGAACTTAAACGACAGCCAGACCATCCAGAAGTTGGAAGAACTTACAGCCACGGAGAGGGCGTTGGCGAACGCAAAGAATGTGGGGTGCAATGTGGACAGCGACATCGTCAATAAACTATCCGAGAATAAGCAAGCATTGACAGGCAGCGAAGCATTGAACCTTCTGAATTCTGATCAGGATGCACAATCCAGAAGACAAAAGTTGGAGACCTATCAGGCGTATCGTAGAAAGATCATCGACCAGGAGAATGAGAACTTGCGCTCACATAATGCCTTGAGTGCCTTGAAAAAGGCGCATTCCGAAGACGGCTCGCCTCTGAAATCCGACGAGGAGTTCATGGTGCCTTACACGTCGGCAGTGGAGGACAAGTTGGACTCTGAGTTCGCATCCAAATTAAACGAAACAATTCAGGAGGGTCCTGTGGACTCCAATATGTCGCAGTCGAGGGTGATTCAGACCATCACCAGAGGCAACTTTTTCCAGCTCGTTAACCCTCAGATGAAGCCAAAGATGTTCCTACTCTGTATGGACTTTAGTCCCGAATCCATTTTTGCCCTCGAATGGGCATTAGGAACTGTCTTGGTTGACGGGTCCGTCTTGTTTATTGTGTGTGTGATTGAGGAAACCGACAGTAATCACCTGTTGAAGGGTAACACGGTGAACGAGTCTACTCGTGAAAAGAGCAGAATAGACATGTTAAACCGGGCCAAGCAGCAGGTGTTGAACTTGTTGAAGTTGACCAAGTTGCAGATCCACATAGTCATTGAAATCATCCATCATCCAATCCCAAGACACTTGATTTTGGAGTTGATTGATAACTTACAGCCAACATTGGTTGTGGTTGGTTCCAAAGGGCTGAGTGCCATTAAGGGTGTCTTGTTGGGATCTTTGTCCAACTACTTGGTAGCCAAGTCCACGGTGCCTGTGATGGTTGTCAGAGAGAAGCTCAAGAAGATCAACAGATTCAAGAGCGGCTCGTCTGTATTTGCCAACAACATCAAGCCTTTGACTTTGTCGGAGGCCAGAGTGGATTAATCCCACTTACGACTTTATTTCTCCATGGCCCACTTTTTTCTATACATACTGAATTAAATTACAACAGCGAGATAACGCAATTCATTGATTGACCACGCCCGGTCCATCACTCCATGACTAGATGAAAAGCTCCGAAAACGTCTTCTTGCCCTTGGTGAACATTATGCCACAATCCTTAGCTGGACATTTGCGAGGAGCGCTTATCTGAGGATTGGTAACGGAGAGCTCCTCGTTCTTCTTTTTGGATCTTCTTCCTGGAGGACGGTTACCGATGTTCTTGATGCATCTTCCGCAGAAAACATGGCCACATTTGGCTGCGAACACTCGCTTGGAGAGCTCGATATCAGCTTCAAAGCACTGGCGAATGCAGAACCACGGGGCGTTCACCCGGAAGCGGCCGGCGTACTCTGTCAACTTCTCGTCGTACCGTGGGTCTGGCTTAAAGTCTGCTGGAATACCTTCGCCAAGTTCAACCCCACATAGCTCACACATGAGTGTTTCTGTGGAGGTGATAGTGTTGGTATATCCTTCTGTCTCTCCTGCGGCAATTTCCTCCTTCTGTCGGAGCATTCTTCGATTATGTATGTTTTCATTTTCGATCTTGCGGTCGAGAGAAGCCTCGTCGTCACGAGCAAGCCGCTCCATGATGCTGTTGGATACTCGGTCCTGTTGACCATACGAATGGATCATGCGTAGTATTGCGTGTTGCTGGTGTTGTAGCATGTCGTGGTCGGCGTTGCTGAAAATAAAGGGAAGAGACCTTTCGCCGTATCCGTTCAAATCCACAAAGAGCTGGTCGCTGTCGAAAGTTGGATTATGACGTCGACGTACTCGGCGTCGGTTTCGTAGAGGGGCAGGCAGTCTTCGGAGCTGGGGCGGAGCACCAGGGTATTCCACTTCTGGCGCAAGTGAGTGGATTTCATTTTGGCCCGTGATTTCCACCTCGTGTGGATCGGGAGCAGCAGAGCTCTCTGAGACGATCTCGACTTCGTCGCCTGATTCATCGGAGAGCACCTCGACGATGCTGTGGCGCCGGCGTGAGCCCGCGGATGTCTCTTGAGCGGACGTCTCAGGATCCTCGTCGCTTAGTACTTCTATAACACTATTGTGGCGAACCAGTGGAGTTGGTTGCCTCGATTCATTCACTTCACTCATCGAACGGTCGGCTAGCCGTTACAAGGCATAGAACTGGAGAAGAGAGGGGTGAAAGTGGTATGTTGTTGGTGAAGACAACGGTTTTGCCAAAGAAGGAGGAACTCTGATTAATAAGCGGAAAAAAGCCACTTGGCTGTTGATGTAATCGACTTACGCTAGACCGGAGTGCATGAAACACCGGATCTAGGATTAAGGTGGTATAGGTCGTAGATGGTTGCGAGGAATGGGGAATATAGGGATACAGAAAATTTGGTGAGAATGAAGAGATTTTGCTTTGCCAACACAAAGTACAATGGAGGAAGCGGGTCTTAAAATTTCACCCGAAGTAGGCAGACTTTTAGAACGGAGCTTACGCATCGCAATAGTAGCAAGTATACTGAGGCGCACAGGTGGATACTCATCACTGGTCAAATTACAAGCAAAAATCTACGCTCTCCTTCTGGTACGTTTTATGCAAATTTAAAGGCAGGTAAAATACAGGGAAGAGAAGTCGGCTTACTTCTTCAAGCCGCTTCTCATGTAACGTCCAACAACGATACAGTGGTCTCTCTCATAAGGCTCCAAAGTCAACTGCTCCAAAGGCTTGATTCTCTCCTCTCTCAATTTCTGCACCTCTCTGGCGAAAACAGTCTCAGCGTCAACAGTAGAGTCAATACAGTTGGCCTTGATGGAAATGACAACGGTACCCTGATCCTTCAAGAACAAGTGGGAGTTCAAGGCAATGATACGAGCCTGGTCAGGCTGGGCCACATCGGCGAAAACAGCGTCAACCATACCGATCAACATACGGTACTTCTGTGGGTGACGGGCATCGTCAATAATAGGAATGACGTTTGGTCTCTTCTTGGCCATAGAGATCAATTCTCTACCTGGTCTGTGAGAGAACTCAACGGCGTACACCAAACCTTCTGGGCCGACAACATCAGAGACATGCGACACAGACGTACCGGAGGCAGCACCCAAGTACAAAACCTTCTTGCCTGGAGCAATGCCCAACTCATCAATACCACCCATGATACCGGCAGCCAACTTGGATCTGAAGGGGTTCCAAACACGGTACTCGATCTTGGTTGGAGCAGCTCCCTCTTCCTTTGATGGCTCGTCAATGGAGATTCTCTTCTCGCCGTAAACGGATTCACCTGGTGCCATGTTTCTGGTGACCAACAAATCCTCTTTACCTCTGGCAATAAAAACACCAGCGTGTCTGTGAGGCTCAATGACAACCTTGGCACCACCCCTGGCACCTCCTCTAGCGCCACCACGTCCACCTCTAGCTCCTCCACCTCTAGGACCGCCTCTAGCACCACCTCTAGCACCGCCTCTGCCACCACCTCTGGCACCACCAAAACCGCCTCTGGAGCCTCCACGGCCACCACCGAAACCACCTCTGCCTCCGCCACGGCCGCCTCTGGCGCCACCGCCGAATCCTCCTCTAGAACCGCCTCTTCCGCCTCTTTGATCGCCGAAAGCCATTTTATCTAATTTTATGTATTAAAGGAAGATGCACCTTAAGAGAAAATTTTTTCTAGAGTAGGTGATCTATATGGAGGCGATGTGCGGGTAACCCTTATATTTGTTACAATTGGCCAGTTAGAATTGATGGTGTCAAGGGCGACAGACTGCTTAGATTTTGATAAAAGATGATAAATGGATAGATAATACTTGAATAAGTAAGGCAATCGCTCTTTTCCGATCGAAAAAGTCATTCCAGGCGACTAATATGGATTGAAGCAGTTCTCACGATGTCAAATGAAGAAAAGGCGGCAAACAGCTGGGAAAAAAAGATATCCCAGGCAATTAATCTATTGGTATCCTATTGAAGTCCGACTACGTTTTGATTATTTTGGAAAATAGTGGGTGTGGCTCGAATTATGTGGACATATGTTCACTCAATCAACCTCATGACGATGACCATCGTGCGGCGCGCCTGGTTAAAGCAAGCCTTCCTATTCGGGAAGGTGTCTACTATATTATCAGAAAGAATCAAATTGCGTACATAAACTCATCATCATACCACCATTCTCATCCATACGTGAACTCTCCATAAAAATGTCGCCTTAGCCAATTTACCTTCAACCCAAAGTGCTCCACAGTTGATATCAGGTCCTGCACGCCGCTATCACGTCTTGCCTTTTTGGGCTCTCAATAGGCCGTCCTCGACGATATAGACTGATAACCAATCTCATCACCAAAGTCGCCAATTCCTCCCTTACCTCTTCATCTGTTGCTGATGTGGTACACATTATACATCGTGACAGGCACAGCCGTGTGCGGATGTCTTAATTCGCTCCTCACCAAGTATCAGGACAACCAATGTGTGGTTAATTGCTCAGATCCCGATGTCTCGAAGCACAGGAACTATGAGCAGCCTGGAATCCAGACTCTCCAGATGTTTATTGGAGAGCTCGCCATTTACATTGTTTACTACATTCTTTACAAGTCCAGATTCTCAAAGAGGGCCCAGTATACTCCCATTGGCGAAGATGTGGCCCAGCTAACTTCGACAGCCAAGAGTATTTTGCTAGCAATACCCTCCCTGTGTGACATCTTGGCTACGACTTTCATGAACATCGGCTTGATCTACACTCCAGTGTCTATCTACCAAATGACCAGAGGAGTAGTTGTCCTCTTTGTTGCCGTGCTCTCTGTGATATTTCTCAAGAGAAGAATCAGGAAGTTAGAGTGGATTGCGTTGATTGTGATCACTCTTGGAATCGCCATTGTGGGCTACAGCGGCTCCAGCACTCAGCCTGCGGCTGACGATGCTGTTCTTGTGGTGATTGGAATTTCTTTGATCATCGTGGCGACGATTTTCCAGGCCGTGCAGTTCGTTGTAGAGGAGAAGATTATGGCTCGCTACAGCATTATCCCTTTGCGTTTGGTGTACACTGAGGGCTTCTTCGGGCTGGTGATTTTGTTGGCAGCCCTAATTGTCTTGTATTTTGTCGTGGGTGCTGTGCAATCGCCTACCACATTCGCCGACTCTCCATTCAATTTGCACGAGTCTCTTCGCCAGACTTTTTCGCTGAGGGAGGTTCTCACATCTTCCCTACTCATCATGGTGTGCATTGCCATATTCAACTTCTGTGGTATCTCATTGACCCACCAGTTGTCTGCCACCTCCAGATCGACCGTTGATAGCTGCCGTACTTTGTTGGTGTGGCTAATTGCCATGGTACTTGGATGGGATTCGTTCCTGTGGTTACAGACTCTTGGATTTGCTACCCTTGTGTTCGGTACCTTGTGCTTCAATGGTGTGTTTCAACCAGAAGATTGGAGCTGGGTTCCTCAATTCTTGAAGGACACCGAACATAAACAAGAGTTGTTGATTGATGTGGTCGATGAGCCTGTGGATAGAATGTGAGGGTCGAGAGCATAAATATGGAGGATCTCTACGGATAAGAGTTCTTTTTTTTATTACCATATCACGAAGTGTTGCACCCATTGGTAGCTTTCCATATAGTAGCCGCAAAAAGTATTGAAAGAGTTACTTAAAGAGAAATGTCACTAATAAAAATCCGATGAAATCCATCTATTGTCGTATCTTTCCTACTTTTTGTTGTATCTTGATATCTTCATTTCTTCATGGCCCTTGCAACCTCGATCAGTCGTGCACCACCCGCACGCTCGCCACTTATCGTGAACCACCAACTAACTATTACTCCACTATCCAACAATGGTATGCAACAACCTTCAAAATACCAATTTGTCCGTTACTAACAGCCAGTCATTGAGAATTGTTCCTGAAAACAACAAGCAGGCGTCTGTCAGCACCACCACCTTTGGAGATGCCGCACAAAACACGCCAGCATTACAAGATACCTTGCGGGCCCAGCAGGGACCATTGAACATTGCATCGCAATTAAATAACCGCCACCCGCTCGAGGGAAGGGTTCAGAACTGGGAAGAAACACAGCTCAACACCAGAATGGAAATGTACCGCCGAGTGTTTGGTGCAGCAGAACCAATCAAGAGAACCATGGAATTGAACATAATCGACAGCACCGACTTCAAACCTCAGATTCTTGGAGGCTCGGACTCCATGCACAAGGACATTCTATTAAACAGAGAAGCCACTGTGGACTGGGAGGACGTCTATACGGGAGGATTCGAGTCTGGCAGACATGTCAAGGACTTCCACTCGGAAATGGAGAGACAGCTCGGAATCTAGTTCTCTGTATCTAGAAATTTTGAGTGGGGCTGTGAAAGAGTTAGAACGAGTGAGAGAGCTAGAAAGAGTGATGAAGCGTAGAGCTGGTTTGGAGAACAGCCCGAGTTACTAAGGTGTGGGGACGAATTGAAACGTGGAGGAGGTCATGATGAAGCCTCGTATCACTAGGTGTGAAGCTGTGAAGGAAATATTTACAGAACTTCAAAGGAGTGTTTTCGTGGTAGATTCCACATCCATATAGCTCATGGTGATTATGTCATGTGTTTCCAGATGTAGCAACCGTAACTGAAAACTGAATACCACAGAAGTGGATGAGTTCAATCTACACCCTAAGTTAGTTTTTGGAGATCAGTAATCCCCTTTTTGTCTTTCCCCATTTAGTGACGTTGATCTGTGCACTATAGCGTCCCATGCCAAAAAAAAGTACGGTCGCATTGCCATAAAATTTTCCATCACCAGTGAAGTCTTCACGTCAAAACACCACCAAAGTCTTTTCTTTCCGAAAATTGAATAGCATCGCTAAACAATCGTCGCTGCATCTACATCAGAGTCTATTGTTGCATAACTCCCTGCTCAACGCCCAAGCTACCAACTGTCATTTACACATGGAATCTCCATTATCTCAGGCCAACTGGTATGTGAAACCGTCGCAAATACGTCCACCCCATCATACTAACTCCGCCAGGCAACATAAGGACCCAAATGGTAACATTTTGGAATCTATTCAGCAACCCACGGATGCCGTCTTAAAGGATTCTGTCAATGGTCCATCCATCCCCATCATCCCAGCCAATAAGAATGGTAAACGATACTCAATGCGCCAAATTTTCCAAGTTTGGTACGACAACGAGAATGCCATGGTTGCGGATGTGAGAGTGTCTCCGAAGAACAGCGAGTCTTACAAGGTGGCCAAGCCCAATCCCATCTACCACTTGGCGTTGCAACATACCGTCAAGGAATCAGAAATGGAGAAAGCCTCGTTGGAGAAGTCCGTCGAGCAGTTGTCTGTGGACGACACCCGCAAGGCGGCAGCAATGCCGCCTCCCAATCTTCCTGCTCCTGCTCCGCAGCCGTTTTTGTCGCTGGATCCTTCTGTCAAGTTGATTCAGCCTTCGGAAATCCAGTGGCTCTATCTTGATCCTAGTGGAAGCGAGCAAGGCCCGTTCAGTGGAGACGTTATGCAAGAATGGCTTTCGGAGGGCTACTTGCACTTGGACTTGCGTATTCGCCGAAGCGAGGAGACTCTGTTCCAGACGTTGAGTGAGTTTTGTGAGAAGCTTCAGAACTTCACCTATCCGTTCAAGGTGCCACTTCCTGAGTTGGTGTCTGCTGTTGATTCAGCCTCTCCGAGTGCTCTGAATGCTGTGAACTCCTTTCACGATTCTGCCATGAATATTCCTCTCCATACAAATGGGAGTGGTGATGCGGTGAGTGGCTCTCAACCTTTCCAACCTACTCAGAATGCCAATGGAAGCCAGTCGACGTTTGGTGCTCCTTTGTATTCGCAGTTAATGCCCAATGGCTTGCCAAACGGAGGGTTGGGCGCAGCCAACATGCGGATGCTGTCTTCCAACCACCTCTTTGATTACTTGAACAACGATTACCTGTTGATCAACCAGCAACAGTTTCCTGCTGCAAACCAGTTCGGTATTGATCCAGGCATGAACCAGAATCTTGGCGGACAGAATCTCGGGGGCCAGAACCTAGGTGCTCAAAACATTGGTGGTGGGTTCGGCCAGTTGAATATGCTGTCGTTGCTCCATCAACAAATGCCTCAGCCTCTGATTTCCAGGACCAGCAGCACTTGGGGCGTTGATCCGAGTCTTGCCAGGAACAACACGGGCGGAAGCCTGAACCCATTGTTGTCTCAGCCCAACCCTATTTCGCCTTGGTTGACGGGGATGCAATCTGCATCTCGAGTCAGCTCACCGTTCGTTCCGTCTTCTACGTTGGCTAATGAGCCAGCGAAGGTGGACGATCACGTTTTGCATGATTTGCATAGCTCGATGGTAACCGGAATCTTGAACGACGACAAAGAAGAGTTTGTTGGTGACTCAGCTTTCTCACAGCCCGAGCATCAACCTGAAGTCGTGGTTCCAGGTGGATTCCCGGAGGAAGTTGTTGAGGCCATCGCGGAATCTCCAGAAGTCCCATCTCCGGTGCCCGTTGTTCCTGAACCCGAACAGAAACTGGAAGAAGAAGAAGAAGTCAAGGCTGCTTCTGTGCCAGAGCCAAAACCCGAGAAACTCACCAGGGTTGTCTCCGAGGAGTCTCTGCAGCCAGTTCTCGCTCCGTGGGCTGCTGCCACTAGTGCTGGCTCCACACAGCCTAAACAAACCTTGAAAGAAATCCAACAATTGGAGGCTGAAAGATTGCAGAAAGAAAGACAATTGAAGGCCGAATTGAGACAGGAACAGGCCTCTCTTGCCAACAGCTTTACCTCCCGTATTGCCGAGGAGAAGCCTGCGGAGAAGGTGACTTTCAACTGGACCACCACCACGTCCCAACCAACTGCCGTTCCGAAGACGTTGGCTGAAATTCAGAAAGAAGAGGTCGAGGCTAGAGCCAAGTTGGCCAGGGCCAGCACTACTGCTGGTGCCACTGTCAGCAAACCTTCGTTGGCTTCTTCATTGGCCAACGCCATTCCTAAGGAGGACTTCTCTGCATGGACCACTGTTGCATCCAAGAAAACTGTTCCTAAGAAGGCTGCTACCCAGACTATCGTCTCTTCGCCAGTGCACTCCAGCTTGTCTCCGCAAATGTTGAGAGCTGCCTCTTCTAGCTCAACCATTGGCAACTCTGTCAACAGCAACGCGTTGAGGGAGGAGGTCATGGTGTGGGCAAGATCTGCGATGACGAACTTGTATCCGTCTGTTTCCAAAGACGATTTACTTGAGATCTTCACCACTTTGCCAGTGCACAGTGACTCTGCTCAGTTGATTTCCGAAACGATCTACAGTTCTTCTGCAACTATGGACGGTAGAAGGTTTGCGCAGGAGTTTATGAAGAGAAGACACCAGGTCGAGAAGCAGCTTGGCCCTGGAGACAGCAGCTCATGGTCTTCTGCCATCACCGCCAGTGCGGACAAGATCCCAACTGTCGATGATGAAGGATGGAGCACCAGTGTGAAGTCCAAGAAAAAGGGAAAGAAGAATTAGTCACGGCCTTCAAAATACAAAAGTTGAAAATGCAAAAAGTCTATTATAGTAACCATTAACGCCATTGATATGCTGGAGACAGCTAGTTCCTGTTTTAGTTTCAATAGGAACTTTATCCTAAAGCAGGAGATCAGATAAATACTTGTTGGTATCCTCGATCGATGAATTCTTCATAGCCTTGATCATTCTCGAGACAACGTACAAGTTCTCTCTTGGGATCATCAAAATTGCCGATCGTGCCATGGAAAGATAACTCATCTCGAACGTACCAGTAGCTTCGGGCACCGATTTTATACTCGTAAAGAGACGGCTGGCCAACCCAGCAACAATACCAGTTGCATCAAGAGGAAGCTTTGTCAAGTCGAGAGAGATGGGAACGATGGTATCCAGAGCAGACCCAATGATCCGTCTGTAGTCAAACCCCATGGCCGAGCGACGACGAGCAGATCCAGGAAGGATGAGAGAGATTTCGTTGAGAGAAGTTCTTGTGATTGCAAAGTACTCAGGCACCTCTCCCGAGGAAATGCACTGCGCAGCCTTGTTTATGCTATGCTGAACTTGCCCCGGTCTGGCCCCAGTGAGTAACAATCTGACTTTCTTATCAATCTGAGGCATTATTTGAGCATCGCGGAATAGTTTCAGAGTATTGTCTTCCAACTCGGTGATGGTCTCACGAGGAGAGCCAGGGCTATCTTTCGCATGGGTGGAAATGTTAGGGTTGACAAGGTAACTTTGGGAAACGTGGGAAAACTCAAAGTTCTTCTTGATCAAGATGCGCACCACCTGATCTTTCAAGCGGTATGGAATAAGCACAATGTCTGTGAAATGACTGGAAAGAAAGAACAATGAGATTTTGTGGGCCGAGAGCGGACGCGTGAGCTCCAATATTCTCTCGGAGTTGTTGAAATCGCCCTCGGTATCAATCAGCAAGCTGAGATATGACTCAGACAACATCATGACATCATCGTAGCCAAGCTGCTTGCAAAGAGCAAGAGGCTGGTCAAAGTAGCGGCGAGACGCCTCTTTCGAGCAGATCACAGTACATTCGGTGGGGCTGAACGCCACATGGAAGAAGTAGTCGTCCTCTTCATCATATTCCTGGCAAGATGTCTCTGACTCATCGTTTCTTCGAGATGCGCCAGCGCTATCTGTTGCAACACTCACGGAGTCAATTTTGCTGGAGTTGTCGACCTTAGAAGAATCTGCGATCTTCGTCCCCAGGTTTCTCTTGGATCCCGATCCAGTGGAGAAGTAGCTCAGGTACATATGCTCATTATCGTCATCTTCAGAGGATGAGTCACTGGCGAAGTCAACTTCGTCACCGTCCGAGGCCGAATCCTCGGAGCCATTATCGTCGTCATAATTTTTGGTCGCTTTCTTTGAAGCTTCGTGCAATAGTATCAAAATGGAGGAGGAAAAGATCCACACTTTTTCTCTGGGGACGGTGAGGATGGATAACCCCACTGGGTTCAAGTACACTTGGCTACTCATTGATGCAGTACAAGTATACGGAAAAGGGGAGGTATTTTGAAGAAAAGAAGGTGGTAGGGCTCATTCAAGCACCGGGCAGTTATGAGAGTTAATCAAAATGGGAGCCGAAATGGCACCAGCTGATGAATCATACCTCGGTATCCCCGGATATGCACGATAATAGGCCGGGAAAGTCACGTGAGATATGGGGTAGCCGGCCGCCTGTTGACTCACAACCAAACTGCGACAAGTAAAGGGACCAATTAGGCTCAAGTTTACTCGAGACATCATATAAGATATGGGAGCCGTCTGGCACACGTCCGTTACTAAATTGCTATGTATCTAAATCAGGGCCAAGTTCTGGCGGTCGTAGAATGTTTCCCAGAGCTCGATGGACTGCTTCTGCGACTCAATCGAACTCTCAATGAAAATCTCCACACTGTTGCGGAAATCTTCAATCTTCTCAATTTCAAAGTTGTCAATTTCAATCTTGATTGTGTCGCTGATGGCATTGAAACTTTTTTCCGACTGAGCAACCTTCTGCTTCAACTTGTCGACCTCAAATGTTAGTATATTGATCTTGTCCACCGACGACTTGTACTTGGAGTTTAGCCTATCCAAGCTCTCCTGTTTTTTCGCAAGATCATTCTTAAATGTAATGTACTGCTGGTAGATCTTAGATCTTGCTTCAAACACATACTTCACGGATCCAATGACTCTCAAGTACTCTTCGATGGTGAACCCAAGTGTCAACTGGTCCAGCAAGTTGACCCGATCGAGGTTCTCTCGGAGCTTCAGGTGCACTTCGGCAAACTCGCCTAATAGCTCACTAGTAGCTTTCAGAATCTCCAAGTCTGCGAGGGCATCGATAGTGACGGAAATCTCCTCTGTGACTCCAATGATTTCCACTCTTTGTGTGGCGATCAACTCCAAAGACTTATAGAATGTTTTTAAATTATGCTCAAGATCTTCAATGTATGCTTTCTTTTTCGAAAAGTATGCGTCAGGTTCAGGCACTTTGGTTGACATTGAGAACAACGAGCTCATGAAGCTGCCAGCCGCCGTACCAGATACAAGAGGCGCGGCAGAGGACGAAGATAAGCTGCCACTTTCACTGTCGTCATCCAAGGAATCTGGATGACTGGATGCACCAGATCCACTGATTCTCTCTCTTTCCTTGGACTCATTGGCAAAGTCCTCACTTGTGAGAAACATGACAAAATCTTGGTCGTCTGCAAAGTCGGGAACTTTGCTTATCTTGGTGAGCATCTTTTCAAGAGACAATCGTCTGTTCTCAATAAAGCTCTCGTTGAAACGGCCAATGTAGGTCTGCTTGGTTGGCGGTGGCGGAATGATGCGACCAGGATGATTGTTTTGCAATTGATGGTAGATCCATCTAAAGTCCCTGTACCTTCTCGATACGGTGACGAAGTCCAGTGTCCGAGGGAAGTGCAGTGACTTGTCGTTTTTGTTCCTTGTTCTGAGTGAGTACACGATGTGAGCATTCGTGATGTCACCCACCTTGACTGGATCGCCCACTGTGATTTCAAGATTATTTGAGTCGTTTGAGCGAGTTGGCTTGTCGGCCTTGGGAGGAAGCTCCCCATTCACCATGATTGCGGTTTCTTGTTCGTTCTCTGGCTCGATATCGTAGAGGGGAGCATTTGCTTCTTGCACCAAGGTGGTACCTCTCGTCACCAGTGGGTTTTCGTTGATGGAATCGGAAGGTCCGTCTCCACCTAGAGGACCCAATGGATCCAGCGCATCCCCATTCCGCTCCTTCAAATGCTTCACTACAGTCCTTGACGGGTACCGCCTAGACCGAGTCGCCTTGAATTTTCCATTCTTCAAGTTGGCGGATTTGGTGGGCGAAGTAACGATTTCTGATTGTCGAGTGTCTCCCACGGGCACTTTGAGCGGGGTACCTCGATCACTGAACAACGAGTCGGATGGTTCGACCTTGGTTGGCGACTGCAATGTGGCTTCGAGATCGCTCCCGTCAACTCCATGTGTGAGCTCGGTCAATAAATTGGAAGACTTCTCCTTCCGTTCCTCTCTCTGGATTTCATTCAACTGATCGATTTCGGCCTGATTAAAGACCGAAGCAGAAGCAAATTGGTCAGTAGGCACGCTGGTAGCAGCTGGAACGTTTTCTTCGCCGTCATTGGCGTCATTATCGCTGTTATCATTGTCGTCTTCATCATCATCGTCCTTGTGTGGGTTGTCTAGGCCGAGGGTTCCAAATCTATTGCCGAATTCATTGTATGCTGAAGAGGAAAACTGCGATTGCGAGGGTGCAAGCACGTCGTCCCAGTGGGAGGCGGTTAAGTCTTCGTCCATGGTAGTTTGGCCAGTTGGTGACGAATCTGACGATTGTTAGTTGTGCCAGTGATTGCGAGCAGTATGCCGGAACACTATACTAGGAAACTCCATACTAAGACACTTGTTGTATGCTTGTCATCGATAGGGCCGACAATACAGAAAAGAAAAATTGAATAAGTGGTCTGACCAGTTCGATATACATTTTATACAAGATATGTGAAATGTGCTTGCACTTATGGGGCACAGTAGCCACCATCAACCAAGATATCGGTTCCGGTGGTGTAGGTAGAAGCGTCCGAGGCCAAGTACAAGTAAGCACCCACCAATTCCTGAGGCTGGCCCTCTCTACCCAATGGGATCAACAGATGCCACTTGGACTTGGTGCTTGGGTCCACAAAGTCGGAGATTTCCGTTGCGATGTAACCTGGCGACACGGAGTTGACTCTGGCGAATGGAGCCCACTCCACAGCCAATGACTTAGCAAAGTGAATGCAAGCAGCCTTGGCAGCGTTGTATGGAGCTTGCAACTGAGGCACATTGACAATATGGCCCGACATGGATGCAGTAATGACGAAGGAACCCTTACCGTTCTTCTTGAAGATACGGCCGGCAGCCTTAGCACAGTAGTAGACACCATTGAAGTCCAATTCAACCACCTTTTTAAAGCTGTCAGTTCCCTCAACGTCAATGCAAGGACCCTCGGTCCAAGGGACACCGGCGTTGG
Organism: Sungouiella tsuchiyae; assembly: GCA_030566995.1. Lineage (NCBI taxonomy): Eukaryota > Fungi > Ascomycota > Pichiomycetes > Serinales > Metschnikowiaceae > Sungouiella > Sungouiella tsuchiyae. Next base: position 154,697 of record JAJLRO010000003.1, on the reverse strand, counting down.
CCACAAAAATATCGAGACCGCCAAAGTCCTTCTCGATTTGGTTGACAACACGTTCAACGTCAGCGTTATCGGATACGTTACACTTGTATGCACGAGCTCTGACTCCGTAGGTCTCAGTCAAGTACTTGGCCTTCTCCTCGGAAGGCTTGGAGTTGTACCAGATAGCGACGTCAGCACCAGCCTGGGCATATGCCTCGGCCACGGCCCAACCGATCCCTCCAGAGGAACCAGTGACAGATGCAACCTTACCCTTCAAAGAGAACAAGTCCATGATGTTCTTCGCCTGTGGTGGGGCCTGGGTTGGGAGAGGACCGACAGCTTCGTTGATGACAGATTTTGTAGACATTATTATTTGTGGTGGAATAACCTATGGATGTTCGGTACTGGGACGAACATCGGCCTTTTATAACCATCTGAGGGAATCGGTTGCTAGTCATGATGCACTCCGCGCATGCACACAGGTTGAATACGTAATTCGTCTTGTACACCTGTTTGGGAACTCCGGCCGCACACTCCGGGATATAGCTGAGATTTCAAGACAAAACACCCCACTTCGTGGGGATCCCCCACCTTGCAAGGAGCCCCTCTCGAGATCGCCTCCACGACAATGTTGTGCTCTTTGGCCCCCCAATTCACCGTCGCCCACACTGTTTCCCCTATTAGCCAGGATATTCTTCGCGCAAGAACAGACTGGGCTCGAATTGCTGCGCATGTACGGCGCATTTCGTACAGTGTCCCAAATTGCTACGTGTTGCAAATCAGAAGTGCGGTGACGAAATCCGCCAAGATCCAATTTCCGTTTGTGTTCCGTTTGTGATTCCGACGGAGATTCACGCAGCGAGAATCGTCCAAATTGTACCGCTTCCGTGCATCATGGTAATGCTGGCGATGATTTTTGGTGACATTTGCCGTCTGTTCCCTCCGCCCCTCTAACATTGCGACTAGCAACTGCAGGAGCAATTATGAGCCAGCCGAAAGAATTGTTAAGAATATTCCATCCAGGAATAAGTCACCATCACCTACTCAATTAAACTTTCGCTCGCTGCAGCCATAAGGTTGGCCACGAGCTTTGGGAAGTTTGTACACCAATGGGAGGTGTTCGGTCATGGGAGGTTCTTTGGCAAGGTGCGATCAACCATTGCAAAGAAGAGGATTAGAAGTCGCCGGTAGAGGACACCAAACTGGACACCAAACCCAACTCGTAATCGTATATAAATTGGTCGCAAAGGTGACCAAAACTCTAGCAAATCACAAGCATGATATCAATGATACACCTGCTGATTCTTCGATTTTGATTCTAGAGTATCGTACAACATGACAGAGCAGGTTTCTCATTGAGGAGCAAACTCAACCGAGTGGCCACCTCGAAAATGTCGTCTACGCCCTCACCTGTGAGAGACGAGCTCTCCATATACCGTTTAGCGCCAATCTCCTTCGCGACTGCCTCCCCCTGTGGAGTCTGAACAAACCTCACCCTATCCTTAGTTGATAGACGCAAATCCTTCTTTAACCCAATGAGAACATAGGGAGTGTCGGGACAATACCTTTTCACCTCTTCCACCCATTTCGTACGGGCATTATCGAGTGAATCAGGCACATCTAAGGCAAAACCAATCAAGATGATATGACTGTTATGGTAGCTTAGAGGTCGGAGCCGCTCGTACTCCTCTTGCCCCGCGGTGTCCCAGAGGGCCAACTGCACCGGCTTACCGTCGATTCGGCAGTCGGTGACATAGTTTTCGAATACTGTGGGGTGATACTGTGTTGGGAACTCGCCTAGGGTGAAAACGTATAAAAGGGAAGTCTTTCCGCATGCACCGTCGCCGACGATGACTAGTTTCCTTCGAATAGCGAGCTGCATGGCTTCGAGCGAGAAATATCTGCTCCACTCGCCAAATAAGACACGATATGGGCCTTAGTAAAGATGGGTTCAAATGTCTGGTAGGCACCCGACCTGCATCCAGGCAGCGACAGGCTAGGCATTTCCTGTAATGGAGAGGAATGGGTGACGTTGAGGCAGTATTTTTTTTTGCAAGGATTTCTATTTTGCGAAAGAGCTGTCTGTGGGTGGAAATTCTTGTTGATGGGGTTGATATATATTATGTCGCTTGAAAATGATGCAAGATTCCTTGTTTTTCCATATGGCTTTGGCTGGGTGCTCTTTTGGTCGGCCCTCTTCCACCATACTCAGTGTTCGCAGCATTTCTGCTGAATTGCCCAAGTATTCTCAAAATTTTCTTTGTATCCCATAAATATTACGAAATGGTCACGATATCTGTAAATTTAGCATCCATTTGTTATCGTGCTCAAAAATCACCATGAATTTATCTATGTAATCTTCATTTCAGAGCACTTCGATCGCTCGTCTCTACCAAATACTTCCCTTAGTCTGAGCAAATCCCAACTGACTCAACAGCCCTTGGACAGAGCCAGGTAAGTTGATGTCGTAGTTCAAATCCTCTGACGTTGAATTTTGCCCCTGGAAGTTGGTCCCGAACACCTCTCGATTCTCTGAAAATTGTGTTTGCGAATACCCAACTCCCTGGAACAGTTGAGCCAGTGGGTGCAGTGGGGCCAGTTGTTGTGTCTGTGGCTGAAAACTCTGCTGAATTGGTAAGTGCTGAGGAAGCAGCAGTTGAAGTGGCTGACTGTGAAGTGGCTGACTGTGAAGTTGCTGATTGTGAAGTAGGTGACTGTGAAGTGGATGACTTTGGTGTGATTGAGGCTGGACATGAGACGAGACTGGAGGTTGCATCTGAGAAGCTAACAGCTGTTGCAACGGGACCCGCATCGACAAAGGCGGGGTCGTATTAGCGTTCAACGAGTTGACTTTAATATGCGTTACACTGCCAAGGTCGTCATAGACAAAATCAAATTGGTACCTTCCGCCAGTACGCAACGAGCCCAAAAACTCAGCCATACCTAAGGATGTGTTCTGCAACAGCGCTTTCGTGGTCTGGAACAACAACGCCGCCGGAGCCATTCCAAATGGCACCTGGTTGGAGCGGTGCAACGTGTTGAATGCATCCCATGTGGCTGCCTGGATCAAACTAGCATCTTTACCATCGTTTCCAGCCACCTGATGTGAACCTGCCATCAAGCCCGCATTCTGATGAACAGGACTGGACCAAAGAGTGGATCCGCTAGCAGCAGAAGCCGGATTGGAGTTCCAGATAGAGTTGTTTCTGGATGAGTACGCTCCACCCCAAACGGAGGTGCCCGAAGCGGATGCACGGCCAGCCAAAACTGGCTTGGATGTCAAGAAAGGATCGGAAAACTGGTTCCCAGACCATTGATCGGCTCCAGTGGTCGTTTCATTAAACGGACTGAAAACGTTGTTAGACTGAGCTGAAAGTGGCTGACCATGAACGCTCATGGCGGCGTCCGTGCCCCAAGATGTAGGAGCTGCTTGCTGAATATTTTGCTTCGTTGGAGAGTAGAGCGCACCAGAGAGCGAAGGCACTTGCTGCGTGAAATTAGCAGTCGACGACGTTGAACGTGGTCTGGCCTGGTATAATTGGTCAAGGAGATGATTATTAGCTGGAGTCGGCTCAGCAATCTGAGGCTTGATATCATCGGATACCGAGAGCCCAGGAGGTTGTTCCTTAACTAACTCTTCTTGAGACGAGAGTTCCACTTTCGCATCTTGCGTTGCCTTCGCCACTTCTTGTACCCTCTTATTATCCTCAGCAGCCCTTAATTTCGCAGCCTTCTCGGCCTCTCTCTTCTCGGCCTCCTTCCTTTCGGCATCCTTCTCAGCATTTCGTTTGCGCTGCTCCTCCTGTTGCTTCATCTTCTGCTCAGCAAGCTTTTGTTGTTCCAATTCCTTCCTCTTGAGAGCCTCTATTTTCTTGCGTTTCTCCTCCTCTTTTTTCAAACGCAATTCCTCCTTCCGACGTAATTGTTCGGCGCGCAACTCATCTCGCTTCCGCTTGATCTCAATCGTCTTCTCCAATTCTTCTGCTTCCTTGCGCCTGTTCTCCTCTTCCTTCTGAAGTTGTTGCAACCGTTTCTTCTCTCTCTGCTTCTCTTTCTGCTTCAACTTCTTCTCCTCTTTTTCCCTTTTGGCATTTTCCTCAGCTTCAAGCTCTTCAATAAACTTCTGAGTTCGGTCTTCGGAAACCTTTTTTTCGTATGCTTCACGGAAGTTCTGTCTGACCATGGAGACTGCCTGGATCAAGAAGAAGCCTCGAATCTCCTCCCTTCTCTTCTGCTGGGAGTATTCACTCTCCCCGTCACTCTCCTGCTCACTCTCGTCGTCGTAATGTTCGTCATGCTCGCATTCATGATGGCAGTCATGGTCACAGTTTTCATGGTGCTCGCAATGGTGATGATAATCGTAATCGTCATCATAATCGGAGGCATATTCTTCCACGTGATCCTCTACGCCATCGCCACGTTCATGATCATGGTGGTGATTGCAGTTGTGGTGGTGCTCGTGATCATTGTCATGATCATGCTCGTATTCGCATCTCTGTTTGTGATGTTCACCATCATGCCCACCGGCATCGTGGTTGTGGTATTGTTCAAAGTCCTTATCTTGGAGATAAGAGTCACCTGCGCTACCGACTTCTAGGTTATGTACATTTGAAATCGGTTCCAGTGGGGTGGCTAAGTAGCCCTTATTCTGCAGTCTCATTGCATCCTCAATTGGAGATCTTAAAGCGTAGTGTTCGAGTTCCGGATTGTCTTCCTCTACCTCCTCGATTTGGGCGGTTTTTTCATCATCTTCCTTGATGAGTGACTCCAAAATGTCAACAAAATAACGTCCATCGTTATTAAGAATCAGATCCGCAAATGCATTGATCTTGTCTGAGGCTCCAGAGATCTTGTTTTCAGAGCCGTCGCCCGTGATGATGCCCAAGCTGTTGAGAATTTCCATGGAGTAATTGATCGCAGGGCTGGAGGTTTTCTCGGCAAATTCTAGCGTTTCGAGCACACTCTTGGGGATCTTTGATGGATCCTTGTACCGTTCCATAAGCTCTTTCTTGAGACCCTTGACGAACTTCACACGCGATCGTAGCTCTGCTTCCATGCGGAGATCTTTCTCGAACATGTCCTTGACTCGATCTCGATCCTCTTCGTTCGAATCTGACCAGATCGGTGCCTCTTTTTCCTCTTGTGTAGCTGGGTCTATGTCCAAATCATCATCATGCTCTTGCGTAGCTATTTTTTGGTCTTCACTAAAAGCCTCTTGAGTTGCTTGTGCAACTTTTCCCACAGTGTCTTCCACATTCATCGCAGTGTCTTCTGTGGGAGCAGGAAAATTCACATCAAGTTCGTCTGTTGTGACTTCTATGGATGGTTCTACCGGCAGAACGGGTGGAGATGCTCCCCTCGGCCTGAGAAACGATTTGTCCATGGCATACTTGGGAGTGATTTTCAAATCCTCAAAAGTATCTCGTTTGAAGTCTTCCACATAGTTCCAGATCATCTGTACATCCAAATGATATGCTGCCTCGATTTCTTTCTCAATGTGAAAGCTAAGTCTTCCACAACATGGACAATCACGAAATCTGTTCTGACTATGCTCGGGGCCACCATGGCCATTGTAGCGGTTCTTCATTTGTTCACGGATCTTTTGAATCACTGTATATGGGGACAAGTCAACAACCTCACGTTTGCTTTGCAAAGGAAGCATATCCCAGAAGTTTCTTTCGTCCTCATTGTTGAAGTGGAATACAGAGAACTTTGTAGGCTCCATCCGTTCTATTGTGCGAGGCTGGACGTGAGAATCCGCCATTTCAGTACCGTAATCGTCGTCTAGGCTTTCGACCACCACATTCCCATCAGCATCGAACTTTATCACTCGAGACTCGGGATAATCTGCATCTGGGTCGTTGAGTGTGGCACCTCCCAATGTGAATGGATGAGCTGCGCTCGATGCACCCGACTTCTTCTTTTTCTTCTTCTTTTTCTTCTTGGAACTCAGACTTGGCTCCACCGCATTCGAAGGAGCATTCGTCTGGCTGGAGTAATTGAAATGTATGTCATCTCCATTCTTGAACTCTAAAACCAGTTTATCCATCGTGCGTGGTTATAGGGCGCTTTGTCCGAGAAAGATATATAATTCCGGAGAAAATAACCGCTAAATGTGTTCTGATGTCACTTGAGCTGATGGTGTCTCGTGGTGTAGATCTTCACTTGGTTTGTAGGATTCTTGTAGGTTATGCTGATCACCGGTTTGTAATGCTAGTATGCCCGAAAATTTCTTGTGATGTATGCGGAGGTAAGGGTCTCGTTTTGGTAAGATCTTCAATTCTCCCGCACATTGATACAGTTATAGCATACGAATAAAACGATTTTGAAAGCCTATAAACAGATGGCCAGCTATTCCTTGGCCTCTTTCTTGAGTTTTTTGTTCTCCTCTAGAACCTTTTGAACCAAAGTAGTCAAATGATCAATTTTCCTGTAGAGTTCATACATCTCCCACTTAATACCAAGCTCATTGGCCTGGTCAACGGGCTGAACAACCTTTTCAATATCGTCCTTGAACTCATTCAAATCAATGGGAAATTCTGGATCGTCGCGTTCAGCAAGTCTTTGATCTCTCGCTGCCTCATATAACTCGCTATTTCTTTCTCTGATACCTTCCCAAGCACTCAAGCTACTGGTGGTGTCATAACCATCGGTAAGGTCCCATTCGGTATCAACTTCGTTGGCATCGTCAGGGAAGCCCTTGTAGCGGTTGTATTGAATTCTTCTGGCGTTGGCCAACTCGTCAATGGTGATGTACACCAACAACGGGCTGTATATCACCAACATGACGTAGTAGTTTATCCGCTTGAATAATTTCTTGCTGGTAGCATACGATAAAGGAGCAAGAAACAATTCTATCAAGTTGAGCGGAGGAACGTACAAGTCGGTGTCTGGAGCACGGATGTATCTCAAAGTCTTTTGGGCAACCAAAGCAAAGTACTCATCAGTAGCATTCTCGACGATAGCAGCATAAGCCGTAGAATACAATGCAATAAGGATGTTCATCAAAATGACCGAGAGAACAAACGAGTAGATGTAGTACAACACAGACGCATAAGGAGGAACCAAGCTCTTGACATCACCAAAGCCAGAGGCTCCAATAACAGCCTTCACCAAAGAAATAAAGATGCGTTTGGTGGCCTCACTGCGACCGTCTGATGCATCCAACCCCAAGAAACCTTGCAAGAAACCCAAGATTACGACACCCAACAAGAAAAAGAAAATGATGGACTCCTTCATCATGGTTTTCACCACCACAATCATGGCACCAACAAATTGCTGAGCGTCCAAGTACAACAAGAGTCTCGACCACATCATAGGCGACACACAAGACAAAATTCTGAAGCTGGTTTCGTCGTAGCGGTCTCTGTTCACACCGGTGGTGTTCAAAGAAGCGAAACGGAACCCGATAGCAACCATGATCACCGCGTACATGGTATCATTGAATGCATTCCAAAACCCCAAGTAGTTCATTCCCACATGGTAGAACTTGACGATCTCGTCCAAGACAGCGCCCAAAGTGAAGAGATAAAAGAATGCTTCGAAGACACTGATCAGGGTTGTATCTACCAGGTTGGTGTTCAAGATGACGGAGAAAAGAATTAGGTAGACAACGCTGACGAAGATCTCCAACTTGTTCTGGTACGCAGGGGTCTTGACTCTGTTGGGATCAAAGTGGGTTCTGATACGTGGAGATGACACTCCTTCGTAGAGAACGTACGAGTGTGGGTCGGTGGACGATTGGACAATCCAGCCTCTCCAGAGCCACTTGATACATCTCTGGTAGCCCGAGGAGCCAATGACAATGGTGGAATGCATGTCCACAGCCAACTCCAAAGCACTGACCGGCGTGGTCTCCTTTTCGTTGGCATACATCTGGTATCTGTGACAGAGCATTCCCAAGAATAAATACTCGTCATCCAGTGTCTCTTCAATAATAGTAGCGGCCAATTTCTGGGCAGCAGTGGCCCTTAATTGGAACAACGCATTGTCGGAAAGCTCGAATTCAGCCTGTTGCCAATACCAGGCGGTCACTTTCAAAAGAGCAAAGATCAAACAGGCACGGTACTTGAAGGACGAAGTGCCTCGTTTTCCGTCTCCTTTGCCGCCAGCGGCTCGGCGTGCCAACTCAATTACCCTTTTGTTCAAGATGGGAGAGTGCGAGTCGGTGACATCTTTCTCGTTGAAACAGGTTGGTATTACCTTGTCAATCAAGGTCTTTAAGTTCATGGCAACTCTCCAAGTTTGGCGAGGCGTGGCGCAATTGCCATTCTGGATATCGTATGCCTCGATAAGGCGATCCTCCTCTTCGTTCGGACGCCTGATTTCTTCACTCATGAGGACAGATAAATATGGGTCAGAATACACAGAGTAGAGTTGAAATGAAGATTAGCAACATTCCTGCAAAGTATCTTCGCGGTGCGTTGTATGGAACACTGGTAATTTCCTAGATTGGAACGACTTACGGCGATGGCGCCAGCACTTGAGCAGAATTACATTTTGGCAGAATCGGCTCTACATCGAATGCTTCTATCCGCAGTTCATCTATATTAGTATGGAGTCATCTGTGTTCTTGAAACTTGGTGTGGGTCGCGACCTGATCGATGCGCGCTCCGCATACTTCGTTCAGCTCTCTGACATACTCTGTATAATATCACTTATCTCTTTCTCGTACCCTATGATGTCATTTATGTCATTCTCCATGAAGTCATTCATGTCATTTTCTAATTATTATTCCGCTTCTCATTTTCCCATTCTCATGTCCATTTCCATTGTCTATCATTCCCATTATTTCTCATTATCATATTTCATCTCTTTCTCTTCCTTTCAATTAATCATCTTCTCGTATGCCAAACAGACACTAAGCCCCACAACCAAGTCAAACATGCCCCATTGCAGAAAAAATTGTTCGTCTTCATACACCGTGAGCCATCCGTACTTGGTGTGCTTATCTGGATCGTCGTCCGCAGGGTTGTGTTCCCCGTAGAGCCCATCACCAGCTTTAAAGTAGGTCTTTATCTCAGAGAACACTGTTGAGTCAACCTCGTCGCCCTTGAACTTTTTGCCACTAGTGTCCATCCTCAGAAGTCTATTGAGTTTATGCATGACTCTTTTTCTAGTGCTTGCCTCCGTGGGACGAAAGACGGCTTTTACCCTAGGAAGGTTGTCGATGGCTCCAGTGGGTTTCTCAGCAAAATTGTCGTGGAAGTAAATATTGTGCTTGCCGACGTACTTGGACTCGCTCGCACTCCTCCGTGATTCCCGGACCCTGGGAATAGACCCCACATTCCAGGTACGTCCAGTGAAGTCTTCTGTGTGATAGCTGGTCATGGGGACATCCGGAGGTGTAGGAAAAAGGACGTCAGGAATCAACTCCCGCCGGAGATATTTCTCATACACTTGTATGTCATCATTTTTCTCTGTTACTCTGCCGTTTACAATGGCTCGTGCCCGTCGCATCTTATATCTGAAGAACTCATGTTCTTTAGTTGTGCGTTTCCGGATCCGGAGGTACGTTACTCCCGTTTCTATGTTTTCAAACGACAACGTGTAGTCAATGGAGTTTCCTTCGATCGATATAAAGTACCCTGGGAAACTTCGGCAATGTAGGTGGCGTGGAGTAGGATTGGTGGTGAGGTACATGTCGCTGCCAAACTTGACAAGATGGAATTTCCAGAAATCTTGGGGGAATGACGGTGACGTCGACGAACTCAATGACTTAGTTCTTGATAGCAGATCCATTGGAAGCGGCATAGTCGGCCTTTTCCTCCGAGGGCCCCGCTTGGTGGTGTCTACTTCCATTTCTGTCTCCATTGGATGTAGATTGGGGTTTGCATGTCTGATGTCCGCTGTTAGCGGGGATAACATCAAATATTCTTCTACGGCGCTTTGGAAGGCTCTATTATCAACCCGAGTCCCCATTTGAGAAGAAGATCTTGTTGAGAAGGACACCTCCAGAGTTCTGGGTTGAAGACCTTTAGGGCATAGCCTACAGCTTCTGACTGTGCAGGAAGATGATAGGAGACGTCAGGAAGGCAATAGGATACTTCACGTGAGGTGACGGTAATAGGAATGTTTGGGAAGGAGGTTCATTACCAGAGTTGACATGGTCATGAAATTCTTGAAAAATCTTCGAAGCTTTGATCATGTCGGTTGCTATGGGTTATATGAATGGGTAAATTTGCACCCAAGTAGTTGAATGGAACCAGAAGTGAACGTTAAGGTAAAATTAAACAAGGTGCATGAAGAGAAGAATCAGTTTAGAGTTAGTAGTTTCATCTGCTTTGATATGGTCTCGAGTTCATATTTAGTTTCCGGTGGATATGAAGTTGGTTTCTATTTCGGACAGCATTACAAGTAATTAGAAAATAGCAATTGTATTGGTAGCCAGTTAGAGCCATCCAAAAAATTAAAGTCAGGAAACCTCTTTGTCATACCACTGTTTCAAGAATCAATGGTCTTGGAGCAGCTTGATCTGCACTTCTGATCTACACCCACAGGATACTCTCGACACCATCACTATCACATCAGCAACATAAAACACAGCAGCTACGCTAATCGATCAATCTTGACCTGTTTTCGGTATCTTCGTCTTCTGACCAATGTGTATTATCTTCCTGACAATACTCGGTCCACTGTGACTTGTCAACAATCACACATTGTCGTCTCCATTAAAAATTCTTCGACGACTCCATTTAAATTCTTCGCGACTCCATTTCAATTTTTCGATAACAAGCAAATACCTACATTTTACTTCGTTTGCTGGCTTTTCCCTTCCTTTCTCTCATGTCCTCCCTCTACCAATGTGAAGATTGCGTGTGGGCTGCGACGCCAATAGAGCGCGACTGGTAGAAATTCATCCACAACCCATTGCCTGCTCTCTTTTTCCTCTAGACCATGAGTGAGGCAGATTATTTGGTGTCATCCGACCAGCTCACCAATACTCCGCTGGAGGTATGTATTGCCAATGCAATATCGCCATTCATCAAAGCGTCCATACTAACAAACCAGGCCAACACCCCTCAGCCTATTGAACAACCGACTGGAAGAGATAGCTTCGGTCCGCTCACCAATGTGGCGAGAAATAGGCAAAAGTATTTTGCTCCCGATCATGTACCCCGCCTTAACATTGAGGAAACAGTCAAGAAGTTCAAGTACTTGTTGGGGTTAACGGACTTGTTCCAGCACTTCATCGACTCCAGAGCCCAGAGAGACCCCGCGCTCGCCCAGGTGAAGTTGGATGCTGAACAGAAACCAAAGAATGTTGACGGCTCGCAAAGAAGAAGAAAGACTGAACGTGAAGAAGATGCAGAGCTCTTGAGCGACGAGAAGACCACCGCCAGAATCACTGAGTTCACTGAGAGCCCGGCTTACGTCCAGGGTCAGCTTCGTCCGTACCAGATCCAGGGCCTCAACTGGCTTGTCTCCTTGTACGAAAACAACTTATCTGGTATTTTGGCTGACGAGATGGGTTTGGGTAAGACATTACAGACCATTTCCTTTTTGGGATACTTGCGCCACTTGAGAGGCATCAATGGTCCTCATATTGTGATCACTCCCAAATCGACATTGGACAATTGGGCGAGAGAATTCGCCAAATGGACGCCTGAGGTGCGAGTGGTGGTGCTTCAGGGTGACAAGGACGAAAGACAAAACTTGATCACAAATAGATTGTTGACTTGCGACTTCGATGTGGTCATTGCATCGTATGAAATTGTCATCAGAGAAAAATCTACTTTCAAGAAGTTTGCCTGGGAGTATATCATTATTGATGAAGCACACAGAATCAAAAACGAAGAGTCGTTGTTATCGCAGATCATCCGTCTTTTCCACTCAAAGAACAGACTTTTAATTACAGGTACGCCTTTGCAGAATAACTTGCATGAATTGTGGGCTTTGCTCAACTTTATTCTTCCTGATGTCTTTGGTGATAGTGACACTTTTGACCAGTGGTTTACAGCCGCAGGGGATCCGGGAGAACATGATGACAGTGTCGTTGCTCAATTGCACAAGGTGTTAAAGCCTTTCTTGTTGCGTCGTATCAAGTCCGATGTCGAAAAATCTCTATTGCCAAAGCAAGAGATGAATGTGTACGTCAAGATGACAGAGATGCAGAGAAAGTGGTATCAAAAGCTCTTGGAGAAAGATTTGGATGCCGTGAATGGAGCAAATAAAAAGGAGTCCAAAACACGGTTGTTGAACATCGTTATGCAATTGAGGAAGTGTTGCAACCACCCATACCTTTTCGAAGGGGCTGAGCCGGGTCCCCCATTCACAACCGATGAGCATTTGGTTTTCAACGCGCAGAAAATGATTATTTTGGATAAGCTTTTGAAGAAGTTCCAGAAAGAAGGCTCTAGGGTATTGATTTTTTCTCAGATGTCGAGAATGCTTGATATTTTGGAAGACTACTGTATGTTCCGGAGTTTCGAATACTGCAGAATCGACGGTCAGACTGATCACGCAGACAGAGTTCAAGCAATTGATGACTATAATATGCCAGGTTCTTCCAAGTTCGTGTTCTTGTTAACAACAAGAGCCGGTGGCTTGGGTATCAATTTGACGACTGCCGACATTGTCGTCTTGTTCGATAGTGATTGGAACCCACAAGCAGACTTGCAAGCAATGGACAGAGCTCACCGGATTGGACAGACGAAACAAGTTAAGGTGTTCAGATTCGTGACCGAGAAAGCCATCGAAGAGAAGGTTTTGGAAAGGGCAACACAAAAGTTAAGACTCGATCAGTTGGTTATCCAGCAAGGTCGTAATAGTGGTGGTATTAACAACGGTAACCAAGCTACTGGTAAGGCTGCATCAAAGGATGAACTTTTGGATATGATTCAGTACGGTGCAGCTGATATTTTCAAGGCAAAAACTGAAGGTGAAGAAGATATTGATGTCGATATCGAAGAGCTTCTCAAGGAGTCTGATTCAAAAACGAAGGAGCTCAATAGCAAATATGCCAAGCTTGATTTGAATGCTTTGCAGAATTTCTCGAACGATGAGTCAGTTTATGAGTGGAATGGAGAAAACTTCAAGAAGAAGGAGCCAACTGCGATAACCAACATTGGACATGCGTGGATCAACCCCGGAAAGAGAGAAAGAAAGGAGAACTATTCTATTGACATGTACTACAAGGATGTTCTTAGTTCAGGCAGTCGCTCGACTCCGAAGAGTGGTCCTCGCCCTCCAAGACAGCTCAATATCTATGATCACCAATTCTATCCACCCAAATTGTTGGAGTTATATGAAATGGAGAAGAATCACTACAGAAAACAAGTGAATTATGCTGTTCCACTAAAGAATGGGTCTTCTAAGGACTTGGCGGAACGTCAATTGGAACAAAAACTTGAACAGGAAGAAATTGAGAACTCTCGACCACTCACAGAGGAAGAAAAGGAGCTCAAAGAGCAACTTTTGACAGAAGGATTCCATAACTGGAACAGAAAGGACTTCATTCACTTCATCCTGGTTAGCACGAAGTACGGGAGAAACGCAATCCCGTTGATTGCAGCGGAGTTTGAAGAGAAAACCGTTGAGGAAGTTCGTGAGTATGCCAGAATGTTCTGGACTCATTATGAGGAGATCGACGGCTACGAAAAGTATATTAATCAAATTGAGACTGGAGAAGAGAAGGTTGCAAGAACTAAATTGCAGAAGGAGAGTCTCCGAAGAAAGATATCTAGTTACAGATACCCGCTCCAAGAACTTGAGTTGAAGTACCCTCCGGCTGCCACTACCAAAAGAACATTCACAGACGACGAGGACCGATTTTTGCTTGTTCAGATGTATCGATTCGGACTAGACAGAGTGGACCTTTACGAAAGAATTCGAGATGCGGTGAGGCTGAGTCCCTTCCTCCGATTTGACTTTTTCTTACAATCTAGATCAACGGCAGAGATCTCAAGAAGGTGCAGCACGTTGATTGCCTGTGTGTTGAAAGAAATTCATCCGACTCTTGCGCCTTCGAAGGCTACTAGCAAAGCTGCTGCTGGCAAGGAAGCCAACGGTAAAAGAAAGAAGCCAGCTCCCAAAAGTGGAGCCAAAAAGGCCAAAAAGTAAATTAGTTCAATAACGCCTGTCCATTTTCTATATTTTATGCTATTGTAGCCAGCAACAAGTGCGATATTAGTGGCTCCATCTGTTTTGGTGTGACTGTAGAGACGATGCGAACCACCACATGGCCCAGTCTATCGACGAGAAATTTTTCGAAGTTCCATCGGATGCCCTTGAACCCCAAAGCACCGTGTTTCTGTTCTTTCAAATACTTGTACACTGGGTGAGCGTCGGTACCATTGACCATAATTTTCTGTAAGATTGGAAAAGTGACGTTGAAAGACGACCGAACAAACTTCGCGATGGAACTATGATCAGACGGCTCCTGCCCACCAAATTGGTTGCAGGGGAAAGCCAAAATCTCCAAGCCTTGTTTCTGATATTTTTCGTAAAGATACTGTAGGTCGCTGTATTGTGGTGTGAAACCACAGAGTGAAGCCACATTGACTATGATCACTACTTTGCCTCGTAGGGATTCAAACAGCATGACGTTACCCAATTCATCCAACGCACTCAATGAGTAGAAATCAGCGGTTGCCGGAAGGTCAGATGAGGTTTCGTCCGGGTCTATCATAGTACCAGCTTCATAGTATGACCAGATGAGAGAACAAAATTCCGTGGTTATCGTTCCTACTCCAACGTGCACAACCAACAAGCGTGCACTCCCACAACATAGACGGGAAATCTAGGATAAATAGGTGGCGCCATCGAGAATGAAGGAAATTTGCAATGCCACACATTTGAAGAACGAGGATAGCCAATATTGCCTCAGTTTTGGGGTATTGTAGAGTATGTCCCAATGTAGTTGTCATGCAAAAAAGCTTCAATCTCGGTAAACAACTACTTAAAGAATATACCGCTGCCACCATTCTTTCAACCCTACCGAGCCACATGGAAATACACTCTCGCAAGTCTAGCCATTTCTCACCTATCACCTCGCCATGCATACATTTTCTGATTTATCCGAGAGCACTAATCACCGCAGATGGGGCAGGATCCAAAATCCGTATTCGCCCGGGCATTGCAAATGTTGACGACGGAGATATGAGAAATGGACATACATACGTTTCCAATACCACTAGTATCTAAAACATCCTTCCCTGTCCAACTACGGGTCCCAATTAGATTTCACAACTATCATTTTTTTTGTTACTATCACGATTTCTGTTACTATCACTATTTCTGTTACTGTCACTATTTCTCATCGCACCAATTAGGGGTTGCCGCATCTGGAGGTTTCAATCACACGATTTTGTGCGAAGGCTAAAAGTTTTTTGAGAGTGCCTCCGTTTGTTTGCCTCGCATCTCCCGTCCTAGGACCCTCAACAACTTTCGGAGATTAGTGGCTATTGCACTCCTGCCACCACCCACGATCCTTTTCCTCTCCTTATCCCCTCAGAGAAAACTCCTCGTCGGACTTAAACCTCGGTGACCGGGGCTTTGATAACGACGGCCTTCCCCCACAAAAACATCTCGGCCCCTCCAGTTTCCACACCACTTTCTTTCTCATACATCGACCATGTCGTTCAACGTTAACTGGAATAACTTGGAAACCGACTCATTGCGCAGTTGGACCGTCGACTTGTTGACGGACGCCCTCAACTCGGGCAAACGGCCCAATATCCTCGCATCCGACATCGTCATCAAGGATCTCAACTTTGGGAAAGTGGCGCCTGACTTCGAGATCCTTGAGATCGGCGAGTTGGGCAGAGACAGATTTCGGGGAATCTTCAAGATCACCTATAACGGCGATTTCCACTTGACCCTACATACCAAAGTACAGGCCAACCCGTTGAAGATGTACAGCGACAACTCGCTCGAAAAAGAGGTGTCGTCCAGCCCCTTTATCACGCCAGACTTCCTTCTTTCCGTGGATCCGTTCAATCTCCCCATGGACTTGAAACTAAGCGACATCAAGATTT
This sequence comes from Sungouiella tsuchiyae, assembly GCA_030566995.1. Lineage (NCBI taxonomy): Eukaryota > Fungi > Ascomycota > Pichiomycetes > Serinales > Metschnikowiaceae > Sungouiella > Sungouiella tsuchiyae. The sequence continues at coordinate 138,741 of JAJLRO010000003.1, read as the reverse complement.
CCGGTATTGGTATCATTGTCTACTCCAAGAGCAAGGGTCTCACCTTGGTGTTCAGAAATGACCCGTTGGACTCAATCAAAGTCAGCTCAACGTTTGACACTGTTCAGGTATTGGCCAACTTTTTGCAGAAACAGATTGAAAACCAGATCAGAGATCTCTTTAGGGAGACGTTACCGACTTTGATACACAAGGTCTCCTTGAAGTACACGTCGTTGGGCAACAATGACTTGATGAATAACTTGAAAGAGCACTTAGCTCCAGAGTCCCATTTCAATGTGTTGGATACGTTGGAACTCGAAAACATCTCTCCGAACAATCTCAACAAGCTCGCCAACCTCCACAGCTCTCGTGAGACTTTGAACTTCAGCGTGCCTAAATTCAAGAAAATTGTCCAGAGAAACCACCTAGAGAAGTTCAACAAAACCATGTCTCCAAACTTGTACAAGTCTTTGCTGGCCAAATTGAGCTTGCCGGCCAATGCCAATGTTGCCACAGGAAACAACAGCGTTCCCGTGGACCTCTTTATGAGCAACGACTTCCAGAAAGTTGGTGAAATTCTCACCGAAATCGCTGGTATTCAAACACGTAGTTTCTCTTCGGGAAGCAACGACAACAAGACAGTCAACAGAAGAAAGATCAAGTTGGGACGCAAGTCGAAGAAGACGAAGGAGGAATCTATCGTGTCTCCACAGGCTCTCAGTACTTCAAAGATGTCACCAAGTACCACTGTCTACAGCGATACTCTTTCAGATACTTCCACGGTGATGAGCGACGACACCAGCCCTATCAAACACCCAACACCTGTCAAGGTGCATCCAGCTGATCGTCCTCCACTTCAAGACAGCCGTGCTGCAACCAACGGGTTCAATGCTTGCCCGTCGCCGTTGGGCTCAAGTTCTTCGTTTTTGGGCAGCGTTGGACTCGGCAACTCGTTTTTCCAAATCGCTACTGGCCATCCCGTGTCGGCTTCACCTTTGAGAAAAGGACCAGTGAAGCGGATGTCGGCAGCCGAAGAGACCAAAATGAAGGTAAAGCAGACACTCAACCGAGTGGATATCAGAATGATCAACGAGAAGCTTCAGGAACACATGAACATCGACGAGAAACACGAAAGCACCCGTGGCGAGCTTTACGGGGACGAGAAGAGCCATGCTCCCTACGGTCAGACGTTTGAGCTTCCTCCTCCTCCTCCCTACCACCAGCTTCCCAAAGTGTAAATGACTTACGACTTTACTTCAAATTATTCCGACGTTTATTTATTGGTGTATATAGGATAGCCATGTTATTATGATGTTAAATACTTAAGAGAGAAATATTAGTTACCAACTGCTAGGCCTGCTCATACCACAATCAATGCTCATGCCTATAAATAGGTAGCGGCCCTGTCTGCGAAAATTGTCTGCGTCCTGTTCAGAATATTCTGATACTCACTTCGCAGACTTTTGGTTACCACCTTCGCTTATTTTCGGGCAAACTCCTACCATGGCATTCGGCAGCTTCAAGACCATTTGCCAGAATACTGGCCTCCCGCTCTGCTCAGTGGTGGGCTCCGTCAACTCGTCGTCTGCCTTTTCCACGGGAATCGTGGCGCAATGCTACGCCAGACCAGTCGAAATAGCCAACACCATGATCTTCCAGGTGGGCAACGCCTTCATCCACTTCGGTGGCCTCCTCGTCATATTAATGATCATATTTAACATCAGAGCCAAGTACACCGCCATCGGTCGATCTGAATTGTTGTCATACTTCTACTTGAACATTGTGCTAGCCATCAGCTCGTTGGTGGTAGACTGCGGGGTGTCGCCGCCATCGTCGGCCAGTTATGCCTATTTTGTAGCTTTGCAGCTCGGGGTGGCTTCTGCCGTTTGCATGTGTCTTTTGTACAATGGCATTGTATACTTCCAGTTCTGGGAAGACGGCCTGCGCAAGTCGCTACTTGCCATGTGGAGCTTGTGCTCGTTGTGGTTTGTAGTCAACTTCATAGTTGCACTCGTGACGTTCAAGTCGTGGGGCACGGCGTTGGACAACCGCACCACCACTACCCTCTTTGTCATCACCTACGTATTGAATGCGGTGATCCTAGCGGTTTACGTGGTGTCGCAGTTGATCCTCGTGCTTTTTGCGTTGGACTCGTACTGGTACTTGGGGGCAATCTTGTTGTTTTCGTTTTTTTTTGTGGTGGGCCAGGTGTTGTTGTACGTGTTCAATAACCAGGTTTGTGAGGGAACCAGCCACTACACGGATGGTAAATTTTTCGCTACGGTGTGCAATCTTTTCGCCAACATGATGGTGTACAAGTTCTGGGATATGATCACCACTGAAGACTTGGAGTTTTCTGTGGCCAATGTGGAGCAGGGTGTTAGTGCGTTTGGCGATGAAAAGAGGTATAGTCTGTACCTCAACTAGGGACCGCATTGAGGTGCGCAAATAGGTAGATAACAATTGAAGGAACATAAAGTGACAGCAGGGTGGCCAACGAGGTGCCAAGAAACGTGAATTCTACTATCAATTCTACTAAAATAGCTTTTCTCTACGTCATACCGATACCGTTGCAAGTCAGAATTTCGCGGCTCAGGTCACGGGTGATCTACGCACTGTAACCAAGCCCTGATACTCCACGACTTCCTTCCTTCAACATACAATGGCCCAGCCACAAGCGTCCACAAAGTCTGAAGGGTCGAAGTTGTTGGATCTGGATGCCATCCAGACGTTTTTGAACAGCGATGGCTCGTTGGATGTGCTTTTGAACAGACTCAAGCAGTCCATCAATACGGGAGACGAGATCGCAAAGTACGTCAAGAAGAAAGCAATGATCGAAGACGACCATTATGCTCAGTTGAAGAAGTTTGCGGGCCAAGTCCGTGGTTCCTTGAAGACATCCAAGAATTTGAAGGACGACGGTTTCAGCATGCGGTTTGACCTGGTGGTGGAATTTGATGAGAAGCTATTCAGCGTGGGATCCTCGTACGTGAAAGCATTGAACGTCATGTACGACGAATTGGTGTCGTTAGTTAACACTGTCAGCCGCTCGAGGAAGGCCATAAAGGATGAGAGCAAGAAGAAGGAGAAAGACTGCGCCGACTCAATTGCATTGGCTGAAAAGGCTAAGCAGAAGTACTACCACTTGTGTGAGGACTTGGAGAAGGTAAAGACGTCGGATCCAAACAAGAAGTCGTTTTTGAAGAATAAAACCGCCGAGCAGCAGGAGGATGAGTTGCAGAGAAAGGTGGATGCTGCAGACCAGGACTACAGACTGAAGGTCGGAACATGCAAGAAATTGAAGGACGAGCTCTTGATGATCCACCGCCCCGTCAATTCCAAGAAGTTGATGAATTTGATCTTGGAGATGGATGTGGCCATGAACGTTCAATTGCAGAAATTCGCTACCTGGAGTGAAACCCTCATAATTAACTCCGGTGTGCTTATTTCCCCGATCCAGCCGGGCAAGCAGTCTATGAAGTCGACTGTGGGTGCCATTGACAACGACATGGACTTGTACAACTACCTTCTGAAGAATTCAAAGAACCCTGCAAACAAGTCTTTGGTTCCGGTGGAATATGTTGCTCATCCGTCTTTCGCAAAGGATACCAAACCTTCCAAGCCATTCTTCAACAATAGTGCTCCTAAAAATGACCACATGAACTTGGCACCTGCGGTGGCCAGTTCGCAAAGGTCAACTTCACCGGTCCCCGCCGATAATGAGATCAAGTCGACAAGTGAATCTCAATCTACCAAGGTTCCTACCGAGACGTCATCAACATATCAATATAGTTCTTTGGATCCCGGCAACAATGAGTTGAGCGGTCCAAGATCGTTGAGTCTGATCACTCAGCACTCACAGCCGACATTTGGGGTGTCTATTGAAGAATTAATCAAGTTTGCTGGTATTGATAACGTTCCCTTGGTGGTGAAGAGATGCATCGATGTTATCGAGACTTACGGCTTAGACATTGAAGGTATTTACAGAACAAGTGGAAACAAGGCGACAGTGCAGCAGTTGAAAGACTCCATCGACTCGAACTTCGCCAACTACTTACTCGTTGGGAACAACATCGACCCGGATAACGTACTAGATGCAGATATTTATTGCACGGCATCGTTGTTGAAGATTTATTTTGCCAGTCTCCCAGAACCTCTATTGACTGAGGAGTACTACCAGTCGTTCATTGAAACGGTCAAGTCGCTTGACGAGACGTTCATTGCAAAGAAGTTACATCATTTGGTGTACAACCTACCTGATGGAGCATACTTTACGTTGAGAAGTCTTATTTTCCATCTCAACAAGGTCGCAGCTAACCAGGAGGTCAACAGAATGAACGCAAAGTCGTTGGCTATCATCTGGGGCCCCGCCATTCTCAGCGACAACTCCATGTCCCCTCAGGACCTCAGCTACAAGAGCAAGGTTGTCGAGGAGTTGATGCTTATTGCTGAGCAAATTTTCGATACCGACTAGTGCCATTCCTAAATTCATATGTATATCTACGAATCCAATATTTCTTGCTATCCCTTACGCTGTAATTCTTGGTTGGTATCCTTTGAATTGCTATCCGTTACTAGTACATTAATTGCCCTCCGTTGGGCCCGTAGCCTCCTCTGCCATATGGATCTCTGTCGCGATTGCCATCCCGATCTCTATCGCGGTCTCTGATATTCTTGGTCGAGAAATTGAAACGAGGGGGCTTGGCCATGTGGGTGGCCGCTAGCTGCTTCACCTTGAAGTTATTCTTGTAGGCGAGCTCCTTCTCGGCCTTTTCCTTCTCGCGTCTCTGTTCCTCCTCTTGCTTCAACTTTTCCTCTTCCGCCATTTGTGCAGCATACTCCTCATCACTCACACCCTCGCTTTTTCGCTTTATGGCTCTCAACTCGACCTTCAAGATCTCGTGAAACTCTGGTGAGTCGATGATCTTCTCCTGGATGTCCTTATCGACAATGTTCAAGATCGGGTTTCCTGCGGGACTATTGCTAATGATCTCGCCTTGAATCAAAGCTGCCGTTTTGCCTCTGTTTTTGAGCAATATACTTGGATCGTTCTTGATTTTGTTCTCCACCATAAGCTTCAACTTCAAGATTAAGTTCTTGTGGGTCTGAGAGTCTTTGAAGTTCTCAAGAAGAAGTTTTCTTTGCTTGTCAAAGGACCCGCCTTTCTTATAGATGGACGCTAGCTGCTTATGGTCAGCAATCGGCTGAGGATTGTTCTCGGTTTCCTTGGGCATTGTGGTTGTTAGCGTAATGGTTGGTATCGTAATGGTTGGTATCGTACGTATCGATGCGCACCAGATTTCTATACATTCTTCATTTGAAGTCCTACTCTGGGGGTCATGGCGAACAAACCAATTTTGCTATTTAAAGGGGCAGAAAGACCACCTTTGACCGTTGTCGGGTCTCACTTGGGATCGGGTTCTGTGAGTATTACCAACATAAAAAAGGAATCGCACAATGACCATGAGTCGATACCCAGAGACCGAGCTGCGAAAGCAAAGTTTGGCAGCATCGTGAAGAACTTGAAGGCGATTGTGCAAAGAATCTTGAATGGACATCCTCTCCAGAGGTCGTACTCGTCAATCTACAAGGATGTGGAATTGGTGTTGATGTTCAAACACTCCGAACAGGGGAAGCTAGCGGACTGGATTCTCAATGCCATCAATGAACATTTTGATACGAAGGAGATCCACAACTTCAGAAGTGTGTTTATCCAGGGAGTGGAGGACCCATACACATTAGCGCAAATGTTTTTGGATGTGGAACACAGATGGTCTAATAAGATAGGAGTCATTTTAAAGTTGTTCATCGCTCTTGATCGAGCTTATCTACATCAGCATCCCAAGAAGAAGGACATTGTGACACACAGCAGTGAACTTTTTGTGTGGAGACTCCTAAGAACTGAGGACACCGAAGGGGCAAGTATACGAGAAGGGTTGTTCAAACTATGTGGACAAATTGCTTATTATCCGGTAAGAACAAAGAACTCTGATTCGGAGCTAGCAGCACAACGATTGGTGTCTTTCATGAACACTATGAATAATATGGTTGATTTTTCGTTCCCCTTTGCGTTCCAGAAATCAACTGTGGCAAATTACACAAGGCTACAGCAGCTCTGGGAGGAGGATGAGGCGTCATACATGATCGTTGCAATGCAGGCAATAGATGATGAATACTCCTTTCTTCAACTGGTCTTCTTCAAAGAGGAGTTTATCATCGAAACAATCAAAAAGTTGCAGTGGTCGTTGATCTTCCATGACTTTGCCAATGTGCTTTGTCCATCGCTTCCTACATTGATGCATCCGGAAAACCGCCATCAATGGAATACCCTTGTGCAAGTCTCAAGAATATCCGAATCCTACTACGGTGTCGACTCTATGAAAGTTGTGCTTCACGGATGGAGAAATTATGTTGTTGACGAGATAGATGCACTCATAGAGAGCTGTAAATCATCTGGAACTCCAGTGATTCCCAAGTTGGTACAGTTACACAATGTTTTAATTGACATTGCATTTTCCGGCGGCGAAACTGATCAACTTAATTTTGAATTAAGAGGGTCCTTGGGCAAGGCCATTTTGAAGAAGCAGAACAATCGTTTCATTTTGCTACAGTTATCGAAGTTTTGTGAATCCTTTTTGAAACTGTCAGGCGACAGCGACCAATACGGAAAGGCGCACAGGGAGGCTCTTATTGTCTTCACTCTCATTCCAAATAAGCACGAATTCCTTGTCATTTATGAAAGGGATGTGTCTCGAAGATTTCTTTTGGGACGAGCATTCAATTTCAAAGCCGAGCTGAGATGGTTAGAAACAATCTTGGATATCGTTGGAAGGGGATCCGACGCTTCTAATCTAATCACTATGTTCAGAGACATTGAAACCTCGATGTCTCGATACAGTGACGTCCATTTGGATGCATCTCCCTTGGTACAGTTCAATGCCTTGGTACTTGAAAAAAAATACTGGCCCGACATGCCAAAGCAGGGCGCTAATGCTGTCATTCCACCAATTTTAAGCGAAATGCTTGGTGAATTTACTGCAAGATACCTGGGTGAGTCTGAGAGGCATAAGTTCCATGTACTTGACTGGAGCAACTATACCTTCCACCTGCTCACGATCAATGTAAAATTCAAGACCGGTACGAAAGAATTAACTTTGACTTTGGTCCAGGCAATCGTATTGATGTTGTTCGAGGCCCAGGACGTACTCCAGTACCAGGAAGTTGCTAGGAAGACCCAGTTGGAAGAGAAGCTCTTGAACCGAGTTGTAGCGTCGCTATCGTCAGATAAGTATCCTATATTGATTGCTAACGGCACTACACTATCATTCAATGAAAATTTCTCCGACAAGTCGTCAAGAATCAGGATCGCCCTAGGTCGTGACAAAGAAGTGCCAGCCAAAGATGAAGCCACCAGAGTGATCGAAAGAAGCCGGACTTCTGAGATTCAGGCTGCACTAGTCAGAGTGATGAAAGCTCAAAAGACATTGACCTACCCTGAACTCCTTGGCAAGACGACCGAGATACTCAAGGTGCCAGTATCAGTACAAGACTTGAAAGTCCAAATCGACCACTTGATTACCGCTGAGTTCTTCAAGCGTGGTGTGCGAGACAACACGTTGCACTACATTCCATAGTTTCTAATATACTTTTAAATTCTGTATTTGCGATGCATAGACCAATCAGACTGGACACTTAGACGGGGACGTCCTCTGGGTCTGGGTTGTGGATCCAGTGCTGACCGAAGTATGGGATCTTGGCGTAGAAGGTCAGCTGGAACAATGGCCAGTTGTCGGTGAAAGTGGCAACGGCAGCACCGGCAGCACCGCCCCACAAGATCAAGTTACCGGCGTAAGCCCTAGCAGCAGTGAGGTTGAGGCCACCTTTGGCGAACTTGTAGATTGGAGCCTTGATGTACTGTGAGGGTTAGTATGTAGACAAGGATCATGTATAGCCCGTGTGGGTTTCTAATATGGATCTAAACGGGCGTGGGTACGACATACGGAAACCATTAGTGATTAGTTGATTAAGCTAGAAATTTTCTTAAGGTGGACTTTTACCGCGCAGTAATTGGACAATTTGGTGCGCACGTGATCCATCGGTTTCTGGGTCTGATTGTTGTTCGCAGCATAGTTAAGTACACTATGGCATGGAACTATCTGATATGCCGGCGGTGCTACTGAAGATTCCAACTATGCTTCAGGTATGATATTTGAGTTATCGGCCATGCATGAAGTAGATGGGGCCTTCCAATTGAGGGATGTGACATTGAAGCATCGAATATCAATTGATGTATTGCGGGATTTTGCTTTAAGAACAAAATCGATAGACACAATACAAGCTCTCCTTTCAGTATGTGGTCTTCTATATTATGTCAAATCTGAATAGATCTTCTCTAACATCTATCTGATTTTCGCTACAGTATTAAGTATATTAGTATGTGCACATAATTCATATATGTGCGGGAGAAGTTGTTTATGTTGGTGATCTGATTATTAAAGAGATCTCAACGGTGACTTGATCCTTTGGATGATCTTCTTTTTTCTATCGTCGACAGCAGAAGTTCCGTACCTATGCATTGTTTTTAACGAGACCCATGTTTCATATGGCTGGGATTATTCGACTGACCACCATGGAACGACTAGGCATATTTCTGTAGTTGTCAGCATTAGAATTAGATTCAATAATTATGAGTTTGAACTTGATACGCTACGAATTAGAAAGCAGTGTATTTTAAGGCACATGGTTGCACCCTATGAATCTATATTCAAAACCTTAAATTTCTCGAGCGATCCTATTATGGCTAGCAAGAATACGACAAAAACAAGTAGGAGATCTACGGGCAATAGGCATCATTGGATTGGGCATTGTCTTTTCGTTTACGAACAGCTTGACTTCTTACGTTAGAATAAAAAAATGGTGAATGAGATCATGAAAACCATACAGCAGCAGTAATTAATATAGTCCAAATCTCATTGTGGTTTTGTACGTGTACATCCAATGTGCGCTTCATAGTTATTTGTTAACAAGTACTATTTACAGAACAAGCAGACAAATGCTGGAGACCTGTTGAGCATGTCTATACCGTTCAATGTGCTTCTCCAATGCCAGAAATGGCCATTCAGGCCATCTCATGCCGGGACTCTCAAACATGAATCCTAGATGTAGAAAAAACCCGACCGTTTAGCAGGCATCGGGCTGCGAAAGAATGTAGTCAAGTGTCTGACCAACTGTCTTCAAAGTGTCGGCTTCGTGGTCTGGAATCTGGATGTTGAATTCGTGCTCGACCTCCATTATGACCTCCACCACATCCAAGGAGTCCAAACCCAAGTCCTGAACAAAAGAAGAGGACTCGGTGATCTCCTTGCCAGCGACTTTGTCGTAGCCTTCTAACAACTCCAAGACTCTTTCCTTAGCGAGATCCTTGGTCAAGGCTGGGAAGCCAGCGTAGAAACGAATAGGCTGGGGGCGAGCAACAAAGGCCGCCCTTGGCAAGGCTGGAGCTCTCATGGCTCTGGAAATGACGGATCTAAACATTCTGTGGTGAAGCCTGATGTCTGAGTTGAAGACGACAAATTCGAGACGATCTTAGTGGTAGACACAATTATGGTGTGTGCACTACCACATTGAATATCCCAAGAAAGCATTGATAATACGCCAGTTGTGAGATAGTACCTTGGAGTTGAGGTCATTCTCGTTATTGTTCCAGATTTCGCCTCTTATTTTATGTTGATTACAAAACAATGACATTCGCCCTCTTCAACTCCCATCAACGCCATTTATCTCAACTCCCACCTACTTTCCCAACCTATGCAGGCGTGAACATTTTTTCAGACTTGTTCCCAACCTTCCTTCTTCACCAGACATGCTCAGAACATTGCTTGGGCCTAGATTCGGCCCATCCATGCGTGTGCTTGCGCCCGTCCACACACAAGTGTCGTCATATCTTGCATCTATCCGCACAAACATCCCACTTGCAACACCAATTATTCCTTCGCTATGCCAACAGCAGAAACGATACGCAACATTGAACCAGATCAAGAGCAGGCGTCACGTCAAGCCCATCAAGCCGTATGTGTCCAAGGCTCCTCATTTGGAGACCAATCCGTTCAAGAAGGGTGTGGTGTTGAGAGTGATGATTGTCAAGCCCAAGAAGCCTAACTCGGCCCAAAGAAAGTGTTGCAGAGTGAGACTTACCAACGGCAACGTCGTGTCATGTTTGATTCCTGGTGAAGGGCACAACTTGCAGGAGCATCATGTGGTGCTTGTGAGAGGCGGTAGAGTCCAAGATTTGCCTGGTGTTAAGTACCGTCTTGTCAGAGGAGCATATGACTTGGCGGGCGTGGGTAACAGAGCCACTTCGAGGTCGAAATACGGAGTGAAGAAGCCTAAGGAGTAAACTCTCGTTTAGTATCTTGTATATAAAAAGCATTTGGTGACCCGTCTAGTGGCCCTGATTGAATGGCCCCATTGTAGTGGTGACTCTAGATGGTCACTTAGATACGACCAGCGTCAAATTTTCTTCCACTGGCCGTTTTCCTATTCTCAATAGCTTTTCCTTCGTCGTCGACGTTTTCTGGCTTGGCACGGTTCAACACTTTCAAGAATCCCTTGACTCTGTATCTCATTCTCGTGTGCATGTATGCCTTGGCACACTTGATGTGGTAGTGGAAGTAGTTTCTGAAGAACTGAATGTGAGAAATACAGTTTTCTCTACGGTCGCCTCGCGTCAAGTGTCTGGGGAACAACACAAACGTGACATATCCCTTGTTCTCTTGCTCCTGGCGTTTGTTGACCACACTCTGGATATCCAATGGCACTTCCTTGTCAGAGTACAATACTTGTGGGGCAGTCTGCACCGATCTCTTTCTGGCATCCACAAACTCTTGCAAGAAAACCTTGCCGAAGATCTTGTCTGTCTCGTCCTTGAAAATGGTGGAGAAGATCACCGTGACTCGGTCAAAGGATGGCTTGATGTAAATACTCTCTTCTTCGCCACGGTATTTGATCACCAACACTGGCTCGTTGAATAACTCGGCCTGGATCTCCTCGGCGTACGTGTTGGAGCCCAAGTATTGTTGTGATAGTTCGTCATAACGGTTGAACGCTTTCTCGAAAGCTGAGGCAATCGAATGTCTTTTGAGCAAGGCCAATTCCTCAATCAACTGCTGCTTTTCTTCGTCAGAAACCCCCAGCGACTGCAAGATTTTTGTGTCCAAGAAAAGCGAGAAATTGTATCCGGGTTCAATCTCCGCCTCGCTGGCAATCTTCAAGTAGGCAGAAAACCTGGCGTACTTGGCCAGTAAGTAATCCGCAACGCCAGCCTTGACCAAGTCCTTCCAGCATTGGACATATATGGAAATCAAGATGGCCTCCTTGTCGTCCGGCAATGTGGAGATATGGTAGTTGGTGAAGTCGAAGTCGGTGATGATTCTGTCCAAAGACTTCAACGAATCTTCTGGGCCGGGGAACACCCGGTCCGTCAATGTCTTCTGTATCAATAAATTGTTCAGCTCAATTTGTAACATGATGCTCGATTGATTAAACTATTGATACCAGGTGGACTGGGTTTAATGTCGTTTGGCCATGGCGGTGTGCGGATATCCTGCAGGTGGCTAGGTCTTACGGTCCTTGTCGACATCATGACAAGGTATGATATCCTGAAATATTCAGAAATGATAGCGGTTGTTGCAATAACTGCTAGTGACATTTCAAGAATCTAAGTCGCCTATGTCATTGTGTGATTTAGATTTTTTTGGAACTTTTTATTATTTCTGTGCCATTATTTCACATATTAGGCGCAATCACCTAAGCACTGCCAACCGTAACAGCTTTTTAAATTCGTACAAGAAAACCACTTCTAAATCGGAAAAAAAGGAGACTTCTTTAATGCTCTACCTTTTGAAGATCTGAGAATTTCTTTTTAAAGTCATCACTTCATAACAAATTGATATTACGATGACGGCCATGGACCTCGTTGTGACACATCTATTGGCCCTCAACTCCATTGAACTTCAAGGTCCCATAATTACAAAAGGTCGGCACCCCGTATGGAATTTCTCCGTGGTGTCACGGAGCTACATCACAGAGTATTACAAAGTAATTATATTACAGAATAAGAAATATGACCAAATGATAATGTACACCAACCATGAGGATCCATGGCTTGATTCTGAAATGGTGTAAATACATTATCGAGGAACCCTCTGATTAGATAAGCCCCCTCTATGTAATGCAGGGGCCACCTTTCCTTTGAGTAACGACTGGACATTTTCTCTGCCCTTAGCCGCTCCGGCAATGGCAACATTAGCAGAGCTTCTAGCAGCTGATGGAGCCTCGTCTTTGGCTGCCTCCAACAGTCTTACTACCACCTGAGCCATATGCGGGTCAACATCCCTGTATTGTACGAGCCACGGCGACTTTAAAAGCATATCATACAGCGGACGAAAGTCCGCATTCTTGTTCAAACATGACTTGACGAATTGTTGGGCCTGCTTGGAGAATATTTTATCGTCCAAGCGTGGAGGCTCCCCATCAACGATTGCCTTAAGCTGGGAGAAAATGTTGTCGAATGTTTCAGGAGGGTATGGGTATCTTCCAGCTGCAACTTCCAAGAGGGTCAACCCCAACGACCATACATCAGACTGAACAGAGTAGGTAGCATCATCAGGATTTTTTGATTTGATTCTTTCCGGAGCCATGTACGACTGGCACCCAATGTTGGTCTTCGCCAAGGAAGCGACCAAGTTACCACTAACTCCGAAATCGCACAACTTGACTTTGCCAAGAGTGTTCACCAAGATATTCGTGGGTTTGACGTCACGGTGGATGATATTATGCTGGTCTTTCAACTGCTTCAAGCCCCGAATGATACATTCGGTAATATAGGCGAGACATGCTTCGTCTTGGATACCATTTCCGTAGATTTTGTCCAAGGAACCACCGTCCATGTATTCCATGCACATGTACACCGCACCTTCCACGAAGAAAGCTCCGTAGAAGTCCACAATGTACGGAGAGTCGCATTTATGCAAAACCTCGAGTTCCATGAGGATCTGGGCGAACTTGTTCTCTTCCAACTCCAAGCGAACCTCCTTCATTGCCATCAATACCCCAGTGGGCTTGTGTAGCACTTTCGACACAGTACCATAATTTCCTCTTCCCAACTCCTCAATGAACTGCAACTCGTCCAAGGAGATGTGGAAAGACGAACCCGAGGAGAAGTTCACTCCCTCTGAATGCAAAGACGCCTTACCAGCAAAATTAAGCGAACCAGACTTGATGTCCACGTACTTGGAGTAATTCGCAAACAATCCCTGCAACTGGGGGGTGGCCGTGACTGGGGAGTCGTTGCTGGCGTCCGAGGCTTGGGAGCTTGTGCCACTGGAGTTAGGGGTGTCGTTCAATTTCAATTTGAAATCGGGTCTATTTTTCCTCTCCGAGAGTCTGCGGGCGAGTTCTCCCGTCAGGTTCAGGGGGTCTACCAGAGAACTGATGTCCTTCATGTTCAACTTCATGCCACGTCTCTGGGACAACGAGGGCTTCTTCGATAAGTCATGGGATTTCTGAGTCCCCGTTGGCGAAAGCGGCGTACGTGACCCAGTGGACAGCGAAGCCAGCATGGGAGTATCAATCGGAGGAGACGAGAGCAATTGTGACATGCCTTCGGTGGGCGGAGCGGTACGAGCGGCCGCAGCGGCGGACGGAAGCGGCGGTAAAGGCTTCGAGGGAGGCTCTTTCAAAGGATTGTTCTGGCGCTTCTGCTGGAAGGCCATGATGCGGGCCTGGATGTCGCTGCTCAAGTGACCTTGAGAGATGGAGATCGGAGGCAGATGGGGGCTATCGAAGGAAACTGGTCTCGGGGAGTTGACATTCAAGCGCTCGAGGCGCGACGCAGCGTCGGCCAGGTCTTTTTCTTCGGGCATGGGATGATCACAAGTAGGTGGGAGGCTCCCGGTTCAACCAATAGCGGTAACACAGCGAGTGGTCAGGGGATCGGAGCCGGATGTAAGGAACGAAACAAGTATGTAAAATCAGACGCAACCACGGGGAGGCCAGCGGAAGATAAAAATAAAAAAAAAATTCGATAGGAAGAAATAAAACCTCTCAGTTGGTTGGCGTGAAAAGAAAAGCGCGTAGTTTTGAGGATAGCTTTTAGCCACACCCACTCCATTACTGTTGGCGAGGTGTATAGGAAAATACTACGTTGCGCTGATACGACACCCATTCACCAGGATGGCTGGTGGAGGGCAGCAGGATGGTTATTGGATGGCCAAGAAACACAGCGGTTGCGAGTTCCGATGCCACACAAGCCGCTCGGTCGCACGGTGCTACTCTTGACTGGCAAATTTTGCCTCTAATCGATGCGACTGCCTGATCTTGGTAATCTGGTTGCGGCGCACGGAGGCTCCGGAACTAGGGGTAGAATTGCGAGCGCAGTCCGCGCACTGAACACGGCCGCAGAGGACGCAACGTTACGAGCCGATGCGCTGTGTAGAGCGAAGAGCCACGCCGTTCTGCGGTAGCTTATCCTTCATGGTGGAAGGTGGTGCCTTCCGAAGGCATCTATTTTTGGAATCTGTGCTTCGAATGATTCTTTCATGTTTGGTCCCACGTTAATTCCTTCTGGTTTGGAAGTTGTCTTTAACTCCGGAGTGTGCGCCGTCGGATTTCCATTATCAATGTTGCGCTTCCTGGTGTGCCTACTGCATGCCAATTCTCGGTGGAATTCTCTAACTTGTCTCGCTCTGGTATTCTTTGCTGTTGGGTGTGTGGATGGCGGCGGTTAACTGACGTATTTGTCGAACGACGGCCATCGCTTCTGCTCTCGTGACCGACGGCATCTTTCCTGAGACTTTGTAGTATATCGCCATGGCCCTTATGTATGGCACACTGTGCACCACCCTCACCACATGATGCCACTACCTCTACATCGTCAGCTTCCTGATGACAGATGCTCTTAACATCCAAATCAGCGACTATGACACGTACAGACTGGCGCCGACGCCGCTCGACCAGTTGCCGTCGGCGCAAAAAGTGCCGATAATCAGAATATATGGTGCGTTGCTCGTCCCGACACCTTCCCACCGTTTGGCTTATAATGTCGTGATCCATGTTCACAACTACTACTCGAGTTTGTATGTGGACTGTCCGCTTCGAAACGGCCCGTACACCGCAGAATACATCACTGCACTCTCCGCCGTACTCGAAGAACATTTGGCCGAGTCGTTCAAGCGAAAGCCCGAGCTGGCCTCCGACGATGACCTTGAAGAAGACGACTTGGATGTTCCATCCGAATCTGCCAATGGCCTGCCCCCAAAACGCTTTATTGCGTCCATCAAATACTGTAGAGGCACTCCCATGTATGGCTACCATTTGGGATACCGTGTCATGTTGAAGATCCTGTTCCTACTGTCTCTCTATAAGACGAGACTCACACGCCTCATGGGGGAGAGGAAGGTTGACTTTGCTCGATTCGCGGGTGGGAACAGAAAAAAGCCATTGACTAGACTCAATGTCTACGAAGCTCACATCAATTGCTTTTCTCAGTTCCTCGCAGACTACAACTTGTTTGGATGCTCGTGGCTAGAGGTGTCCGGATGCCATTTCCGGCTGCCGATCATCAACGACAACGGTCTTCCCATCGATCCCTTGAAAAAGTACTTGGCTTCTCACATAGCCCACAACAACATCCTCAACCCGAAGAGGTACCCTCGTATGGGGAAATCCATGTTGGAGATAGACATTACGGTAGGTGACATCTGTAATCGGAGCAGACTTCGTGAGAGAAACATACACGAGAACTTCAGCGAGTTGAAGAACTTGGCACCTTCTCAACAAATCTATCTCTCTTCCTTGCAATTGACGTTTGACGAACTTAAGTACCAGTGTACTTCAAGGGACGATGACAAAACCTCGCAGTTACTCCACAAGCTGTACAGTCAAGTATTTAAGAACATAGGCAAACCTGGCTATTGCGAGTGGGAGAATTCCAAACAGTATGAGGAGCTTTTGGCTTATATTCGGAAGCTCAACAAGGACACAGGAATAGAAGACCCCAATACTTACTTTTCGAAGGTGATGTCTCCCAACTTGCCTGACTCCTCCATTCCCACATGTTATGCATTAGTTGACCAGACATCCCCCTTGACGTACTTCGAGAATGTTCCTTTACTCAATTACAGGGATGATCTTGTTCGATGGAAGTACTACGATCAATTATTCGAAAAAGATGTTGCTGTCACTTCAGATAGAGAACCTAAGGTTGGCATCCCGTTTAGCAACGAAATCGATGATTCCAGGATCATTGACGCCCACGAGAGTAACGAAGAACTGCAAAGTACATTTGAGAAGCTCTCGAAGCAGGATTCTGGCAGTGTTCCCGAACATCTCAATACGAATAATAGGTCAGACTTCATTTCACAAGGATCAGATTCGGAATTGGATTCCCAGCCTATCCATGTTGATGTCCCTTATTCCGCTGGTCGGTCTGAAGGATCAAAATTACAAGAGGGACGAGGGGATTTACATTATCTTGCAATGACCCAGAATCATGCCCAGCAGTCAGCAGTACGGTTCAGTTCGGAATCGGATGGCTCGCTACTTACTCAAACTCTGGACTTTCTACTAGCAAATCCGAGGAACATTTGGGAAAACGTTATCCCTCCCTCATTACAGAAAAAAAGACTTGAAAGGACAATACAGGAGGCCGGGTTGCTCAGCATCGATTATCCAGATCCATTCTATTCCAACATTGCAGATAAGCACGCACAACCTTTGATTTTCGCCAACCGTAAGATCGATGTCCCTTACAGCGGAGATAACGCCCTCCCTAGTTTTCAGGTGGCTGGGTCGAAACATACTCTTGACTGTCAAATCAGCGGCACCGATACCGATAATGAAGTGCATGACAAGAGGTCTTATAGTTTGCAATTTTCTTTGGAACCTCCCTCTAAAGCAGCAGTCAAAAAGGGGATCTCAGATCTCGAAAATGTACAGATCAAGAAGAGAAAGAAATTCAAGTCGCAGATTGAACCTGCGGTAACTCAATCAAATGATTATAAGTATTCTTACCGGCCACATCATGTGGAAAGAAATCCAAGTGACTTCTTGAAATTAACCCTCATGCATTTGGAGATCCACGTTAACACATCAAATGAGTTTCGACCCAATCCACGGAAAGATACAGTAACAATGATAATATTTCATTTTGACAATGCCAACCAAGTGTATTCCGATGGCAAAGGCTTGACCTCCATTCTTGTGAATATCGAGAAGTTGCCTCACAAGGACTCGATCATGAAGCAGGTAAGAAGAATTTCTAGGCAGATCCAAACAGAAATCAGATATTGCGCAACAGAGCGTGAACTCGTAAATGAACTCGTCAGAAAAGTTGAGGAATATGACCCCGATATCCTTTCAGGTTACGAGGTCAATGGCTCGAGCTGGGGATATCTTATCGAACGATTTCAAGAACGGTACAAGGAAAATTTATTACCTCGCTTAAGCAGGTCCTTGAATTTCGCCAATGGCAAATTTGGCGACCGCTGGGGATATACCCACACATCTGCTATTAAGATCAATGGCCGACACATGTTGAACGTATGGCGACTTTTAAAATCCGAACTCAGCTTGACTTCTTATACAGTTGAACTGATTAGCTTCCACGTTCTCCACGAAAAGCTACCGAGAATACTGAACTTGGTTTTATCGAACTGGATACAGAAAGGCACTTTTGCCCAGCAGGTGATGTTCTTTAAATACTACGCCTGTAGACATGATGTGATCATGAGGATTCTTGATATTCAGGAGTTTGTTCTTCGAAATGTTGAGCAATCCCGCTTGATAGGTGTGGATTTCTACTCTAATTTCTACAGAGGATCACAATTCAAAGTCGAATCGATTTTGTTAAGAATTGCAAAAGCAGAAAACTTGCTCCTCAATTCTCCATCGAAGGCTCAAGTTCACGAAATGCGGGCTTTAGACGTTGTTCCTCTTATCATGGAGCCTGATTCCAATTTCTACAAATCGCCGCTTGTTGTGCTTGATTTTCAATCGCTTTACCCGTCCATCATGATTGCCTACAATTATTGCTACTCTACTCTCCTCGGCAAGGTTGAAGGGTTTGATCCTAACAGGAATGAAGTTGGTTACATGAAGCATCTTGGTCTTCCCCAAGGGATAATTGAAGTTCTTGAAAAGAACGGTGGTTTGAACATATCACCCAACGGATATATGTTTGTTTCCGCCAATTTTCGAAAATCCGTTCTTGCCAAAATGCTTGAAGAAATTCTAAATATGAGAATCAACATGAGGGCGGTGGCAGGGGCTTTTCTGGAAGATGTGGAGCTCTCAAGACTTCTCAATTCCAAACAATTGGCTATGAAGTTGATTGCAAACGTCACTTATGGATACACTTCTGCCAGTTTTAGTGGAAGAATGCCCAACTCCGATATCGCCGATGCGATTGTATCAACTGGCCGAGAGCTTATGGCTAAATCAATCGAAATGATCGAATCCAGCGAATGTGGAGCAAAGGTGGTTTACGGAGATACAGATTCGTTGTTTGTATACTTTCCAGGTAAATCCAAGGATGATGCATTCGAATATGGCAGAAGTTTGGCAAAGAAGGTGACGGATTTCTTGCCTGACCCAATTAAGTTGAAGTTTGAGAAGGTGTATCACCCTTGTGTTTTGCTTGCGAAGAAGCGATATGTTGGGCAGTGTTATGAGTTTGAGAACCAAACGATCCCCAAGTTTGAAGCTAAAGGCATCGAGACAATTAGAAGAGACGGAATACCTGCGCAACTGAAGATGGTAGGTAAAACAATCCGGATTTTATTCGAAACGAAAGACCTATCAGGAGTGAAAGAGTATGTCCTACGCCAATTTTACAAGATTCTCACAAATCGTGTCAACGTTAAAGATTTTTGTTTTGCCAAAGCTGTGCGTTATGGAACCTACAAAAATGAGCAGTACTTGCCCCCTGGAGCCATTGTGGCCCGTAATAAAATGAAGAAGGATCCCAGAGCCGAGCCTCAGTATAAGGAGAGAGTACCTTACTTGGTCATCAAAGATGTTACCAAGGAAAGGTTGAAGGATAGATGTTACAGTCCTGATGACTACATTGCGTCATACAGCACAGAAAGTCCCATGGAACTTGACTACGAGTACTACATCAAAAAAGTGTTGATTCCTCCACTTGAACGAGTATTCAACCTCATGGGTGTTAATATCAAGGAATGGTATAGAGACATGCTGAGGGACACAAATCAATTCGTTCAGAAGAGAGATGATATAGTCAAAAGTGCCTATGTTAGGCTGAAGGAGTGTTTTTATTGCAAGAGAGAGCTTGATGGTGACTCTCCACATTTATGCAAGGCATGTCTCGATAACAAAGTGGAAGTGATGACCAACATAAATCTTACGTGGAAGGAAAAAGAGAGACAGGTTTTGGGATACGCATACGTCTGCAAAGAGTGCAGCTACAAGAGTTTTGGTAGTTCAACTTCGGCCCAAATTGATTCATATTGTTGCAACCAAGATTGTGAGATTTATTACGCAAAGTTCAAGAGTACCAACGAATGCGTCCATCTCGAACAGGAAACAAAAAGGGTACTAGCAGCGGCCGACACTCTACAATGGTGATATAAAGACATGAAGAAATGTAATGAGAATATATACTAGGTCGCTTGCGAAGCGTCGCATCAACTGGAAACAGGAGCGCCAATCTTCGAACCAACCTTGGAACATTACACAAGGCCAAAAAAAAAAACCCCCCCTAAAAAATGAAAATAGAATCAACAGTTGCTTTGTTTTTTTGAAGATTTTTTTTTTTCTCATTTTTTTAGAATTTTTTAGGTTTTTTTTTTTTTTGCATTTTTCTTTAATTTTGTTTGAATAAACCTGAAACCACCCATTAAGAACACATTGAAAACCAGTGAAACAAACCAGAAATAAAATCAAAAACACAAAAACTCTTCGATGACATCATTATTACTTTCTGTTGACCCGAAGTTGTGTGTAAAACTTGACCCCAATGGCATCGAAGACTCTCCAGTTAACAAGAGAGAATCGAAACCATCGTCCATCTTAGACTCAAAGGCGATGGTAGGACCATGTGCATCGAGCTCGGTAGGTGCTGCAGACCATGGTATCGTGGGGCATTAGCTGGCAGTTCCAAAGAGAGTTGCTTCAATGCTATAAATCTTGCGCTCATGGCGATGGCTAGAATTTTGCACGCATACTAATCTGAGACAAGCGGCCACCTGGTCGATTGTTCCAGATTAATACACGTGTTTCAAGTCACGCGGTCGAGGCAGACAAGCAGAGAACTGTCAAAGGAGCAGCAAACACCTTCAATACCTTAGGAGACAAAATTACTGCTGAATTTTGCGCCAAAAAATCGATACCCGAAGCAGCTGATCCGATCATCAAGCCGTCTGAATGTGAGGAGGACATTTCTGGAGTGTTCGGACTGGAATCCGAGTCCGGGGACGAAGGATCGTTAGATCTCAATGTCAAGTTGATGGGGGAGTTCACAGGAGAACTGATGGATACTGGACTCAAAAAGTTGTAGAAGCCAGTGGAAGGAACTGCCAAGGAGGACTCCACAGGTTCCTTCTTGACTGAAATGAACGGGCTGGTAGAGCCAGTGGATTCAAGGTCGGCCTCAAACTCGGCGTCCTGAGACATCGACACCTCGGTCGAAGCGGGGGACATGCCAGACATGGAAGAGAGAGGACATGTCGACAAGTTGGATGGGATTCTGTCCCGCAACTCAGACAAGTCGTCGAGGTTTGGCAACGTCAAAGAGGCAAGTTTGTCGGCAGGGGCCAACTCCTTCACCTTGGCGTAGTTGTCCGACAACGTGGCCATGTTCGACTCCAAGGCCAACACGTAAGCTTCCAAATACTCCACATGTTTTCTCTTTTTCTCTCTGGAGGCGTGGGCTGCTCTTCTGTTACGAAGGATGCGCTCTACGCGACGCTGCTCCTTCTCTTCGTCTGTCTTGGCGCGCTTGCGAGGAGGTAACGAGGTCTTGAAGTTGGGATCTACCGAAGCCATCTTAAATGAGTATCAAACTAGGGAGGCAAGCCAGAGGAAATTCGCCGCACTTTTATATCGACGGCGTCGGCATTGGCGCGGCCTGCATGCGGGTCCCAGAACGCCCGTAGTATGCCAACCCCGCGCCACCAAGAATATTAATAGCACCGGCGTTATTAGCTCTGGTTCATCTGTTGTGGTTGGTTGGGTTGGTCTAGATGGTGATAGCATTGCGCCATAGCAATGAGATGGTGGTTATTTTTTAATGATTGTGCCGATGTGTGGAAGGATTCGGATCAAATTGGATCGATGTAGAATTCTCAAGGCAACTGCGTGCATTCTGAAATTGCGCATGGCTTCTGAAAATGTGAATATTTTCTGTTTCAGCTTCTCTACAGGTTGCCATACCTACCCTAAAGGTTCTCGAGCCTTGGCTATTATTATGAGCATATTTAAACTAGCGGTGCCCGTGTTGAGGCAACAGCGGTCAAACTCAGGAAAATGTTCGGCAAGATTTTTTTGCCCACTGTTATTTGCACGTTGTAGGTTTGTCTATTCTCCATATGGTTGCCCATTCTGGGGTTTTTCAGTGCCGTTTACCTGTGCCTGCCCTCGTTTGCCTGCCGTTTGCCTGTCGTGGAACTGTCATTTACAAGTAAATTCCTTTTTTTTCAAAAGTTATCTCGATTCCGCCTTCTTTACCTAGATCATGCTTCTCTACGCTTCCTTTCGTCCCTCTTAGAATAGTGCTGACTATGTTCTTCTTTGGCAGTTTTTTGTCAGAAAAATTTCTCCCGCCACGACTAACCCGATGATATCATTGTTCTCCTTCATCTTCGCCCGTCTCCTTTTGCTGACAGGTGCACTGCCTTGGGTTATCACCACTGGCAATTTCGCGTTTTACAGGGCCCGAGCCACCATGCCTTGCCCGAATCCGGTGATCCTGTTTATGTTACCAAAAAATTTTTTAGTAGGCCATTAAAGCCCAGCGATTGCTGGAATTCATCTTCAAACGCAAAGAGAGTCGTAATGCTATGCCGAGCGAAAAAGCTACACGATTCCAATATCGCACTTACTGCTTATTAGGGAGCATGGCTGTAGCCCTCCACCCTACTTGGGTCACTTAGAGCACGTGATCCCACCATCTGCAGGGATTTCTTCACGTGAGTGATAGATGCAGCACTTACGAACAGATTTGTAAAGGGGAAAAGCTCTTAGCCTCTTGTTGCTGTCAAGACTAAATAGACAGATAACTTTTTCTTTTGAATTCAGCAGAACAGCCCCATCTATTTACAAAGAAAATATAAGGACACACTTGCACGGCAACTAAGGTCCAGACCATAAGGCAGCTGATTTCAGCAGAGAGTGCACAGAATCCGCACATCTCAACACCATCACCTATCTTATCTTTTCTTCAGTGACTCAGACGTCATCATGAAATCGGTCTTGTCCGTCCAATCTCATGTGACACATGGCTATGTCGGCGGAAAAGCCGCAACTTTCCCGCTCCAGTGCCAAGGATGGGACGTCGATAACATCAACACCGTCAACTTCTCTAACCATACTGGCTACGGTTTCGTGAAGGGTAGTGCTATATCTGCGGAAGACATGTCTGCATTGTTCAAAGGTCTTGTGGATATTAAGTGCAAGTACGAGGCGGTTGTTCTGGGGTACATTCCGTCCGCCGTGCTAATAGACATCCTTGCTGCTAACATCGCTCGCATGAAGGTTGACAACCCGGATTTGCTTTATGTGTGTGATCCAGTAATGGGCGACCAGGGCCATGTCTATGTGGACGACTCGTGTGTTGAGGCGTATGTCCGGCTTTTGGAGGCTGGAAACGTCGACATCATCACTCCCAACCAGTTCGAGTTGGAACTTCTCACGGGCATCAAAATCGACTCCGAGGAGTCTCTACGGGAAGCGGTACTGTACGCCCATGCCAACTACAAGGTCAAACATGTTGTTGTTTCAAGTTTGAGCGGAGAAATCTCTATGAGCAGCAAACCCGACCCCAACTCGCTCTATTGTGCATTATCATGTCGTGGCGACGACACCATCAATGTATTTCGCATTCCTGTGATCAAGTCCTATTTCACTGGTGTGGGCGACATGTTCACGGCACTTTTGCTCGATAAATACTCAAATAGTCCCGACGATATGCCCAAGGCAGTCAACCAGGTCTTGACCATCATGTCGAATGTTCTTCGTATGACTCATGCCTTGGGTTTGCGCGAGTACTGCGACTACAAGAAGATTCCTGTTCCTGCCGAGTCGACGCTAGAGAGTAAGATGAACGATGCAGACTCCATGCAGTTTTTCGAGCTCAGGGTCATTCAGGCTAGAGACTACTACGGATACCTGGGCGAGGGGACCCACGCGAACTTTTCCATATAGTATTTAATTAGAAATTACAATAGACAGTCAACTGATGAGCCAGAGTGCACGGAAAAACGTCGAATTTCCGCCTTACTTTATCGGTGATCACGTGATTTATCTTCTTTGTAAGATCCTGCAAGTTAGCAATAGAGGTGCAGAACTTACGAATAGGTTTGTAAAGGGGCAAAAGATCTTAGTCTCTGATTGTCTGTCAAGAAACTAAAGTAGTTATAGTCAATAACTTGCCCCTTAGGAATGAGCAGAGAACCCCATTATATAAAAATTCATAAGGATAGTTTGGCGCAGGGGTACAAGTCTAGAACATAAAAACACTGATAGATAGCAGATAGCAGATAGCGGAGTGTGCATGTAGCATGCAACACATCTTGACATAGCCGTTTGATTCACTCATTACTGAAGTAGGATCTTAATAGTCTTGTAGATCCTACATTTTACTATTGACTCTTCAGAGAACATTTTAACTTTCTCTTTCCCTCGTTCTCTATCTCTCTCTAACCTTCAAGATAGTGGGAAATCCTATTTCCTTGAATTTCTCATGTTGAGTCATTGATGTATCCTCCGCAAGTAGTACCCCATATGCCAATAACATTGGCGCCGCCACAATAGGTCCCGGCAATCTTTTGCCGAACAAGTCCCGGCAGTCATTTGCCGGGTCACTAATTTCTAAATGCATACTTTCGGCTGCGAACCGTCTGTCTGCAGGTTTTAGGACCCAAACCTTTACGTGGAGTTCTCTTATTTCAATACTTTATTGTCCGCCCATGCAAAGGTATTAGATTTTCAGACATTCAAAAATTTGTCACATCCACAATGACTCAGGCTAATGTTTTGGTTATTGGTTCTGGTGGCGTGGGAGCCATCGCAGCTTTGGCGCTCACCACAAACGGCAGGGCCCAAACTACTTTGGTCGTTCGGTCTGCCTACGATAAAGTCGTCAAAGATGGTTTCACCATCCGGTCTGCTACATATGGAAATATCGATAACTGGCGTCCTACGCATGTGAGCCGGTCTGTTGAAGAAGCAGTGGAGCTCAACGGTCCGTTCGACTTTGTGGTGGTAACCACCAAGAATATACCCGATGGCCCCCAGCCATGCGAGGATGTTATTCGCCCAGCAGTTGTCCCCGGAAATACCACCGTTGTGTTGATCCAAAACGGTATCAATATCGAGGTTCCCATGATCAAAGAGTTTCCCACCAACCACTTTCTCTCAGGCATCTCTTTGATTGGCTCAACCAACCTCGACTGCTTAATTCACAACCCAGGAAAGGATATCATTTCGCTCAGTCCTTTCCACAACCCCAACGTTGACCTCGAGGTGTCCAAGGAGAAAGCTCATGAATTCATTTCTATTTATCAGAACCCCGACAAATCAGTCAACGAAATCACTTTTGGAGACGACGTAAAAGAAGGCAGATGGCGGAAGTTGGTGTACAACTCTGTGTTGAACACTATTTGTACCGTCACAGACATGGATGTTAATCGATGCCAGATCAATGGAGCAAACAAACTGCTTTTCGACCCTGCGATGGACGAAGTTATTGCAATCGCTGCTAGTGAGGGTGTGACCATCGATCCAAGCATCAAGCTGGCGTACATGCATCATGGAGACGGGATCTTTTACACTCCCTCTATGTTGATCGATTCAAGAAAAAATCAGATTTTCGAGATTGAGGTCATTTTGGGAAATCCTTTGGCCATCGCCAAAAAGAACGGTGTTCCCACCCCAATCCTTACATCGGTTTACCATTTATTGAAAATGAAGCAATTCTACATCAAGGAGCGTTCGGGAAAGATCAAGATCAATGAGGCGGATTACAAAGATCGTAACAGTGATGATTATCCGCAGATCTTCGCTGAAACGAAAGCCTCAAAATAGATTAGATTAGATTAGATTAGATTAGTCAGTGCATTATATTTATTAATTCAACACCAAGTAAAGAAAGGCAATCTGTTATCTACTTTCTCTAGGCGCTCGATAATCACTTTCTTGGTGGTGGTCTCTTGATATTCTTCAAACAGCTGCCGTTCGCCATCTTCAATATTCAAATTGTACTCGAACCCAGACATTTGTAAGGGTTCACAGAAACTGCACCCGCTCTTCAAACTTCCAGAGTCTGAATACCGACGCTTGTCATCTCCCGGCTTCAACAATGGGGTCGTCTCTGTGTCAAGCTGCGCCAGTAGCGGTTCTGTTACTGACAATCGTTTTGCAGGCGAATTCAAGTCGAAGATGCTGCTCTCCATCGCATTGCTGATGCTACTGTTGTTAACCAGAATTGGAACGTTCATCTCGTCGTCCCAAATGAGTAGGTTTTCTCTTCTCGTAAGCTCCAAGGGCCCAGCATAGTGCAACTTGAGTATTTCAACAACATTGAACGCTTGTCCCTTAAGCACGGCCACTTGCTTTGTCCATTGCCTTTCCTTGAAGTCAGGGTCCCTGGAGAAAACCTCTCGAAGCTTTGTAATGGTTTGCTCCCACCAGAACTTCAGCGTGAGAAGTGGCAAGTAGTGTTGGCGTGTCTTTCGGGAAAATGGCTGTCCGATTATCAGATAGGGGAGGAAGAGCCACCCAAACGGGAACGAGCGCCATTCGTCAGGATGTTTCCAGGGAAATGCGAGACCAGAATCGATAGCTCCTATCTTCAAGTATGGATAAGCTTGAC
Organism: Sungouiella tsuchiyae; assembly: GCA_030566995.1. Taxonomy (NCBI): domain Eukaryota; kingdom Fungi; phylum Ascomycota; class Pichiomycetes; order Serinales; family Metschnikowiaceae; genus Sungouiella; species Sungouiella tsuchiyae. Next base: position 112,655 of record JAJLRO010000003.1, on the reverse strand, counting down.
GAGCACCTGACTCGTGCCGGCGTTCCCTCCATTGAATTTTTATCATCCAGTTGTCGGCTCCTCTGTCCGTGTTTCTCATTATGTAGTCTAGAATGACGAGTTTTTCCAACTGCTCCTGGAACTGTAAAAGAACATCCTGACTCCACTTGAAAGTCAAGCCTGCCTCTTCAATCGATTGGTCATCATCTATGAAGTGTTCGCGAGTCTCAGGAAGTCGGTCAATATTTTGTGGAACAGGGTACAACTTGAAGAAAGTATGCGCTTCCATATATCCATTGAGAAACATCTGGAAGGAGCCAATTTTGTGTCGGCGAATCTTGGATGTTGTCTTTTCCCACCAAGAATAGTAAAACAGGCTGGACTTTAAATAGATCACGTCGGAATAAGGCACAATGTATGACATTAGTTGGCGGTCGAGAACGCATGCTGCTGCTTCTGAGATATAACCTTGATTCGGAATAAGACAGGAACGACCAAAGAAACACGGGAAAAAAGTTCTGTGGATCCACTTAGTCCATTTGGGAGACAATGGTCCATAAGGTTCCTCATCTTTCGGTTTGAAAATCCCTCTCTTGAATATTTGATACGTGTATGTCTGATCATCTTCGTTGTGGCGTTTGCTCAAGATGAAGTAACTTCCAGAAGAGCCCTGGCTGATCCTGAATGGCCTGAGATCAGAGTCAAATTCAACATCATGTGTTATGGTCGCCACAAGCGTTTGAAAGTCCTTTTCGGCAATATAATTATCTGGCTGGGCGCCTTCATCGACATTGTAGCCCTCTGCTTTTAAAACCTCGAGCAAATGTGTCTGAACATCATATTCGTCATTAATGCGATGCAAATTCCTTATGGGATGGAACACAGAATATTCAATCAGGTACAGACCAGACTCCGATGGTGCTATACGTTTCTTCTTCTTCCTCGATGGCTTGTACCACTTCTTTGGAGACAGGATGTAATCCTGACTGAACTTGGAGAAGTAGGCAGCCGAATTCTCCGAATTTCGTCGCTTGGTCTCCAGTTCATTATTCAATTTGCCTGAAATGGATTGTAAGTTCAACTTGGGTAAACTGGCCAGGAGATTGTGGGTCCTATTCTCTCCATCTCCACTCGTGGAGAGATTTTGGCCCGCACCTTCGCCATCAATATCCTGTTGGTTGTCTGTAACCTCACTTGAAGATCGAATTGGATTCATTGTTCCGAGCCGGATGGAGCACAGCGAGGAATATATCTAAGCGTACTTTCAAACATCAAAGTGGGATAATTCCCGCCTCCGTCTCCTCTTAGGACCTACAAATCGTTTCCGGAGATTTTAGATTGTACCCACACTTGGCAATCAGCATGTGCAGGGACCACACTGTAATGAGTTCATGAACTCTAATATTTCTCCAGACGTTTAATTGAATTTGACAATCTGCTTAAACTAATCTAAAATGCGTATGTATTGTAGTAAGCAGAAGAAAATTATACGAAGGAGAAGTGATAAAGATATGCGGGAGAGCTCATTCGAGTCAGCAATGTAGAGGTATTACCTCTTATAGAAGTAGAGCTCCTCCGAGGAAGAACGCCTGGGCATACACTAAACACTTCGTGACGAGGTTGTTGTGATGTCCAGCGGCGTTGGCTGTACTCAGCAGCAGTGCTGTGTTCGCTGCGCCTGAAGACGCCTCCACAGCCCTATTTTGGGTATTACTGATGCCAGCAAGAAGAGCGAGAAGCCCGCTGTCCCCACTGGCCGAAGCTTCTTCGGTAGTCAAGGTTTCAGACGCTGAGAGCTGACTCAAAAGGGCATTGATATCGAAAGAGGACGAGGCGGATGAGGCAGGCCGAGAGGTCGACCTAGATGAACTTCTGACAGAAGACAGCCCTTCTGCGGTGCTTGCACCAAGCAAGGCAAGAATAGAAGCAACTTCGGCAGCAGAGTCAGAGTCAGAAGATCCAGAGTTAGAAGAGTCGGACCCAGCAGACGATGAGATAGAAGTCGAGGTGGGGGTATTGGTGGATATCGCTCTGGATCTTGTGGTTGAGCTGACAGATCTGTTTCCTGTCACCGTAGCATAAGCATCGGTCTTGGCAACCACAATGTTTCCTGTGGGAATAAGTGGTTTGGACACCGAGTGGCTCTCGGAAAAGACGTAGTTATTTAAGTCAGCAAACACTCCGTTGCTCTCGACATCTCTAATAATGGCAGACAAGGCATCGCCGTACTTACCAGCGCCAGCAAAGTTGATTTTTCCGGACAACAACTGCGAAGTCAAACTTAAAATATGGGTTGGGTTGCGAAGCGCGAGTTCGGCGTACCGTGTGATATTGATGGCCTGAGTGTCAATGGTAAGGTTTGTTCTCATGATATCAATGACAAACTGCGCAGTCATGTTCTGGTAGCCCTCATTGGCAATAAGTTGCTTGGCGGTAGTAGTGAGGAACTGAGTATCGTTCAAGGCAGTAAGAATATCGCTGGCAATTCCACTCACAAGCTTAGATCCCAACGCTGACGCGATAATATTGGTAACAAATGTCTCGAGCCCGCTGGTGGCACGCTTGTGGATGTCCACATTATCTCTCTTCGACGGTCTGAAGATGTCCTGGACAAGGTACAAAAACAAATTCTTGTTACCCTCCATTACTCGGCCCGTCAAGTTGACAAGAACAGGACGGAAATCTTCGTCCAACAAGATACCGTCCAACAAACTGGACACTACCCCGGAGTCCCTGACGTCGTTGTAAATCAGCGATATGTTCAACGCTTTAGCGACGACCGACAACGGGGAGCTGGAAGTCATCGAGCTCAACGACGAGAGATTGACGTTACCAATGGCGTCGGCCGTCCAATTGGCAAGTCTTTCAATTCTCAGCGGGTTGTAGGCCACAAGATCTAAGACGTCAAAGATGATGCCGGAGCTGTTGACGACGTTTAGGAGCGATTCCACTGTCAGGGTGGTGTCTCTTTTCTGGATGATGTTGGAGAAGGCCTCGCGGTCTTTGGCCGCAAACCTTGTCTCGAAGAGAGTCTTCACCTCAGACATCAACTCGAATTTTGCATCTTCGATAGGGGTAGCGAACGGAATAGCATGTACTACTGAGGCCAACCCACACAATACGGCAGGGATTATGGAGAACCTCATAATAATTGGGGTAAAGAGCTGTAGACCAAGTGCTAGCGGAAATTTGGGGACATTTGCCAATATATAGTCTAAGCGTAGAGCAAGCGAATGGACATTGACGAAAGCGGAAATTAAAGAAGTTTGGCCTGTCTCGCAGGCAACAATCACAATTGCATCGCTGGGGTGGGTGCAAAAATTACCACTTAGGTTAATTGTGCTGTTAGTAGCCTTAACCCCTTGCTCGATTGGGAAATGATATTGAGTCCTGGTGCAGGATATGCCTGTTCTGGCAATACCAACTGTCTCGTACTCTTTTTGGAATCTCAGAGATCGACATCAACATTGACGATGTCTGGATTTTATGATGAACGTTCGGGATCGATTTGGTAAGAAGGAAGTCTCTAGCGTCGGGGAACTACGTATGAATTTCTGACAGGCCATCGCAAGTTGTTCTGCCGCGCCGTTCATCGAGCATAATCTAATCAGCGTCATATTGACATATGGCATGCAGATAAGCTTTGTCTGTCCCCACATCACTGCCCGAAGAGGAAAATTGATATTCACCACCGATGCTTCTTAAATAACCAGCCTTCAGTCGGCCCACGGCCAATAAAGTAATCTTTTTTTTTCTTCTTCCAGAGGTGTTTGCCTTCCATCATTTATTTCGAGCTGCTGGAGCATTTCCAAAATGAAGCTCCTCCTTCTCTTTGCATTAATACCGTTTCTTTGGAGCCTAGTATGGGCGGATCAAATGGCTCCCAGCTCAGAGATATACTTTGTGGATTCAGTCGAGTCAAACCTCGAACCAATGAGTCCCAATTTCTCTCGGTTGTACGACATCATCATGCAACACACCAGAGACGCAATGGACTTTGACGACCTAGCCTTCGACAAAAGAGACGTCAACGAGGGTCTAAAAGACACTTTGGTCCAGTTGATAGTGACTGTTAACCAGTCGGGCGTCATAGAGGACGTGTTGCATGAAATCGCTCAGTCGCCAGAGCAAATGAATACCTTGTCCAACGCGATATACGTTACCCTTCGGAGGGTGTACACTGGTGGCTTGTCGTCCCAGATCAACATCACCACAACGACAAACCTAACAGATATATTGGGAATTGTAAAATCGTCCGGGTTGATCTATTCAACGGCTGCTAGCTTGCTCTTGGACGATACTCAGAGAAACATGCTTGCCGATGGTGTCGGTGAGGTCATGGTCAATAACACATGGATTCCTGTGCTCCTCAAATATTTGACTGACAAAGGAAAAATAACCTTCGACACGATTTTCGACATTGCCAGAAACACAAAATCTAAGGACCCTGGGTTCAACGGAATCCGATATACCAAGCGTTCCATCTTCAGCACGAACTCTTCTTCTAATGATGCATACAGTGGATCATTGCAGGCATTTCTAAATAATCTTGTGGGGAGCGCCTTAAGTTCCCAACTTGCAACCTCGTCGCTAGAGACTATTTTGGCTGCTGTCAACCAGAGCGGAGTTGTGGTGCCCACCATTCAGAGTGTGGTGAGAGATCCGCTAATCCTCAAAATGGTTGCGTACATTGCCAACAAGCTCTACAACTACGGAGTTTTCGACGTTGTTGATATCAATTCACTATACCAGCGGTTGAGACATGACGGTACTTTGACGAGGTTTGGGGAGTGGTTTTTAACAGACCCAGTGTGGTCGCTTCCAGTCGCCAAGATATTAGAAAGATGGGAACTGCGCGGCATTTATGACCAGATCCAACGAAATATGTATGGACCATGATATCCTTAAGTCAATCGCTAATATATGTATTGAAGCATAATTGAACTAATATACAAATGAAGACGCCTAAATGACGCAGATCAATAACCAAGTGCACTCATGATACCGTATCCAAGAGTGATGATAAAAACGTATGCAATGATAGATGCCGGTACACCTCTGGTGATGAATGTGTTCACTGTCAAGTACCTTTTTCCAACTTCATCAGTCATACTGATGGCAGTGACGTTAGGAAATCCCGATGTGGGCAATCCCATCGCAGCAGATGCAAGCAATGCAGTTCCCATGACCAACAATAATGGATGTGGGTGACTCATGGAGTCACCAACCTCCTTGACCAAAGGAACGATGATAATGGTAGCAACCGTGTGAGAAACGAAGGTTGCAACCACCAAAATCAAAAGACCGAAAATAAGCAAGATAACGAAGGCGTCAAAGCCCATCACCTTGGCCTGTAAAGACGTGGCAACGGTAGCCAACAACCCCGAACTTGTGACTGCCTTTCCCAATGCAAGACCTCCCATGGCCAACAAGATGATCGTCCATGGGAAGTTGTTGACATCATCAATTCTCAAGAGACCGGTACCAAAGAACAACACAATTGGAACCACGGCGATGATACCGGCAGAACCGAAGGTGTCCTCGATCTGCTTTTCCACACACCACAAGATGATGGTGCCAATGCAAACTGCAGACACAAGAATCTGCTTGGTGGAAAGCTTCTCCTTGATTGGCTTGTAGGCCTTGATCTTAGCAGTAGAAATCTTAAACGTAAGAATCATTTCCATCCAAATACCGATCAAGCATGCAATAGAAACAGGAATGGCCACAGCAAACCACTTGCCCCAGCCTGGATTAGGATCCATATACTGGATAGCGATAACGTTCTGAGGGGAGGCGATAGGAGAGGCCATACCACCGATGTTAGAAGCCAAAGCAATACCAAGAACCAACGCTTGAGCGAACGGTGACTCGGTTGGCAAGGTACGCAAAACTGGCTGGATCAACGAGTAGGCCAAAACTGGGGCAGCCACGTTAGAGATCCACATGGACAAGAACAATGCAACGGCCATGATAGCAAACAACACGTTACGGGGCTTGGTACCTGCGGCAGCCAACATGTACGAAGAAACAATCTTGGCGACGTTATATTTCGACAAGGCAGCAGCCAAGGTGAAGCCACCCAACAAGATCATGAGTGTGGACGACCACATCTGAGCCAAGATGTACGACGCAGCCAGCGAAGCCTCCATAGGACCGTCTCCAGCAGAATTCTTCAACACCTGGCAAGAAACAACCAACAAAGGCACCATCATGGAGGTGACCCACAAAGGCAAGGCTTCTGTGGCCCACAACAAGGCACACGTAGCTAACACAGCCAAACAACGGGCTTCTTGTTTGTCATTCATGGTCTTGACGCACAACAACACAATGAAAATCACGATAATGATAGACAACTTGATTATTTGCGAGGTGAACAAGAAGCTCGGAAGCTTGAAGTAGTCGCGGCCGAAAACAACCATTCCGAATGGAAGGGGGATGGTCCTCATCAGCAAATGGATCAAAGAGTTGGCATTGGCTTCGTCGCCCATCTTGCTGGATCTTACAGCGACGTCATCAAGATGCAAGTTGTAGTTGCGCTTCTCCAACGACAACAAGTCCTTCCACACGGTGTTCCTCTCCCACACAATGTGGTCTCTCAAATAGGACCTCAACTCGTCACGAATGGAGTCCAACTCCTCGGTAGTTGCGTGTGGTCTGCCAGAGAGGAAGGCGTAGATGGAGACAATGTGGTCGATAGAATACTCAAGCTTCTCGGATGTCTGTGGAAAGAAAGCTCTCGAATTCTTGGGTAAGAAGTTGTCGATGAAGTCGCTCTTGATGGCGTAGTTGCAAGTCTTGTCGAACTTCTTGCAGATCTTTGTGAAACCAATTCTATTTAACTCGATGAAGGATTTCAATTCACTCAACGTGATAAACAAATGAATGGATCTCTGCTTCAACGTAATCTGCTTCTGTTTTCTAGTATTAAAGTCTTCTTTGGTCAATAAGGCGGAATTGGCCGAAGAGTGGTGGTCGTCATCGTCGTCTTCATCGTCATCGTCATCCTCCTCTTCGTCCTCAACACCACCTTTTTCAAGATCGTGAATGTGGTTGACCGTATCGAAAACCGAAGCATTAGTGGTTGTTCTCTCCAAAGTAGACTTGATGTGCTGTTGGTGATGCTCCTCGTTGACGTTGTCTGCGTAGTAAGCGTTGGTGAACAAGTAGTGGTCAACGTGCAGTTTGTTGGCCTCTAGGTCCTTGATGAGGTTGTCGTACTGCTTGTACACCTCGCACTCCTTGGACTTAAAGAACTTGTCGATCTTCGTCAACTCATCCACCAAGTGCTTGGAAAACACTGGCAAAGGATCAGCAGGGCCCTCGTGAGTGATCGTCTCGGCAGCAGCAGTCATAGCTGTCAAGTCGATCGAACCGCAGTAAGTGGACTCGTCAGTCTCCACCAGGTGCTCGTGGACATCGTCGTCCTTTTGGCGTTTCTCAGGTTCTGGCGAAGAAAAAACGTTCTCCTCGACTTCCACAACCTCTGGAGAAGCGGACTTGGAATTCTTCTTGAATTTAAGCTTGTTCACTAATCTAGTGGGGTGAAACCTTTCTATGGACTCGTCATCGTCATCTCTAGCGGCGTCGCGAGCAGCAGAATTTGCAGCCTCTTTTCTTTCCTTGAGAGCCTGGTTTCTTCTGGCGATTCTGATCAAATCAGAGATGGAGGCCTCGTTAACAGGAGCATCCTCACTGCCCTCCAGATGTTCGAGCTGGCTCTGTTGGGCAGTATAAATGACTTTTTTCAAAGCCGGATAGTTCAAGTAGTAGTCCAGCCATTCAGGCACCACGTTGAACTTTAGCGAGTGTGAGAACTTCATGCCAAGCTGTCAATCTAAACTCTAAATTCTGGGCAGGGTAATTGCTCGTGTGACAAGAAAAATTATTTATTCTTTAGGCAATAGCTCGTGTGACAAAAGAAGACCAATTTCTTGTCACTCATTGCTTTTTCTTGGCTTGCAGGTTATTAATTGCAACGATGGCCACGTGGGGTTCCCAATTTGGAAAGTGCCATTCCTTTTTACTAGGCGAGATGGCATTCACCACGAAAGCCGAGAATGGAGCATGGTAGAGAGTACGGGCATAGAAAATGTAGGCTAAGTATTGTAGGCCCTATTGTCTTTCAAGCTCTTTTCTATGTTTTTTTTTTTGTGAACGAGGCGATGTTTCTGGTTTTTCCGCCATAATGGATGCAAGTCTCGATTGGTCGTTTAGGGCGAGGGCGAGAATCAAGAAGCTGATTTATGACAAACTAATAATTCGAGCAAAAGGGAAAAAAAAAACACAAAGCAATAAGTCGGTTTATTCATACTAAGGTGCCAAGTATCGAAACGATGGTTATAAGAATATCAATGTGTTTCTGTCAATTTTCGACGTCTCGGTGACAGCCATTTACACCCGTACACCGCCTTGGCACCTGTACCTCCTCTGCGCATCCCTACATCCGAGATTTGCTCATCGCATCACGTCGCCCAAGATTCTCTCACGTGATTTGAGCCCATCTGCAGGGTAATTGTGGCATATCGTCCACCATATTCACGACACCCGAATCGATAGTGTGAGTGCTCCATGGGTAAGTTCACTACAGGAAACATCCACGAGGCAGAATTCGTGCCCAATCCGGCCCGACTGGCCCTTCCTATCAGCAGCACTTCAAATTCAGTCATCAACACCCCACCCCGGTTGAGCCTGCCTCTCATAAGAGATAGAGATGACCAGCCATCCACAGATACAGAGAGTGTTATTTCAGCCACTGACAAGTTGAGATTGAAAGCGTCGGGGCCTGATGAGGTGCTTCCATTGGTGCACCGCTGGTCCCACACACATTCTATTCTAAGCGTGGTGGCCGCACCCACCAGAGGGTTTATTTTCTGTGGAACCCAGGACTCTAAGATCCTAGTCTTTGACGTCAAAACCTACAGTCTTCAACATGTGATCAGCTGTGGTCACAACCAGTACTCTGCGTCTATTCTATGTCTCGCCATCACCCCAGATGAGCATTTCTTATTCAGTGCGGGCTCTGATTCATTGGTCAAAGTGTGGGACTTGACTCCGCTTGACGATGCCAGTGTCCTCGAGTATACCGTGCCATGCACACATATCATCTACACTCTAGTGGATATTGGCGACATCTTCTCCATTTCGTATTCGCATTCACTCTCGGCATTATTTGTCGGTGCTCAGAATGCCTCCATCTCGTGGTGTGTGCTCAACTTGGACCAGGAACGTGATCCAGCCACCCAGGCCACCAGCTTTGACAAATTGCCCCATTTTCGGTTCAACAGATTCTTTGACTCCAAGGGCCCTGGAGGATCGGTCAATCGCTTGCAGCTGGAGCACGAGCTCCTACGTACTGCCAGAAACAACTCAGATACTCCTGCATTGGTGGAGATGAACAATATCATCAGATTTGCTCACAATGGCTACGTCTATTGCATGGAATTTCTCCATGACAAGAACGCTCCCGAGTTCTGCGAGATCTACCGCTCCAAATACGACAACTTTCTCGTAAGTTGTGGAGGTGACGGTGTCATATGCATATGGGGAATTAACCTCCATGATGAGGGCATTTCACTTGAGGTCATCTCAAAGTTGCAGAATGAAGAGTCAATATTTTCCATGACAGTCACCGACTCGTCCATTTATGTCGGGCTGTGCAACTCCAACATCAACGCATGGGACTTGACAACGTTACAATTAACTCGTTCGTACCAATTCATCTCCGGGCGAGAAAAAAATGAAGAGATCCTCTCTCTTACCATCTACAACGGCTGTATCTACAAAGCCACGAACATGGGCGGTCTATGTAAGTTCACTCTTCGACATGACTTGAACGACGAAAATTCCACACTGCAAAGAAATATTCTTCAAAACGATTTGGAAATCGGTCTGTATCTCCACCAGGAGTTCATCAATGTTGAAGAAAGCTCTGTCTTCGTGGTCCAAATTTTCCAGCACAATAACGCCACCTACCTATTGTCTGGAGGATCAGGTTCCTTGTGCTTATGGAATATTACCGATGTTGGCAAAAACGATCCATTGAAAGACACAAGAGACTGCGGGCATAAAAAAATGGCTCGTCCATCGGATCACATCGCCAGTGACGAGAACATGCTCGAATCATTACGCAGAATTATAACTTACAAAACCATCTCCAAGTTTCCCCACTTGTATTTGGAAGAGTCAAGACAGTGCGCCAGATACCTTAGTACCTTATTAAGATTCCTTGGAGCTTCTGAAACAAAACTATTGCCTGTTCCTAACGGCAACCCCGTGGTATTCGCAGTCTTCAAGAGAAATTGCAAGGAGGCATTAAAGGACGACCCTGTGAGAGTATTGTGGTACGGACATTACGATGTGGTTGAAGCAGTTAAAGACAAGGAATGCTGGTCAACTGATCCATTCAAATTGACTGCTGCAAATGGAAACTTGTACGCTCGTGGTGTTTCCGACAACAAAGGCCCTACTCTAGCATCTATATATGCTGTCGCAAGTCTCTATGAAGCAAAGCAGCTCTCGACAGACGTTGTTTTCTTGGTAGAAGGAGAAGAAGAGTGTGGCTCCATCGGTTTTCAGGATGCTATCAACAAGCATAAGAGTTTTATTGGGAAGATTGACTGGATCATGATTTCTAACTCCTACTGGCTAGACGATAATATACCATGCTTGAACTACGGATTACGTGGAGTTCTTAGTGCAAGTATTGTTGTCGAGTCAGAGAAACCAGATAGACATTCCGGAGTTGATGGAGGAGTCTCTAAGGAACCCACGATGGACTTGATCCAGATCATTTCTCAGCTCATGTGTCCTACGTCAAGCAAGGTCACAATTCCCGGCTTTTATGATGACGTTTTGCCCGTTGACGACAACGAATTACGGTTATATGAAAAGATTAGAGAATCATCTGCTGGCGAGGGACACGATTTGGAAACTCTTCTAACCAAGTGGAAAAATCCGTCCCTAACCGTGCATAGAATTGACGTCTCGGGCCCAAAGAACAATACTGTCATCTCCAAAATGGCCAATGCTTCTATTTCTATACGTATTGTTCCTTGTCAAGAGCTTTCTAAGATCAAGGAATGTTTTGTGGAATTTGTCGAACTGAAGTTTGCCTCTTTAGGTAGTGAGAACAAATTGACCATTACCTTCATGCACGAAGCTGAACCTTGGTTGGGAGATCCCAATAATCTCGTTTATCAGATCCTTTACGAGAAGATGAAACTCAACTGGGGTCCTTCCGTGCCAGAACCATTATTTATCAGAGAAGGTGGCTCCATTCCGTCAATTAGATTCTTGGAAAAAGCATTCGATGCTCCTGCTGCTCAGATACCTTGTGGTCAATCCAGTGACAATGCACATTTGAAGGACGAAAAGCTTCGTATCTTGAATCTTTACAAGCTAAAGAGCATCCTATCAGACACTTTCAAGGAGCTTGGACTTGCATCGCATACATCAGACACAGCTTGATTAGTTTTCTTTTTTCCATTTATCAATTATATGGTACCATCGCCATCTCTATAAAATATCGATATTAAAATGTAAGTGTTCAAACTTTGTCATGAACATCGTTCAAAGCATGCTCACTGTCAAATGAGGCGTTTCCGTTCGAAACCTGTCCAGATTCGTCAGACTCGACAATTTTGGCCGCAGCAGTAGTCTTCTCGGCAGCGGCCTTCGCAGCGGCCATTTTTCTAAAGTGTGCAACATAGCCGTATTTAGAATGTGCTCTAATCTTTGCACCGTACTTCATGAACATGAATGGAATTGGGACCATCGCCAAAGCAATGAATCCAAGAAGCGAAGTAGCCCAGTCGATATGCAATTTTTCATACATTTGCACAGTGAATAAGGGGAAAACTGATGCGAGGACATAACGCAACAAGTTATTTGCTGCCAATGCAGATGCAAGGTATGCTGGGGGGAAGGACAAGGAGTAGTACAGAACAACACCAAAGAAAACCCACACCAAACCAAAGCCAAAGGGAGCGCCCGAGAGGACGGGGACGATCCAATGAATAGATTCTCTGGAAGTCCAGCCCAACCAGAAAAGTGAAATAGGCAAAAAGATCGCTCCAACAGCCGCATTGAACAACTTCTTCTCAGGGGCAACCCAAGGTGGCACTTCTTCTTCTTCTTCGACTTGATTTCCAGCAGCAATTCTCTGCTGCTTCGCGATTGCGGCCTTCTTGGTCTTATCAACAACAAAGATGTAGAGGAAGACACCAAATATTAAGCCGACTCCGACACCGATGAAAGGTAGACCACTAACACCAACTTCCATCTTGTACACACCTCTGAAAACAATGGGGAAGGCTTCGAAGAAGCCGAACAAGACAGCGAACACAAAGGCAACATAAATGGATGTCAATCCTACAATAGGCTCAACAAAGAGCATTTCAAGTGGACGAACCAAGCTTGTTTGCACCATATCCACGAAGAATGCAAAGTTCATTTCTGGCTCAATAAGCTTGATACCTCTCTTTTTAGCTCTCTTCTTTAAGATAGCCAACTTGTAAGTCTCTGGGCAGATCAAAAGGAAAGGCAAAATGAAACCGGAAAAAATCAAAGAGAGCCACATTGTGAATCTCCAGCCGTGTGCCTCAACACCGAAACCGGACACAATAGGACCAATTACAGGACCCAAGAATGGAGCCAAACAAAAGAACGCCATGGCAAGAGCCATATCGAGAGGAGAATTGCCCCAAAGGTCGGAAATAGTACCACCGGAAACGGCCATAGGTGGAGAGGCTATGAGACCAGCGAAGAATCTCAAAATAAGAATCGATCTGATATTCTGAGACAACCCAACACCCATGGTGAATAGCATAGAGGCTGGAAAAGTGGTAATATAAATGTTTCTTCTGCCAATTAATTCCGAAAGTGGAGAAGCAATAACAGGACCAAGAGCCAAACCAATCAAGTAGAATGTCAACCCTGATAGTCCGAGCGTCTGGGAGACGCCCATCTTCACCATGATCTCTGGGACACCTTCGACGTATAAAGAGGATCCCAAAGTAATACAAAGGCAACTGTATGCGGTGACAGCTGTAATGAACCACTTCTTTGTTTTCGACCAATTGAATGGATTCTCCTTGTCGTCAGGGCCGTCCCAGTCCAAATCGCTAGGGTCGATGTATTCTCCGTGAGTGCGGGACCTGGTAATCGATTTGCGTAACGTCTCGCTCTGGTGAGTCTGGGTAGTCATTATTCTGTTCAATTCGTCTTCAGTCATGTCTGTTGGATCGAAGTCTTCCAGATGAGGTTCAGGAACTTCATAGTCAGCATCTTCATCATGCCTTGAGTGGGTGATTTGTGGGTCGAGCTTGTCGGTATCAAAATTCTGAACAGTGGAATCATCCTCGCCTTGCAGGTGGTCTTCAGCAGCGAGGATAGTTTCTTGAGGAATAGATTGGTGGCTATGAATATCTTGGGAAGAGAATTCCGAAGCCGTTTCGTAATGGGACAGACCTGACACTGACTGACGAAAAGAGGAAGTGGAAGTGGACGCACTTGGGTCAACATCGTTGGAGGCTGCCGCAGCCCTCAATGCAGCCTCTTCATTTTCACTTGTTCCAAAAAAACCCATGTTGGCTGGCAAAGATATGGCGGGAGCGCTTGAGATAATATACCTTTATCGAAAGTAGCCGACATACATCGAAGTTCTTCAAACAGGATTGCGAAACTCGATGGCATTGTCAATACCTGCCACACTGTTCCTGTGCCCTTACCCTGACAAATAATTTTCCATATGAAGTGGGTTCTGATTAGTGGAAAGATAAAGAAATTTTCCGTGGCAGTTCCGGAGGTCGCCGTAATGTTACTGAAGCTAAGGCATCGCAATCGGTGCGCACGTCCCTATTCCGGGCTAATTTTGTCGTGGCACAACACTACCCGCAGTTGTATGCCCAAAACGGGCGCGGGACAGGAGCCACATGAATCGTGCGGCAGGTTTACCCTGGACTCAACAGAATGCATCCTCGGTGCGATGTTGAGATTTTCTCTAACTCCGGGCCACGCGGGGGTCCGGATTTAAAACCTAGGGCGCGTCAGACTGTAAGTCCGTGGCTCCAGCCATAGTAGGACTTAGCTCGGATGTAGCCAAAGGCAAAATTGCTGACAAATACTAGCAGCAATGCCGAGGCAAACACAAATAATACTTTGAAGCTGAGTGGCTCAATTAACAGGTTGACTATCATGGCGATTGTGTGAGCACTTACCAGCGACTTGTTCCCACCTCTGAACGGGTCCTGGTTCATACATTTCTCCCAGTGAGCACACATTTTCTCCAAGGCAGGAACAATTGATTCCGGCTGGCAATTATTTTCGTAGTACGACCGTTCACACAGAGCGATCTCTACCAAGAGATTGTTAGCCTCTTTCTCGAGTTTGTATGCCACGTCCTGTTTGATGGTACGCACTATGCTAACCAAGAGGTGGCCCGCGTAGACTGATAAGCTCAAGTTGATGACAAGCTGGAGATACAGAGAGAAGAGGTAAGGCGCTTTCTCCGCCGGCATCAGGTGAGAGTCCCACGGAGATGGAAGCACAATGTCTTTAGCGTGGAGCGAGTGTCTTCTCGTGACGGCAGTGTGAAGTGGGCTCCGAGTAGAAGTATTGGGGCCAATGGATTCGTCAATCTTCCCCTCATCTGTAAGTCCATGTGGCCCATACGCTGGCTGAGGTTCGGGTGTGAGTCCTGAACCGAGCTGCGAATCGCCGGAATCCTGGAAGTCTTGGTAGCCATTCTGGAAGCCTGGGTAGCCCTTCTGGGAACCTGTTTGGACACCATAGTAGTGATGATGGTGCACTATCGAGTAGGACGCCGGCGATATCTGGCTGCGGTACCGGAAAGAGCGGTTCATGGAGTTTTCGTACATTTCAGGCTCTTCTACCAGGACATTCGGCTGATTGGTGCTGCCAGCAGCATTGAAGATGGAGAACGGCAGAACAGCGTCGAATCTGCTCCGATTCGGCTGGTTGACAACACCGGTGCTATGCAGATGGGCCCCACTAGTGTCAAATTCATAGTCCACTGCTGAGTCTGTTTTGGTGCTTTCTGGTGGTGGCAAGAGGAGCCGGTGCTTGAGTGCGTAGTGAACTCCTAGAGTTGTTGGGCTGAGAACGTTGGCAAGCGAGGTATTTGCGCTGTACTCATCACTAGAGTCGCCATCATTATTTTCTTGGACTTCTGCATTGATCTCTGCCAAATTCTGGTGTGATTCCAGTAACTCCGAATCGATATCCATGCCATCATCATCAAAGAGACCATTGTTGATGTCGTGCGACAAAACATGTCTTTGGAGCGTGCTCGGTGCATGGCAGCTCCTAATATCGTCAAGGGAGAGCAGCCCCAAGCCAGCTCCAAGATCGTCGTAGTGAGACATGGGTAGCAGAGATCTAACGTGGTGAGATCAATGGTGTGCACTCATTGCATCGCGCACATTGATTTTCACCCAAAGTACTACTCAAGAAACATGGGGTCGAAGAGAAAGAAGGCAGAAAAGAAGAAAGATTTCCAGAAAACAAAGCTCAAGGTCGGCAAGACCGCGGCAAAGCCAGATAACTACACTGACACCTCGTTCACGGCGCGGTCCATCTCACTTCCCAACCAGTCGATTACAAAGAAAGGTGATGGTCATCTCACCACCGAGGTCGACCTCACCCACCACCTTCTGCTCACAAAACACCACTCTGCAGCCACCAGAAAGGAGGTGTTGAGCTACATCGAAAATCACCTACCGTCGAGCCCCTCACTCTATAAGCAGATCCTTACTTTGACTGTTTCGTTGGTGACTGACCAGTCTGCCAGTGTGCGCAAGGCATTTGTATCGCTTTTGAATGCATGCGCTGACAAGCAGCCGGGACTCCTCGAGCTCCACATGAGATCGATCATATTGTTTGTCCATTCGGCAATGTCGCACATCCAAAGTGACATTCGCTCGACTTCCACTGGTGTTCTCGAGGTTTTAGTGGAAAAGGCTCCACAAGCATTGGTCAAGGGCTATTACGTCAAGACCCTCCGCCAGTTCTTCACATTGATGTCGTGGACGTTGAAAGACGACAAGAGTGCAGTGTCGCTCTCGGTAAACACTGGCTCGTCGCTCGATGGAGCCTCCAGAAAGGCCAGAGTGGGCCACTTAGCATTCTTATCCAAGTTCCTCGAGGCAGCGTTGTTCGACCACGCGGCCAACGATACCTCCAGGTCGATCGACTGGACTGCCTATGTTACCGTCCACCCGCAAACGCCGCGATATATGCTCGCTGCCAACTCGCAGGCATTTGCTCCATTGAAACTCTTCATCACTGAGCTTCCCTCCAACGTACACGCTGCACACTCCTCCAACACCGCCTACGGATCGTACTCCTTGCACGACTTGGACCAAGTGTCGTCCGAAGACCAGGAGACCCGACGCAAAATCACCTACGATGTGTTCTTGATGCCTCTTAAAAAGAACCTTCCAAGTATCATGAAGGAAGGTGGAGAAGCAGGAAAGGAGGCCAACGCATGCATGGCTGTCATTGAGAGATTCGAGCAAGACTACCTCGAGTCCCAGAAACTGTAACCCCATAATAGACTAATGAACGACCTAGTCCATATACCCACTATATTTTTCTCCAGTGCGAACTGGATCGATCCACTAATTTCTTCTCCACAATGCTTCGCTCTTTAATTCTCAAGCAAAAGAGGGTGGCCATGCCGCTATTGGCCCGCCCGCTTGCTGCTCACGCTCTCCCAACCAGAAGCTTTCACCAATCTTTTGTCACATTTAAGAAAAAGGGAAAGAAAGGTGCCAAAGAGGTGGAGGAAGAAGCCTCTCATGAAGCTCCGCAGATTGATTTCGACGATGCCACCCGTCGTCTCCAGACCGTGGTCGACAACTTTGCCAAACAAGCCAACGAAGCCAAACTAGGCAAAACCAACCCTCAGATTTTCGATCATTTGCATGTTGAGACAACCGACGGTGAGGTTCCATTCACCACGGTTGCTCAAACTTCTATCAAGGGTAGAAACTTCATTATCACGGTGTTTGACCCTGCCAACACCAAGCATTTGGTTAATGCGATTCTTGCGTCCGATTTGAACATGAACCCCATTGCTGATCCCTCCAACAAGCAAATGTTGAAGGTGCCCTTACCTCCAGTGACCACTGAGTCCAAGAAGGAGAATGTGAAGCATTTGAAGACGGTGTTTGAGAAAGTAAGAAACGGCCCGGGTTCAGGTAAGTCTGCTTCCACCCTTGCAGCAATTAGAGCCGATATAAAGCACAAGGTTAGCAAGAAGAAGAAAATGACTGATGCCGAGACCCAGCTTTGGAACGACTACGAAAAGATTCACAAGAAGTACGTTGAAAAGCTTGGAGATGTGTTCAAGGCTGCAGAAACCGCCATTTTGAAGTAGTGCCATGATGAACGTCTCCTTGTATATACATCTAAAACGCTACACCCTTGCCAACGAATAGCCTCTTCTTGTATCGCTCACACCACCTGATGAGACGAAGACTCTGGTTGATGATTTCTTGTGCCTGGACCAGCCCACCGCACAAGCAGTAAAATTCGTACTTCTCGTCGGCCAACATGAATGCAGTAACCCAATCATCGCTCAGTTGCCAGCGAGTGTAGCTAAGCTTCTTAGGATTCAGACTTCCTTGCTTGACAATAGTGGCTTTCGACGAAGCCAATGCCGAATAGAAGTAAAGTATGTGACAATGCGCTTTGAGTGTAATTATGTCACAGTCCTCGGAAGAAGGAAAGATCTCATCCATGTAAATCTGGTTGTAACCTTTGCGCTTGTAGATAAAATGCTTTATGGTAGTGATATTCAACTGCTCGAATATGTCCTTTGTGTCACCAGACTGGGAGAGTTCCCTAGCCAATTTCTTGCTGAACGCTTCGTTGTTCGATACCTTTGAGATGATAAACTCTGCCACCTTCTTCATATCATAAAAGCTATTCTTATTGACGCTCAACAAATTAATCGTGATGGGCTTCGAGCAGCCCTTGAGCTTGAACTTCTTCACAAACAAATAGAGAAACCCAGAACTATTGAAATTGGGCATGCAGAGTGGTATCCACAAATCCGCAGACTCCTCCTGGTTCATGGCCTTGCATGACGCAGATATCGTGGATTGAAGGGTATGAATATCTTCATTTGACAATTCATGGTTTCGAGGTTTCATGTAGTTGATGATCTTGTCCTCGAGCATTAGAAGTGCGAAGAGTAAGTCGGCCGCTAGATACCTTCCCTTGTCAGAATCCAATATTCCTCCCTGTGAATCTGCGGACTCATTCTTTAATTTTCTAGACTGGATCATGATAGAAACTAGCTTTGTACGGGAAGTGTTGGTGATCTTAGCACACCTGATAGCATTCCCTAGGATGGAACAAAGATAGGGTGTGCCCTGTAATTGAAACTTGTCGTCGTCGGAAATGCTGAAGCCATATGTGAGTGACATGCTAAGCGTATCGAGAACATGCATATCCTGAGCGGATAAAATGCGTCGAAGGTCGTAGTTCATCCCCTTCTCGAACTTTTTGACAATCACCGGTTTGGAGAGCACTGCAAGCAAGTAGTCGTGGAGGTACTTCAATTGGTTTTCTATTATGGCAGAGGAAGTAGTAGAGTCTGTGGATGGTACAAGCTCTTGCGGTACCTTTGACATCGCCACATAAAGTAGTGGACTTTTGTTCATGACAACCATGCGGAACCCGTCCTGGGATATATGATGAAACTCTGTCTTCATGCTTTCTTGGAACGTGCTGACTATGGTGGTGAGAAGGCCCATGTAGCCCAAGATGACGTCATCGGAGCCATTCATCGAGTAGATTGGTTTGCCGGCTGTTGACAAGATGAAGAATTGTTTGAGCTTGCCTTGGAATTCGCTGAATGGACCCGATTTATCAAATACAAGTTTCTTCCTGACAAATTCCTCGCCAAACGTCGAAACCTCATCAGAAAATATGTTGAAGTTGTTCAATGACGTGACGGCGCCTTTGACTCTGTTGAGATCTTGGACCATTAATCCATGGAGCATGTGGGAGAGATTGTCGTCGTCATGGACTTGATTTGCTTCCTCATCGCCCGAGCTACCAGCCTCGCTGGTTGCGTTACTGTAAACAGAATTCCGGCTCAGAGCCTCTGGAACTTGGAGGTCTCTGTCGAGGTCAGCAACAGACAATTCTGCCTGGTCAACGTTTTCTAGCGTAACAGCAGTGGTAGCATCAGCAGCCAAAGTGGGGGATCGACGTCTGTTGTATTGAGAATTGGGGATGAAGAGTGATTGAGAGGATGCCTTTGGCTGCAAAATCGGTTTTGTGGGCGCCAGGACATCTAGCGTAAGAGAGTCCTCGCTCATTGTGGAGAAGCAGTAGGAGGATGTTGATAGTGCGCACTAGAATGGAATGGCACCTGAGAAAGCAAGAGATGGAGAAACGAACTATCAAGATGAAAAAATATTTAGGCCCACCATTCCCGGCTTCTACAATAGTACATTTACGCTATAATCTCGAGGGTTTATTACTAACGATGGAATGTAGATTATGAAATGGCGCTCATCTGCGGAGGAACATGAACCAGATCAAAAACACCAAAAACAAGCCCGCTCCCACAATTGGCACGTACTGCTTGATCATGGCCTCGAAGTTGATTCGCTGCGCCTTCTTTCTATACTTGATGGAGTCGTTCCGCAAGCTCGACGACAAGTCGCTCATTTTATCTAACGAGTCCCCTCGGTACAACAAGTCCTCGATGTTTTTCGTCATGACCTTCTTGACGTCGGCCAAGTCCGTGTTGAGTTTATCGAGATTGGACTGTGCTCTCTGATCCTGGTAGATCTTCTTTGTTTTGCTCAAGAAGTTGTCGAACGAGCTGAATCCGAACGGTCTGGCAGTGCTGCTCAAGGCCTCTCTGCCGTGAGAGTGTTCGAACTCGTTGCTGACTTCTGTCAAGTACAGAAACGCCAACTTTCTGGGGTACGATCTCTCGCAGATCGTCAAGTATATGATGTTGTTCAGAATCAAGTAATGAATGTTGTAGTCGCCCGACTCGATGGTGGCCTGGGGCTCTGAGTTGGGAGTGATTCTGCTGATAATAATCTTACACTTCTTCTTTTGCTCGTTCAATGCCTGGTCCGCGGCATTGTCTACCGATCCACAGAGGGGGAGAGCTATTTGTTAGTAGGATTCGGAGTTTGAGAGCATGAGCAATTTTGCCCACTCCAGCAACTATCATTGGGCCAGCGCCAACTCTCGAAGCTCAAAATGTTACACACCATCATAGCGGTATATTAATGTCGACTTGACCATGACTGGCTTTTTGCTCTGGGGAGGTTCTTGCTTACTTGTTCACAGTATCATCCCTTCATTCCGGGGGCAACGCACATGACCAGTGCGACTTGCAACAACCACTTTCGAGGGTTTGTCGCATGTCTGATCGCACACTAAAAAACCTCCGCCAGCATCCACAGAAATCGTCTCTTCCTTCTACCTTCCAGTTTGTCACCAGCCACGATGGATTTGTCCAACTTATCTAGTGACCTTCCACCTACAAAATCCTTGGAGCAGATTTCTGTATCCGACCTAAAGAAGGAGCTTACCGATGAGTTCAAGAATGCTGCCAAATCGGTTGCTTCGCTCTATAATGCCTCTGGGAATGGCGGAGAAAAGAACGCCAAGTCGGAATTTGCCAATGCCGCGAGGTCTGTTGCCTCCCTTTATCGCCTAGGGAGCAACTCCAATGCCCTCTTGATGGATAAGGGCTATTTGGCGTGCTTAGATGAACTCTTGGAGGTTATCGCCAACGACGACGATATTGAGAACTGGGCGTTGACGAAGAGGGCTGAGGTTACGAATCATTATAACAACAAGGACCGAGACCACAATTCGCCAGCCTCCTCCGATCCTGTCGACCTGGAGAGTGCAGACTTTAGTCTACCTACTGAGTACGAGTTCATGGTGCCCCTGGAGCTCAACTCCAACATGCATTTCCAGCCAACGCTTGCGCCGTTTTCGGTGAACTACAAAAGGCCGAAGAAGAAGGCGGAAAGATCCCGAAGATCGCTTGCTCAGCCGCAGGAGAACAGTGGATCTTCCGACTATGAGAGTGATGTGGCAGAGAATAGTGATGATGTAGAGAAGAAAAAGAGAAAAGTGTTTCAAAGTCTTCAAGATAGTACAAAGAGGCGCCGAAGAGAGCCGCCCAGCGACAGCGACTGAGGCTTGGCTTCGTGTCTCTAAACTTTGCATCAATCCATCGGCATCACCACCAGCATCACTTCGTCATTAATATATGCATTTGAGGTTTGTTTCTATAGCTAATATCCGAATAAACCGTCAGAATTATCTCCGTACTCTTCATCCTCGTATTCTTCGTAATCGCTTTCGGAAGATCCCTCCAGCGAGCTTGTAGATTCGACTGCAGACTCCGACTCCAACAACCCTTCCAATGTCAAGCACAACAATGTGTCGCCCTTCGACTGCGTACCCTTAGCAACCTCATTGGTTGATTCCACGTAGCAACTGGTCAATCGGCACTTGCTGCGGATGATGGCGTTTTGGCCAATAATACAGTTCTCCAACTGCGAGTCGTCTTCAATGACAACGTTATCCAAGAGTATGGAGCCCGTCAACTTCACTCTCTTTCCGATTACACAGTTGACGCCCACAACACTGCGCTTGACGTTGGTCTTCTCGCCTAACACTGAGCCTTCGCCAATCAAGGCGTCCGCGCCAACGTTGGCCGCATTCTTGTCCTTGGGAGCAGCAGGCTTTCCAGAGTTCTCTCTGGCCTGCAACTTCAAGTAGTGTCTATTGGCCTCCAAGAGAACAGGCAAATTGTTGGAACGAACAAAGCTGGCGACCTCTGGAACAATCAACAAACCCACTGTGGAGTGGTGGCTGACGCTCTGCCATGGCTTACGGGCCAAGTCTCTCACCACCTTGATTAGGGGACGACTGGAAAAGTATGCGTCGGTGAATTTATCATCGGAATTGTCGAAAATCTCCGAGATTCTCTTCCCGGAGCCCAAGAAGATGGAGCTGTTCAAGAGCTTCGTGCTGACGGTAGAGTTTGGGTGATTCCACACCATCTGGGTTCTGATCTTAAATGCCTTGTGGAACTCCACATCCTCGGCCGAGTAGTAGTCCAACAACTGGGCATCGCCGTCGGGCAACTGGGTGTACACGGTGTAGTTTTGGGGGAAAATGCGGTTTTTCTTATCCTCGATGTCCAAATGGTTCTTGTAGCACACAGCTAGACCCACGTCGGAATCCTGTCTGCTTCTGTAGGCCTCGATTAGAACCTGAGGGGGCAAATCGGTGACAAAATCACATGGAAGTAGCGCAAAGTGCTGATATGGTTTTAGAAGGTCTTTGGTGAGAACGTGTCGTAATACCAGCGCACTGGTTGGTACTGGCAAGGCAATGACTTCGAGGGAGTCGGCAAATTGCACGGTATTATCGTCCACGTCTTCCCCGTCGGGCTTGTCCGAGAGTTTTCTCGATTTATATGCTTCCAATGCATTCTGGATGTCATCGTAGGACTCCTGATCACACACCAAAGTGACTTTAGGGAAGAAGGCCTTCTCGCACCAGTCAAGGACATATTCAACCATGGGTCTGTTGGCCACGGGCAATAGCGCCTTAGGAATTCCGGTAGATCTCTCCTTTGAGAACGGCGCGAGCTGCTTTCCTGGACCACAGAGAATGAACGTGTGGAATTCCATGATTTATATGGTGAACGCTAGAAGATCTACTCAGTAGCATTTTTTTTTGGAGGTGAGTCCGGCACGTGACGCAGGCCAACCTCTCTGGGTGGTGTACACAGCGAACACCTCAAAGTGGCAACTCAACGACTACCAACACATCATGGCCGAAGAAAACGATCCCCTTTTGGCCGCGTTGCAAGGCGAAGAGGCACCAAACACCAATGACGAGCAGCCTGTGGTGGTGTCGCGCGAAGAGCAGGAGAGAACCAAGGCGTTGACCAAGTTCAAGGAAAAGTTGGTGGAACACAGAAAATGGGACGCCAGGATAAAAGAGATGCGATTGGGCATGAGAGATCTAGAGAAGACATACGACAAGACTGAGAACGATATCAAGGCATTGCAGTCTGTGGGCCAGATCGTGGGCGAGGTGTTGAAGCAGTTGACCGACGAAACTTATATAGTCAAAGCTTCGAGCGGGCCTCGCTACATTGTCGGGTGCCGTAACACAATTAAGAAGGAGAGCTTGAAGAATGGCGTGCGTGTGTCATTGGACATGACCACCTTGACCATCATGCGGATTTTGCCCAGAGAAGTGGATCCATTGGTGTACAACATGACTACGTTTGAGCCGGGAGACATCTCCTTCAACGGTATCGGTGGATTAACCGAGCAGATCAGAGAATTACGTGAGGTGATTGAGTTGCCGTTGAAAAACCCAGAATTGTTCACTCGTGTGGGGATAAAACCGCCAAAAGGTGTGTTGTTGTATGGTCCTCCTGGCACTGGTAAGACGTTGTTGGCCAAGGCGGTGGCCGCCACCATTGGCGCCAACTTCATTTTCTCTCCCGCATCGGCCATTGTGGATAAGTACATTGGTGAGTCGGCAAGATTGATCAGAGAGATGTTTTCTTACGCCAGAGAGCACGAGCCATGTATTATCTTCATGGATGAAATCGATGCCATTGGAGGTAGGAGATTCAGTGAAGGTACTTCGGCAGATCGTGAGATCCAGAGAACCTTGATGGAGTTGTTGAACCAAATGGATGGTTTCGATACCTTGGGCCAGACCAAAGTCATCATGGCAACAAACAGACCAGATACTCTTGACCCTGCATTGTTGAGAGCCGGAAGATTGGATCGTAAGATCGAGATCGGCTTGCCCAACGAAGCAGGACGGTTGGAGATTTTCAAGATTCACACTGCCAAAGTTGCCAAGCAGGGTGAGTTTGACTTTGAGGCTGCCGTCAAGATGAGTGACGGCTTCAATGGTGCTGACATCAGAAATGTGGTGACTGAAGCTGGATTCTTTGCCATCAGAGATGAAAGAGACTATATCTTGCAAAATGATTTGATGAAAGCAGTGAGAAAGGTGGCCGATGTGAAGAAGTTGGAGGGTAAGTTGGATTATGAGAAGTTGTAATCATATAGAAGAATGCTACGACATGGAGTACTGAGACGAGTAACGGAAGATTCTTGAAATCACAAGCTTCGGTGGGTTCGTTGCCGATAGACAATATTATAATTCGCTATGTACACATGTTATCCTCTCTACTTCCCCTCTCTACTTCCCCTCTCTACTTGTCATTCTGGGAGAGCTTCTTCATGGTGTTCTCAAAGTCAGGAACCTTCGACTTGGACAATGCTTCTAAGTGTGTCAACAATGCAGGGTTCTCGATCTTCGCAAGATGCTGAGCGATCTTGGTTCCAATATAATCCTTGGCTTCCTCCGACAATGGCTCAAGCTTCTTCTCGGGCTCCTGGGACTTCTTGGCCAAGTAAATTTTCTGCTCCGTGGATAAAGGCATCTGTGGAGCCGTGAGCTTTCTAGCCTGCACATCCGTTAGGATCTTCTTCTTGTAAGACGAATATGGGTTTCTGAGTTCGGCCAACACACCTTTTGGAAAGGGAGATTTGGCAACAGACTGGTCCTCATATGTCTTATTAAACACTGCATCGGCAGCGGTGGAGTTGCGGTCATCTTCGATCTCCGTGGGTGGCTTGGGCCAAGGAATCTCGATGGTCTCGTGGTGCTTGACAAATCTCTTGGGCAACCACCTCTTGTATCTGTCGTCGTAGTATTTGTCCTTCAAAACGACCTCATCGGCCACAACGTAGGAGATTTTGCCAGTGTCATCCCTGTCCTTTGCAGCCAACCTGACGTGCTCTTTAGGAATGTTCTCGGGGTACTCCATAATGTGGCTTGTCTGGTTCTGTATCCACCATGCCTTTGGAATGATTCTCTTGGACAAGATATCGGTCAAAATGACGGTATCGGACTCCAGCGAGTACTGAAGTACAGAGGTGATTTTCCCCTTGTGTTCTCCCTCTGCAACATACACCATGTCTCCACTTGCAAGACCCACATCCTCAATTTTGGACTTTCTTTCACGCTTAGGAACATACTTGGTAGACTGGAAGGTAGGCAAGTTGAATCTGTTGGATCTCTTGAGAAGAACCTCACGGAGAAGCTCTGGGTACCTGTCCAAGTCCTTTTGGAACCTCTTTTTGGCGGTATTCCAAGACATGCTGGTGGAGAAGTGACTTCAGTCGTGGAGTTGGCACCATGGAAAAATTCAGCTGGTGGATGTGCACAACTTTGTGCACGTGACCTACAGCCTACTAGTACGGGGACAGAGTGGTTACCGACAGCAGCCCAAAGAGCCATTCTACAGTGAATATCACCTTCGTTATGCTTGGATTCCTCATGATTATAGTACAAAAATTTTCGCCGATCTGGCACACTACTCTGTGCAAATGTTGATGAACTCCTGTTCGTTGACTGACATGTTAGTAAAATAAAGCCCACAAAAGAATCCCCATCCGTATACGTACTTTCTCCATCCTCATCCAAGTCGAACTCATCGATCATGGCTCTGAGTTCTTCGTCCGACAAGTTCTCCCCCAACTCTCTTGCGACTCGCTTCAAGTTTCGGAAACTGATCTTGCCGGTGTTGTCGTCGTCAAACAACTTGAACGCTCTCCGTATTTCTTCCATAGGATCTCTATTGACGATTTTTTCGCCCACTGCGCGGTTAGTATTGATACTGAGGGCCAATTACAAGTATCGGAGACTAAACATTAATGAACAAATGGAAACATACCAGCATGGAAAAAGTTCTCGTAGGATATCAAGTTCCGGTCATCTGTGTCGTATTCGTGGATAATATCCAACACTTCTCTCTTGGACAAATCAAAACCCAATGCCCGAAGGGCCACTTTCAATTCGTGGTAGTCGAGCATTCCATCATTGTTCATATCAAACAATGAGAACGCTTCTCTGATCTCCTGTTTCTGCTCATTGAGAAGTTCCACTTTCAAGTTGCCTAGCCCTTTTTTCTGGCTGTTGTTGGCGCCAGTTGCTGACATGTCTAGAACGGGAAGAATGTGGAGATGTGTTTACTGTCCGCGGTGTCGTGTATATGTATTGGACAATAGAGGATAGTAATGGGTACATGAGACCGAGAAACAACGCACCGGTTTCAATATAATTGCGTTATAGTTGGTAGTAACATAGGTATTATTATTGAATTGACCCCGCAGTGATCGTGTTTCGCCCATCATGCCCCAACTTGAGATAGGTCAGCGCGTCTCAGTGAAGGGAGAACTGGGTGTTATCCGGTTCCTTGGTTCAACCAAATTTGCGGCTGGAGAGTGGATTGGTATCGAATTGGATGCTGGTGCCGGTAAAAATGACGGGTCTCTACAGGGCGTACGCTACTTCCTGTGTCAGAAACAGGGCAACTGTGGAGTTTTCGTAAGGCCCAGCGTGCTAGGAGTAAACCCACCAAATGAGAAGATACGACCCATTCTGGAGGTGCAAGTCATCGTTGATAAGCTTCAGACCAAGCTTCGGGCTGCGAGGGCAGAAATAGACAAGAACAAGAAGGATTTAGAAGAAGCACACACAGAACTTGTGCAGAAATCTAGTTTAGCAGACGATCTTGAAACCAACCTTGAACGAATCAGCGTGGAGGCAGACTACTTGAAGGCTCAGAATATCACATTGTCAATCGAACTTCAGCAACTTCAGACAAGTTATGCAGATATGTCTGCGGAACACGAAATCTTACAAGAGGAGATGGAGCTCAACAAAGAGCTCGAAGAGGAAGTCAAATCACAGGTACGTAATGGCCAAACAGTCTCTCCTGAAGATTTCCAATTGCTCGTCCAACACAACAATAAATTAGAGCTTGCAATAAGGTCAATGAGAAAGCTTTCAAGCGATAAGGAAAATAAGTTCACGGAGGAGATCATGATCCTCAACAGTGAAATAGCTGGCTTTGAGGAATTGAAGAAAACTTATGAGAAGTCAGCCGAGAAGTTGCAACAGGCAGAAACAATCATTTTGCAACTCCAAGAGCAATTGGAATCTGCGAATGAACTGGATCAAATTATCGAATACCTCACACGAGAGAACGAAAACCTCACATTAAGGAACAAAGACCTCTCGGAGACAGTAGATGAATTGCAGGAAATCCACGAGCTTGACAAAACGCTTGAGGAAAATCTGCGGAAGGTTGAAGAGGATCTTAAGGAGCAGCTTGAATCTTTTGAGAACCAAATTGTCCAAGAAAAAGAGCGGGTAGGATTTTTGACTTCCAAGCATGAGCTGCTACGCAATGAGATCAAGCTGCTTAAAGCGCAACCAAAGACGACCACCGCTGATGAAAACGTGGAATTGGAGACACTTCGCATCCAGCTCAAAACATTGAAGGTACAACTTGATGCTTCTAATTTCAAGTACAATGTGAGTGAGAGGGATTTGGAGTATCTCGAGTCGTTCAACGTGAAACTCGTTCCGCAAGAGTTCCAGGAGTTGATTGCAATTTTGCAGAAACTTGGACAAGCACGATCAATAATATCGGAAATTCTGATGCGGCTAGCTGCATCAGACAATTTTGCTTTGAAAATTGGGGTGGAAAATAAGTTCGATCATCTTCACCTCCTCTTGAATGCCTTATCTTATCTACTTGAACATGAATACGAAGATTTGCCTTTGGACCAATTGGGAAGGCAGCTTCAACTGGTGGTATCTGATGTTCAAATGATATTCGAAACTCTGCATTTCGAAAATGCTAACTCGCTTGACACTTTGAGTTCTCATATTGATAAGCTACAATCGTTGTTTTGTCAACTCGCAAGGTTGCCGAAGACAACCTCATTTTATTACATCGCCATGCTATTGCTGGAGATAAAATACTCAAATGTCATTTGCGGTGAGATCTTCAAGTCCATTTCACAGAAAAATTCCACTGTGCAGCAGCTTGAAAAGTTAAAGGCTCAAACTGACTTGGCTAAGCAGGAGTGTGAGTTTGTTTTGCAAGAAGTCAACAAGAATAACACCGTTAAGGCTGAGAAGTTTCAAAAGCTTCGGACAATTGAGTTGCGAGAATACACCAATGGCTTGCTCTCCGTTTACAGGCTTCTCGAATCGGACACATCTTTGGATTTCGGAAGCGCCATGTCTACTAGTCAGTTGCAAAAGTTCATCAATGTCGTCTCTGATGTTCTTGACATGTTGAAAGATAGCTTAGAAGAAGTTGAGACCAAACCCGCTATATTTCAGTATTTACGTGAACGTCAAGTGGAGGTCCCCGTTCTGGTAACGAAGGACTTGGGTCCGGATCTTATTGAAAAAGACAAGATCATTAACGACTTGAAACTTAACATTGAGGTGCTAGAGAAAAACATGGGCGCCATGATCAAAGGAAAATCATCCAAGATTCATGAGTTAAAGGAAAAGTTGCACCAAACCAAGGCTGAATTCCAACAGTTGGAGATCAGCCATAAGAAATTGGTCACCGAAAATAAAACGCTAGACAACCAAGTTCAGTCGTTATTCGAACTGAGTGCCCTGCAAACACACAATCAAATACGTGCTTTTGAGGATCTCAAATCAAAGAAAAACTACACCGCTGAGATGGCACTTGCTGAGGAGGTTTCTATGTTGAGAAACATGGTGTTGCAATCGTCTCAGAGGCGCGGGAATGACGATTTATCGTGGTTGGGTGAACCGATTTACCCCCAATATAAAATGATCACCAATGGTGAGCTAGTTGCATTCGAGGCCAGAGCACATGAAACCAGGGCACTTGCTTTAGGAATTCTGCAGAAGATTCTTTCTGCCAAAAGTACAAACATTGCATAAATTTATCATTACATTCACTTCCTGTAGAGTTAGTTGTCTCTGCGAGAAGGTTTCCGGGGCCATTTGGATGCCAAGTCTATATGTTCTCTTGGGTAAAAGTACTCCAATAGAGTGAAAATGAAAATATCAACTATCACACAAACACAATAAAGTTTGCCAGCCACTGCTCCACAGCAATAGTACTTTCTTAAACGACTCAAGAGCGGTTGGTTGACTTTGCGGTAGTTGAGCGAATGGTAGACGTTCTCTGTCCGCTTAGCTATATTGGCCCAGCTGTACATCGCGGCCACTTCCTCGTGGAAGCGGGAGGTATCGATTCTTCCAGATCCAACCGAGTCTACAGCATCAAGCGCAGCTTCCACCAACGAATCTTCATCGGGGTTGGCAAAGCTAGTCATATGCTGCGGAAGCACCTCCGGTATGCCTCCGACCTTTGTTGTCACAACATATAAGCCACAAGAGGCGGCCTCCACGATCACAGTGCCAAAAGCTTCAGTGAGAGAAGGATGTAAGTAAATGTCCCCCCGGACCATCACATCTCTGACTTGCTCATGCTTGACCGCACCAACCAAGGACACACGTTCCTGAAGGAAGTATTTCTCTCTCATCTGCTCCAAGTCAAGGAACTTAGGCCCATCTCCAGCAATCAAGAAGTCAACCTCGGGTCTCTCGTGGCATATTCGAGGAATTATTGCTGTAAGGAGATCGGCTCCTTTGTTGGGGAAGAGCCTTGAGATCACGACAATGGTGATTCTGGTCGTATCCTTGGCCTTGGATGCGTCGGGAGCAAAATCATCCAGAATAACCGCATTGGGAATCACAGAAACATTCAATGGATCGAGAGACGCTCGTAGAACAGTATTCTCTTTGCAAGTATGCGACACACAGATGACATGGCTGATATCGCTGAGAGTGAACTTGAGCAACTTGTTGCCCACGATGGACGACACATCGGCGAATCCAAAGAGCGAGTGGTCCGTGAAAACAGCTTTTAGCCCCATTGTGCGGCCGTGAAGAATGGCTTCAGCTCCCAAACTGGAGAACGACCCATGGCCATGAACAATGTCGATTTGCTCACGAAGAAAGATGTTTCGAAGGATCGGGAAAGCCGAGAAGACTGACGGCATTGTGGTACTCCGGTAGACTTGTAGGAATGGAACGTAGTACACTCGTAGGCCATTTGTTAGCATTCGAACTCCTGTTCTGTTGCCGTAATCATGGGTGATGATGATGACGGAATGACCCAAGTCTATTAATTTCTGAGACAAATGATAGACGTGGAATTCGACTCCCCCTGGCTGTGGGTAGAAGAAGTCGGTGACCATAGCAATATTGTATGATTTCTCCATGGTCTATGACATTTTCTTCAATCTCAGCTGGTAGTATATAATATTGAAGACTAGTGCGCACTACTACAGTGAATTGAAATTCAATGACGCACGATCCACCAAGAAATCAGTGCCGTTTCAAACGTGCATTAGAGTTTTATATAGTATCACCTAGTAAATGCGTCCGGAGGTAGCGATCCAGCAGAATTTTTAAAGTTGACAATGCATAGTTGGTAATCCCAGTTGCTCTGTTGGCAAAGCATCACTCCGTACTGGATGGTGAGCTTTGTCTCCAAGAGCACTTTAACAAGAATATCTTGTTGTATGGCGTTCAATCCGGCCTTCACCTCAGGCGGCAAATCTGCTGCAGAAGGAGCTGCCTGCGTTGGAGAAGGAGTGTTGAAAGATTGTTGAGGTGCTCCCACAATTCCTGCTCCCACAATTCCTGGCGTAGGGGCAACAACAGGCACTGGAGTAGGTGTTGGTGTAGGTACCGGTGTAGAAAGGGGCACAGAGGCAGGCTTAAAGGCAGCAGGATCGACCTGTGTTCTGACGCAGAGCAAGTCGCTGGCAACAATCATGCTGTTGTTGGGCCCAGAGATGACGATGAACGTTCTGTCGAAACTCTTTGGGCCCAAGGTGATCTTCAGCTTCTTCTGGTAGGAGTACCTATTTCTGCCCATTCCTGATTGCAGGTTCACATGCTCCAAGTTAACTGGTGCAGCAGTTTCTTCGAAAGATCCGTGCAAAGTAATGCAGATTGCACCCATTGCAGCCAACCGATAGGTCTCCATGCTATAATCGTCCGGTTTCAGCATCAAATCGTGGCGAGAACCGGGTATTTGGGAGAAAAACTTGAATATTTGCTCCTGGCCCTTGGCAACTTTAGTCATTCTGGCCTTGGCAGATGATACCCTAGTCAAATTTCTCGACAGTGGGAGATAGTACGAGAAGTCCGGAGGTGACTTGTTATCCAAGGTGTGAGGCAGAGTAGAGTCTACCAGCAAGGAAAACTGGGACTCTGCTTGATACAACACCATTAGGTCCGCTCTGTTCGAGTCCCAGAGGTTGTAGTAGTTGGTAATGAAATTGGTGGAGATGCCTTGCACGTCGCTGTCCAGGAAAAACATTGGCTGGGGGTCCTTGAAAGAAAAGGACAAGTTTGAATTGAGCACCTGTTCATTACGAACGATTTCGCCGTTCAATACCACCAACCTTGGGAACACCTTCAACAACTCCAATTTGATATTGAGCGCTTCGTTGGCATCGTTTGTATTGGTGATGGGGTTGCCTGTAATTACCAACTCCCTCAAGAAATTGAGTTTCTTCTTCCACACCTCAAATGTCTTTATTCTCGAGAACTTGTTGTTCAGTAACGACAAATTTTGCAAAGAAGGAAAAGTGTGAGCCAAAGTGGACACAGTAGTCAAATCGCTCAAATTGTTGTTTGAGAGATCTGCGCTGGTAACGTTTAAGTTCAAGTCTCCAGCAATCTTCATTAGTGCCGGAAAGAACTTGGATGACGTCGAGATGGTCCCAAAATAGCCCTTCGCTGATAATGTAGGATCTTGTTGAACTCCACTGAGGTTCAAGAGGGAGTTTTGTGGATTGTATCTCGACTTGAGAAACATGGTCAAGGTCTCGATGGTGTTGTCGCCAGATGGTTGACCTTGCTTGTTCGTGGCGTCTCCGTTGGCGAACCCGCTGCTCACTTTAGAGATCTTCAATGGGTTACCAGCAAACCTGACTCCAGACCATTGGATCAAGTTGTTGGCCTCGGTTTCGGAACGAACAAAGCCCCTCATGGCACCGGTGGCGTTGTTGACGGTGTAATTTGTCACATCGATCTTACACTTCCTGTTGATGAACGCAATGCACTCGCCGGGTGTGGAACCGTTCCAGCCAAAAATCTCCACCTCATATGATCCCTGGTTGGAGCCAAACTGTTGGGAGTTGTTACGGTCGAAATTGTTATTATTATGGAAGCCGCCTCTTCCTCTTCCTCGATAACTCATGCTTTGCAGTGGCTGCGGAGGTAGTAATGGAGATGATTTCGAGTATAATGCTAGTGATTTTTTTTTCGTGAGAAGTGCGCCGGTACATACCCAGGTGGCTAGCGGAGTTGTCAAATGGCTTGCGGAAAAATATGAAGAAGGTCGAGAAGAAAAGTAAAGTAGAGAAAGATGTGTCAATTGAAATGACACAGTGGAATTGGTTTGCACTCTTCACTCGTAATGTACCGATTCTACTTTGATCATTTATTAGTGGGGTAACTTCGAATTCTTTTGATTGCTTGTGCTCTTATACTCATCTCGTGGACGAATCCGAAGTTTAGGATTTCTCAGTAGCTCCCTTCTCGTCTAAATCTCCTGAATTGTGCAACGTACCCACAACTTTGTACTTAGCATCGAAATGGCTCTCCCAGTTGTCCAACGACTCCTTCTCCTCGGCACCCAAGTCTTCCAAGGAATCCAATGGCTGGTCTATTGGGGTAAGCACCGCAATATCAAAGGAATTGAGAGCCAACCCACGTGAAGCATCTCTTCCAGCAAAGTTCTCATAAGGACCACCAGGACCATAGAATGATTTGCCAGCGGAGACATCATACACAATACCCTTGACTCCAATGTACACTTTCGGGTCAGTGCGACCATTGAACTTGGACAAGGTGTTGGGCACAAATTTCGTCTGTACTGGAGGCTCGGCATTGTGAGCTGGTAACGGACTCGACTTCACATCAGAGATGATTGATTTGACAAAGTAAGCAATCAATAGAATAATGAGGATGGCGGTAATCATGCTGGGCAGTTTGGCGAATTTCCGATAGATACGGGGGGTCCAACAATATAAAAGTGTTGCGTGCAACTATTGTCCTCTCAAAAACTTCGTATAGGTCAGAGTGTGGGGCGGTCACATGATGTTTAGCATATGAGTTGGCTTACAACATCTCCACTTTTACGAACTCCTATTTTGCTTGGCTGCAGTAATGTTGCTGGTCTGCATTTGAATGCTTTTACCTTTAACATGTTGTTATTTCGTGACGTTTTGTTACTAATTGCGAGACTCTTTCTTGTCTACGCTGTGGCTCCAATGGATACAGTTACCTGCATCATGAGTAATGTTTAATCGGCTAACTCTACCTTGCAATAAGGTATTCAACGCTCCTGTAGCATTGCAACTGAAAAAAGCGAGACGATGACCTCATTGGGGTAAAGGCTACTACTTGGCGAGAAAATTGCGTACGTATTTTCCGAAATTTTTCCGAGCTACGAATTTTTCCGAACAGCCTCCCACACTTATAAAGATGGAGCTTCGTTAAATATTCGGCTTGAATCATAGATCGATACCAATGCAATTCTCCGCTAGTATCTTTTCGTTCATACCATTTCTTTTCCTCCAACGCGCCAAATCTATGACACATCCGATCATCAAGGAAAGAAAAGTAGATGCCAGCAATGCGAACAGACCTGTGATCCATTACACGCCTGACCATGGGTGGATGAACGATCCAAACGGTCTTTTCTATGACAGGAAGGACGCCATTTGGCACATATACTACCAGTACAATCCCAATGATACTGTCTGGGGCCTACCTTTATATTGGGGACATGCAACATCCAAGGACTTGAGTATTTGGGAGGATCATGCCCCCGCAATTGGTCCAGACAACGATAGAGATGGCATTTTTTCTGGAAGCATTGTCATTGACCACAACAATACCTCTGGCTTCTTCGATGATTCTGTCCATCCAGAACAACGTGTGGTCGCTCTCTACACCTTACACACTACTGAAAAGCAGACCCAGGAAGCTGCTTACTCTCTTGACGGCGGCTACACCTTCACCAAATATGCCCAGAACCCTGTTTTGGATGTGAACTCAACTCAATTTCGTGATCCGAAGGTGTTCTGGCATACCCCTACCCAGCAGTGGATCATGGTGCTTGCAAAGAGCCAGGAATTCAAGATCCAGATCTTCGGCTCTCCTAACTTGACTGATTGGACTCTTCACTCGAACTTTTCTTCTGGCCTCTACGGTTTTCAGTACGAATGTCCGGGACTCATCGAAATTCCAATTGAAAACTCCACCGAGACCAAGTGGGTGATGTTTTTGGCCATCAACCCAGGAATGCCTTTGGGTGGTTCTGCCAATCAATACTTTATCGGTGAATTCGATGGATACCAATTCGTTGCTGACGACACTCAGACGAGATTGCAGGACTGGGGAAAGGACTACTACGCCTTCCAGACCTTCAGCGATGTGCCTGAGGAGATGGGTGTCCTTGGTATTGCCTGGGCCTCCAACTGGCAGTATGCCCACTCGGCACCCACTCAGAAGTGGAGAGGATCCATGTCATTGGTGAGGAAGCACACCTTGAAAGAGATTGCCATCAATCCAGAGACCAAGATATTGTCTTTAGTTCAGAAGCCTGTCATTGGAGCCAACGTCCAGAGAGCAAACTTGGTCGGCCAGGACTTCACAATGTTTGCCAAGAACACCCTGATCACTGCTGTAGCAACAGAGTCTGGAGTGTTTGAGGTCGTTCTTATGATTAAAGTCCACACCACCTCCGAAATCCGGAGACAGCTCGAACTCGAGATAGTCTCGAACTCTAAAGATGGCAAAACCGAAAGAATTAGAACCGGTTACGACGTTCACGGCGCATCCTTCTATGTTGATAGAGGAATTGATAATGCGTTCAACAAGAACCCATTTTTCACCGATAAGACATCTGCGTATGTTGATCCAATAGATTACGACGAGAAAGATGTGCCAATCTACAAGTTCTATGCTGTTGTGGATAAGAACATATTGGAGGTCTACTTGAACGATGGTGCAGCCACCTTAACCAACACCTTCTTCATGAGTGAAGGCTTCACGCCTGACTCGTTGATTCTATCAACGACTTGCTCTGATACGTTTGAAGTCAAAGCTGAAATTAACGAATTGGTTAATTAATGTATAGCCCTGCAATAATAAAACTTCTAGCATAGAATTCACGTTTGATAGTTGAGCCTTAAAGTTGGAATGGCACTACCTATAGTGAGTATTTACAATAATTGAGCGAAAGTGCACGGACTTGAAAATACTAGCGACGAGTTTAAAAATGGGAAGAGACATCATCACCTTGGATGACTTGACAGTAAACAATTTGGGTACTTTCAAGAAGCTCATACTGGTCAACTTGCCTACAACGTACCCCGAAACATGGTACAAGGACTCTTTAAATAGTGATCAGATTGTAAAGATTGCATTTTACAGCGAATTGCCCGTTGGAGAGTTGAAGGGCAAGCTTATCAACTCATCGCATAACATTCCAACATTCCAGGTTGCTAGTTCCGTCCAGTTGAACTCGAAAATCATTCCAAATGCCGTGTACTTGGAGACGTTAACGGTTTTGAAGGCTTACCGTGGATTGGGGATCGGCTCAAAGCTTTTGAACTTTGCCATCGATGAAGCCAAGCTGAAGTTTGTCCACGAGATTGTTTTGCATGTTCACGTAGACAATACCGAAGCCATTGAGTGGTACAAGAAGAAAGGATTCACTCAAATTGCAGACAAGGTGGTCGACTACTACAAAGAGCAGGGCTTGGAAAATCCAGATGCCATCGTTCTATCATTGAAGTTTTAGACTTAGCTTTCATTATAATACACAGCTAGAATTCTATGTACGAGACAACGAAAGTTGACTTCACACCACCGTCGGAGAAGCTCAATTCCCGCCTTCGTCCTCGGTGTCTGTATTTATATCAGTGAAAACACTTTCATTGTCAGATTCATCATCATTGTCCGCAGTGGACTTCTTCACAGCACCACCTCTCAAAGCAGCCAACGCACCAGCAAGACTGTCCTCTTCAGGATCGGAGATGTCGCTGTCAGAATCGCTATCAGATTCTACCTCACCCACGGCCTTCTTCACAGCAGAAATGTTCACGGGAGGGTTAGTGACTGTCATCTCTAATGGGATGTCGACATCATTACCAAAGTATGCATTGTTCTTCATGAGCAATCTGAAATGGTAGTTGCCAACATTGGGTGGAGTTGGAACATTAAGCTTAACTTTGAATGTGCTCAAGACGACTGTACCTTTTTCACCCCTGATCCACTCTTCCTGCTTCAAGGACAAGTTGCTTAAGTCAACTCTGTCCATGTGAAGTACTTCGGTGCCTTCCACCAACTTGTTGTCTCTCTGGTTGATAACAAAGACACTCCAGTAGTTCGCAATTTTACGTGGGAAGTATGGAGCGTAAGCCAAAGGCAACAAGGGAGCATCGTCGTTGGCTCTCAATGGGTTCTTCAAGTCTTCGATCGTCTCCTCCTCAAGAAATCTGTCCTCCTCCACAGACGCACAAGACTTCAAGACTGGCGACTTGATGAAGAACTTCACCACCAAATGAGCCATGGCATTTGGTGGAATAATGTCCTCCCCTGGAACTCTGAAGCTGGCATCCAAAATACGCACAATTGGAATCTGCTTGGCAATATCCATTGCAACTTTCAACTTCTTAGAATCCTGGATACCCAACACTTTAGATGCTTCTTCTTCAGACAATGTGACCAATTTACCCAATTTTTTAACGGGTTGAGCCTCCACAACTTCCTTGTCCACATATGGCAACTGCAATAACTCCTTGTGCTTTCCAACTGGAGAAGAAGCCTGAACGAGGGCCTTTTCGAGCTCGTAGGCAGCCTGGATGACATCAGGAGCTCTGAAAACAGTAGCGATTTCGATGAACGAGTTGATTAGGAAAGGAAGCTGGGAAATAATCTTGAACTTTTGCACTTCATTGACACCAGAAAAGTCTCTGCTCAAATATTCCAAAACCAATTTCTTGATTTCTTCTGCGGACAAATTCAGATTTTGGGAGGTGATTTCATCGGATTGGAGAATCCAATCCAAAATGTCATAAGGAGTGAACACCTTGCCAGGGTTCTTGTCTGCCAATTTTCTGGTGAAAAGAGTTGCAGTGTCCACACGCAATCCCTTCTTGGTATGGGTCTTGACGTTAGACCACCAGCTGCCCACAACATAAGGCAAAATAACACCAATCAACAAGAAGTACACCACGAGCATGATCGGCGAGTACTTACCTTCCACCAAGAATTTGGGGATTGCAATGCCTTGGGTAACTTGCTGAGGACCATCTGGATGGCCGTACAATTTCAAGTTGTTCTTCGTGACCTCATCCGTCAAAGCCTTGTAGGCAAGATTGATCTTTATGAAGGCAGCCTCCATCTCCTCTTTCTCTTTCTCGGACACATCTTTCTTGATCTTATCTGGATGAAACTTCAAGGACAACTTTCTGTAGGTGGCCCTAACTGTCTTGTCGTCAGCATTGTATGGAATATCCAAAATCGTATGAGGGTCAAATAAGCCTTGCAAACTCACTTCTTTAGCATAAGTGACCCAGATGTAAGCAACCGTGGCCCAACCAATTACGAGAATCAAGAGCTTTTTGTTGAAGATGCGGTCGGACTTGCGACGCGAGTTGAGTCCGTCAATGGTGGCCACAGGAGGCAAATTCAACGTCTTGTGATCATGATGGATGGCCCCCTTGACGCCTTTTCCGCTGGAAACAGCGTCACTGGGCCAGATAACTCCCGTCAACCATGTGACTGTAAGAGGCAATAAGCCAAAGACCAACATAGCCAAAAGGAAATAGGGCCAGGTCTCGGCACCCTCATCATACTTGTATTCCGACGCCATGATTCAAATTGAGTATGGTCAAAATTGATCGGGGCCACTGAATGGAGGTGGAAATTCGGTTCTTGAAATAGAGACACGTATAAAATTTTCTGTATGGAGGTATGGGTGTTCATAGAGTGCTGGAATAAAGTATGTAAAACACATGATGGCATGACAAGTCGAGCAGACCAATAGGAATTTTCAAAATTTACACTTGACAGTAGTACAATCTGTAAGAATTAAAAATAGAGTTGCAAACATTGTATATATGACTAGCAATGGGACCGACAACAGCGGGCATTAGTGGTGGAACAAACGGATAGGGTTCTCGACGTAAACCATGTCCTGGGAGTCGGCAGCGGCGAAAACAGCCTTGTCCATCACGGAACCAGATGGGGCAGCAACGAACTTGACACCGGATCTGGAAGCTCTGTACACATTGTCTGGGAATGGGAAGAAAGCGTCGGAAGACAAAGCAACGTTGTCCAACTTGGCCAACCACTCCTCTCTTTCGCTCTCAGTCAATGGCTCAGGCAATTCGGCGAACTTGGACTCGAACTCAGACTTCTCTGGTTCGGTCATTGGAATCTGGTTCGAGACGTACAAGTCAATGGCGTTGGACTTCTCTGGTCTCTTGACACCCTTGGCCCACTTGAAGCCAAGCACTCTTGGGTGCTGTCTCAACCACCAGTTGTCGGTCTTGTCACCAGCCAATCTAGTGCAGTGAATTCTGGATTGTTGACCGGCACCCAAACCAATCACCATACCGTTCTTAGCGTAACATACAGAGTTGGACTGGGTGTACTTCAAGGCAATGGTGGCGACAGTCAAGTCGATAACACCTTGCTCGGTCAAGTCCTTGTTCTTGGAAACAATCTCCTTGAAGGAAGAGCCCTTAATGATGGCATCGTTTCTCTTCTGCTGCAAGGTGATTCCGTAGACCTGTCTAGACTCGAGAGTGTCTGGGGAGAAGTTAGGGTCGATCTTCAAGATGCAATACTTACCACCCTTCTTCTTTTTCAAGATGGCCAAGGCCTCGTCGGAGTAGCCTGGGGCAATCACACCGTCGGACACCTCCTTGGAGATGATCTGTGCGGTTGGAACATCAACGATGTTAGACAATGCAATCCAGTCACCGAAAGAGGACATTCTGTCGGCACCTCTGGCTCTGGCGTAAGCATTGGCCAACGGAGACAAGTTCTCAATGTCCTCAACAAAGTAGATCTTCTTCTCAACGTCAGTCAATGGCAAGCCCACAGCAGCACCAGCCGGAGAAACGTGCTTGAAAGAGGCGGCGGCTGGCAAGTTCAAGGAGGCAGACAACTCCTTGACCAATGGCCACGAGTTCAAAGCATCCAACAAGTTGATGTAACCGGGAGAACCACCCAAAACGGTGAAGGGCAACTTACCTTCGGAGACAAAAGCCTGAGCAGGCTTCTGGTGAGGGTTGGCACCGTATCTCAATGGCAATTGAGAAATGTTCTCCGAGTACTGCTTTCTAAAGAAGTCGGAGATGGCAACGTCGTAGTCGGCAGTGTGCTCGAAAGCCTTCAAAGCCAATCTGTTCTTGGTGTCCTGAGAAATCTCGCCCTTCTTCAACTCCTCCAAGAATCCGGCGTAGTCGTTAGGGTCAGACAAGATGGTGACTCTGGCGTGGTTCTTGGCAGCAGCTCTCAACAAGGTGACACCACCAATGTCAATCTCCTCAACAGCCTCGGCGACGGTGACAGCAGCCTTGGACACGGTATCTTTGAATGGGTACAAGTTGCAAACAACGAAGTCGACCTTGTCGATGCCCTGGGCCTTCAAGTCGGCCTCGTCACTGTCAAGGTTTCTGGCCAAGATACCTCCGTGCACGGCTGGGTGCAAGGTCTTGACTCTGCCGCCCAACATCTCAGGGGCGTGGGTGATGGAGGAGACATCATCGACGGGGAAACCAGCCTCACGTACCAACTTAGCGGTACCGCCAGAAGCCAAAATTCTGACGTTGGCGGCAGTCAAACCCTTGGCCAAATCCAACAAGCCGGTTTTGTCATAAACAGACAAGATAGCAGTTTTAGTTTCAACCATTATGCGAGTATACGTATGATATAGCAATCCACAGGAGATCTAGAAGTCTCGATAAGGTAGAAGAAAGAATTCCAATGAATTGTGAAGTAAGTAGATCAGAGACAGTTTTTTTTCCATATTATCACAAATCGCGGTGTACGGGTGTCACACTAATTTATGAGGAGATAGAGTCAGACTGGCGGGGTTGACTCGGGCTTGCAAGAGGACGGAGCGGGGCAGCCAAATGAGGGGGTGATACAAGAATGGTGACATCGGTCAAATTTTGCTGTATTATTTTGCATCACCTTCCGGCCATTTTTCTGTGGTGAACTATCCTTACTGAGTACACCCTTGCGAGTGGTCACATGTCGGATATGCGCTACTTGGCAAAATCTCTAGGCTGATGCACCAGAGCTAAAAAAAAAATAATAAAATTCACACCAAATTTATTCTTTTCAATACACCAATAAATCTAGTAATTTCACAAAACACCCGACTAAAGCGATCAGTGTCTGTATCTCCACAAGGACAAAGTGTTGTGCTTCTTCCAAGTGTGACGACGACCAGCCTTGGTGTTGTTGAACAAGTGTCCCTTGTTGATACCTCTGGACTTCTTGCCGGCAGCAGTAAGACCTCTGGCCTCTCTGTGCTTGTGCACAGGGTTGACGATCCAGTTGTATCTTGGGTCTCTTCTGATAGCGTTGTGAGATGGATCCACCAAAATGACCTCGTAGTACTTGTAGGTGGAGTCCTGGTTGACCCAGTAGGAGTTCAACACTCTCAAGTTGCCAGCTCTTCTACCAACTCTCTCCTCGGCGGTGACTCTCAAGGACTTCTGGTACTTCAACTGCTTGACACCCTGGTTGGTTGGCTTACCGTAAGTAGCACCCTTTGGAACAGGTCTCTTTCTGCCACCTCTTCTCACTCTAATACGGAAGATAACGAAACCCTGCTTGGCCTTGTAACCCAATCTTCTGGCCTTGTCTGGTCTGGAAGGTCTCGAAGCACGGTGGATGACGTTCTTCTGTCTGTACTCCCAACATCTGACTCTCAACAAGAATCTGGAGACATCAGACTGCTTCTTTCTTTGCAATTCTTCCAAGTATTTGTAAGCACCCATTTTAGTGTAACTTTTGTAAACGAAGAGTAAGAGAGATGTGAAAATTTTTTTCTTATGGGTCGCACTGGTTGGTGCCCGGTGTGCACATAGGCAGAGGGCTTGAACTCGGTGCGGGTAACCCAGGGGAGGAAGGAAGCGAGGGATGGATCACGTGATGGACCGATCCGAACAGAGCTATGTGCATTCCGCCTTAACAATGCAACGCTGGGGTGCGAAAATAATGACGAGTGCAAATCCTAACGCACCGGACTTGGTGAACCACCATGTGCAAGTAGAAAATCCGCAGCAGTTTTATTTTCCGTGGATAACTTGCCGTAACATTTGCTAATAAAAGAGAAATATTGTTCGAATAAGAAACATTTGTCAATAGAGAGATCCATTGTTCGTATGAGAACCACTGTTCAGATAAGAAACATATGAAAGTGTACAGTTAAGTACGCACTTTAATAAGTCTCACAAGTCAAGCCAGTGCGATAAGATACGAGAATAGAAGCATGCAACTGAAACGGTGACAATAGCACGGAAATGTACGAATAACAGTCACGCTTATAGACCTCCGAAACTTCTGTTTTTGGCAGTGAGATCATCGAATTAGGACATCGTGGCATATTAGACGAAGCGCGAGCGAAGGTGAAACATGCGCGCCTAATAAGCACTCTCGTTAGCCTATTTGACAGAATGCTTATTTCCTTACTTCGTATCCCACAATAGGCCCAAGTTCTACGGCCACCCTTGAAGAGGGCCCCTATGCCTTCAGAAGAATTGACCCTATAGCTGCGAATCACATTAGGATTAACGCCTGCTAAACGCACATAACATGATTAACTTGGTGGGAGCGTTAGACATGCGCATCACATGTATTGAATGATAATGAATCTTGTAGCTTGGTCTCAACGCTTTGTCCTACGCGACCAATGATCGCATGTGGGGGTCAGGAGGGGAAATGACGTCAGTCGGGAATCACCATCTACATGTGCTAGGGTGTGGCGAAGTCGGGCAACCCTTTTGCATGGCATTCGGCTAGTACTGCCTTATTTGGGAAAATACCAGAACAGTGCGGATGTTATTCCTGCGAGGGATAGTTGGTCTGACACCGAAAATGTTGCCAACTCGGTACTGTGTATCTGAGAGAGATATTGGTCCCGAAAATAACACCCTCGGTCCAAACATGTTTTGGGTGTTCCGTTGGAGTGAAAGCCGACTTGTTTAGGCGATAGAATACGAAGATGCATCTTGCCATAAGAAGATGCATCTTGCCAAACGAAGATGCATCTTGCCTAACCAAAGAGCAACTATTAGTGGCCAGAGACAAACGACTATTGTTTTCAGCATCGGCCAGAAACCGTCCGAGACA
This sequence comes from Sungouiella tsuchiyae, assembly GCA_030566995.1. Taxonomy (NCBI): domain Eukaryota; kingdom Fungi; phylum Ascomycota; class Pichiomycetes; order Serinales; family Metschnikowiaceae; genus Sungouiella; species Sungouiella tsuchiyae. Next base: position 70,289 of record JAJLRO010000003.1, on the reverse strand, counting down.
GACCCCCATCAAAGCTCAAGTATTTCCTTGCAATAATGATTACGATGGTTTCTTGCGTCAATTACCGACAGTCCTGCTCACAACCATGCAACGTCCTCTTTCAAGCTTTCGGTTACAATAAGCGATCGGCATAGGTGTATCCTGGCCTGCAGTTCCGCATTACAATCAAAAGGTGACGCAATTACCATTAAACCATTGGTTTCTTATACGCCTCGCCAAGCTTGGCATGCCCTGGATCATAGTGGTTGACTATCTGACCATACGCCTCGCCAAGCTTGGCATGCCCTGAATCACAGTGGTTGACTATGTGACCGTATCTTCCTATGGTTGACATTTCGCTTTACCACAGGAGTTCGCGTCCAATTCTGATTTCTCCGATTAAGAACGGAATTGAAAAACACGCACATGTCATTGGTGTGGAACGGATAAATGGGATCTCAATTTTTCAGACAGTTCCTCCTTGCCTGTATCGTGGATAGGGCCTTTTCAGATAAATTTCTTCCATGTCAGTGGCCCTTTCCAAGCGAAGACCATCATTTGGTACCTGTTCTACCGATGGCTATCATTTTTTTCTCGCAGACACGACTGACGCTCATCATCGTAATCATCGGTGCAGCTGTTCCCTGCACGAACTTGGTCATCGAAAGTGGATCCTGCTGCAGTACTGTTCGCTTTCTCGCTATGCGTTTCCCGAAGTTGCTTTGGCTTTGGACCGCATCAACTACTCGTTTTGCAATTAGTGAAACTACAAGGGCGAAAACCGTCTATCTGACGTTTTGTCAGCTGTAGGTACCACGACGATCGGAGCAACATAACCGGTCGTCTTCCCTAATTATTGATTCCCGCGCATTTCTCCTAATCGTGCTGATGGAGTACCTAGAGTATGTAATGGTTCCTCACCATCGCTCACAACATCAAATAGAAGGTGCTCATTACCGAGCTTCTTCTGTGCGCGAGAGCGAAACTCCACTCTGCACACGCATGCAAGGCGGCCTTCTCAGATGCACAGTTGCTGCAGGAGGTTTCCTTGATAGTCCGTCTTCTGCAAGCAGTTGTAGATCGAACTTTGCACAGACTGTCTTATAAATACTTTCCCTTTTTCCATGATTTTTGAGTTATTCATTTCTCTTCAACTCAACTTTAGTCCGGTTGCTGCCGGCATCTATTACATTTTTCGTCGATATCGCTACGGTCTCTTTCCCTACGCCAAATGGAAAGTCCAATCTGGTCTTTTTTCAGTGCAATCATATACCGATGGAACTACTATATGCCCATTCTGGCTCCCACTTGGCAAAATCCTCACCCTGCGTGCTTCGAGAATCGATTGTGCCCACGCTGGCAAGCCTTCTCATCGACCACCAGTATTCGTTTGAAATGCACCCGCACCCAGACGAACAATATTTTCCAAGCCATATCCACAGCCACGAACTAGAACATTGTCCGGACAGTTACCATTACGAAGTCGAATACCCGGCAATGTCACATGTCACCGGCACTGTTGGTGAGCTGCAATGGACCTTGGGTTCTTTGCAGAGCCATGCATCTTCCAACAACATCGCTCCGGTTATGGCTCATGAGTCTTTCAAAAGGCGCTCAGCGGATTCCGTCAGTCACTCCTCCTATTCGGGTCATCTGCACCACTTATATAATACCCCAATGGTTCCTGACATGGCACCCTCTCTCTCGTGTCTGCCACCAACGGAAGTAGTGAGTCTGAATTCGACTCTAAGTTCTCCTGTGGTGACGTGTATTTCAGCGGGCGGTGCTGACTCTGCACCTTTCACGCATCGGTATTCTTTCATCAAGAAGGAGCCTTTGGCTATTCACCAGAGATTGCCTGAGTCCTTGCACAACTTGCCACAAAGCTCTCCCTGTGAGAAGGCTCTTGAGTTGACCAGTCCATTCGCAAACTGCACTCTTGCTGAAATTCAAAACTACCCTGATATGACTACCATGGTTAACTCCGATGCGTCAATCGCAGCACCTACGGTAGAGACCACATTTGTCGATTTGAAGAGGTGCACAGTCTGTGGGAAAAGAATCACCAGGGACATGATTCGCCACATGCGGACACATCAGGTGGACAAGCGATTTAACTGCATGTTTCCCAGAGAAACATGTGGCCACAAGACCGGCAAGTTCAATAGGAGGTACGATTTCAAGAAGCATTTGCTCAACAAGCATTTTGATTTCATCAATCCGAATGTGCGGAAGGTTCACAACTTGCGTGATAAGTTAAACGATTGGGGATACTGCCCTTGTGGTGGGCAATTTTTGTCGGGAGACTGGCTCGAGAACCACATTCTCACAGATGACGAGTCGAACAAATGTCCGATAATGGCAGAATATTAAACAAAAAAAAATCAGGTGGTAATAGGGAACATCTTAGACATTAGGCAATACAATTGAGACAAGGATTACAAATCTAGACCATCATATTTTTTTTTGAAAACCAAACAAACTGAGTTCATAACACATTGGCTTTGTACCACCTACTCCACGAACTTGAAGAGCTCCTTGCCAGTGACAATCTCAACCACTGGCTCCGTCGAATCAAAAGGTTTGGACGCCAAAGTCACAGCGGCCTTCCCCACTTCGTCACCGTAAATTGGAGCAAATAACGACCGCACAAACGAAAACTTGTGCAAAGGCTTCATGATCTTCTCCGTGGTGTCGGTGAGGAAACCCTTTGCCTTCTCACGTTCGCCAAGCAATGGGCCGGGGCGCAAGATAATCGTGCGAGGAAACTTGAGAGCAATCACATCGTCGTCCAACCTGCCCTTTGTTTTCATGTACAAGAATGACGACAGACTACTGGCTCCCATGGAAGAGATCAACACAAAGGTTTCGACGCCAGCAGCCTTAGCAGCCTTTGCAATTTCGTAATTGATTCCATAATCGATGTCCACAAACGCCTGGGCAGATCCGGCTGCGGATCTGGTGGTAGCAAGACTCGTGTACACAGTCTGTGGATTGGTAGAGGAGATGATAGCTGGGTACTTTGAGGAGTCGGCTTCCACCACCTTTTCCAATTTGGGGCTCTCGTAATCGAGAGCACGGCGGGTAACAGTTATCAAGCTGGTGAATGCATCCAGCTTGTCTGCGTGTTTCAAAAAGGCTGCACCACACAAGCCTGTGGAGCCAAAGATGATGGTAGACATGGAAATGGGGTATAAAGGCAACAGAGTCGCACCAAGTAAGGGGTGGTGCGGGTGCAGGAGGGTCCATACACCAAGTCACGGGACGGAGCGCATATCCTTCATAAATGCTACATAGGCGTCCGAGCATAACGGAATTCACACTAAGGCAACAAAATATGGAAGATTGTGCATCTGGCATGAAGGAGACTACACGGGAGTCACACTTATTTGGGAAATTAAGCCGATGCTGCAGGTTCTTTTCTTTGCATTCACACTAAAAGAAATTTTCCTTAAATAATTATTCCACATCAACCGCAGTACCTGACATGCCAGTGCAGTTCTGCAAATTATCTATTGTTTGTTGTTCGGAATCACGATACGAATGTGCTCGTTTAGAGTAACATAGCGAAAAAAAAAAAGTCAAGCGGTCAAACATAGCTGGAAATAGGCGCCAATCACCTATTAGTGAAAGACCACCTCTGGAGGTTGCTCTGATCGTTTTTTAGCAACTGATCGAGTGTGCGATTACGGATCGGCATTCAGACTTACAGGGTGGTGATGTAATTTTGTGCAAGACTTGCTACAACGAGCCGCTAAGGCAAAATTTCGCTTTGCCTCCAAAGATAAGAGAGGCTGATGAACATTTCTTATCCACTGAATTTTCCCGTGCATAGTTGCAAGAGATCCACCAAGTCTGATTGGCAGGGTTGTGGGCGCACATGGACGAGACGAAAAGATTTCCCAACCGGTAGAATCCTTGGGATACAATCTGATATAAAGGAGGGGCATGAGAGGAATTAGAAAGATCTGCAATGTGCCAAAATTAATTTTTAACTCTTAATTTTTCAGCGGTTCTTCCAGATCATGATCAAGCAAAATGTGCAGTGCGGTGCTCTTGCGAATTGCATGCTACACAGGAATGAGACGTTTGGAGTGCGTGGTTATTTTGTATCGTCTCCACAGAAAAGAAGCAATTGGCTCCCTATCTCCAAAATAGACTTGCCCAAATATGTTATTGAAGCCACATGTACGCTCACGTGTTAGACAATAGGCCCACAGGCCAGAACAATAAAACTACTGATGTCTTAGCAGAGTGCATAAAAGCCAGCTTAGCTGGCTGCGCAGCTAACTGGCGCAATCGTGATAGTGCTCCCTGGTTCACCCAGAAGCGTGCGATTACCCAAACTTACTAAACATCTTACTGGGAAGGACGACACCACCACGTCTGAACGCACCCAGATTGCCTCAAGATTCAAACTGCCTAGCTGATTTACCGTCGAATTCCAGTGCTTGCCACTTTTCTTCACCATCTTCCGTCGCTTCGTGGCAATTTGGGCCGCCATCTTTGTCCTTGCCGGAACTCTCCATTGCTTCGCCTACTTCCACCATCTTTCATTCTCCTCCAAACCAAAACTCATGTCCACTGAACCATCGTCCTAGCTTCCACATGTATCGTCCCGGTTCCGACGCGCCACATCCCCAGGCCCCCCAGCCTGGATACGAGTACCTGGATAAGGACTACACAAACTTTTGGCACCACCACCACCAGCCTCACAATATCCACGGCCACCAACAGTACCCGATCTCAGCGCCGGCCGTAGCTACCGCCAGTGAAGACTACTTCAGCTTCTCGGCTAACGAACCACAGGAACGTCCTTCTCAAGAACTTCCGCCGCGGGATCCTCCGGTGGAATTTTTACCTTCGCTTTTCAAGAAGCCTGGTGAGGACAACTTCGTCGAAACCGCCAAGGTCAGGTTGCAGCTGCAGACGAATGCTGGCAATTACTCCAACAAGATACGGCATCGTTCCAACTTGTCTCACTCCTACACAAGCTCCAACGGCTATGAACCTCCCGAGACAGCTTCGGAGCCTGAAACCTCGTTCCAACCTTCGCAGCACCAGCAGAAGCACCAGCAGAATCCGCAACAACACCAGCAGCACCAGCAACACAAGCAACAACAACAGCAGCAACAGCAGCAACAGCAATCAAAATTGTTGATGCGCCCGTCGCTGGCTCTGCGAAAGAACAGTCGTAACCCTGGTTTCCGTCTTCAACTCGACAATTTGGAAGTGCCAAATCCAGTACAGAGGTTTCAGCTGCAGATTTCGGCTAGTCCCCACTCCGACTCCAGCTTTGAGCTCAACTACGACCATATGCAAATTATGGATCCAGATGTGTTTCTTCAGCAAGGTGGAACCGGAGACTTGGACAATGGCCAGGAAAACATCACTCCTCTCATGAATCCCCCAAAGACCACGGAGCATGGGTACTTCGGTGCATACGATCCTCCGGAGACGCGGTTGAACGACGATTCCGTGCTAGGAGGATATTTGACAGTCCCTCCAGAAGCCGACGAACAAGAATCAAAGAACAGCGACACCAACAGCAACAGCGAGCTTGACAACTACATCAATTACCCAGTGGATGGCTTCAATGAGTATTACGATTATGCGAACGAAGGTCACGGCCATGGGCTTGAAAACGAGACCTATCACAACCATGATTTTGGTTACTACAACAGTGACGATACGAGGGCTGAAGCAAGTTTCATTCCTATTGTCCATGAAAATGAGGGTATGCACGAGCAGACTTCAGATGACCATCATGGTCGTATTCACGGAATTTATCCTCAAGATACGGAGACATCGTTCGAGAAAAGTCAGCATCTTCAAAGCCAAGACACAAGAGGCGATGTTCTACAACATGACTATCAGCATGCTGATAATCAACAGCATCATCATCAAGTAGATCATCGCCAAGAACCTTATGCTTACCCTAATCAAGGACCTCACCAAGAACATATCCCCAAATCTGGCCAAGAACCGCATCAGGAACACGACAATCGCCATGTACAGAGTCATGAAGATCAGCAAGAGTATTTTCAGGATACCCGCACAGATTCAAGTCAACATCATGTCCTGGAGTTCCCTCCAGTTCGTCCGGAGTTGGAGAGATCCGTGTCCGGGCCGAGCGCTCCTGGCAAACCGCTAGACAAGAAACTTTTGGCCAAAAAGAAGAAGTCACCCAAGGGAACTGTCTGTACAATTTGTGACAAATTCATCAGTCGCGATTTCAGTCGGCACATCCGGATTCACAACGAGGTTGGTCGATTCCAGTGTGTTTTCCCAAGAAATTACTGTAAGCACAGGTCAGGGAAATTCAACAGACCATATGATTACAAGAAGCATTTGCTCAACATGCACTTCAACTTCGACGACCCTTCCGCCAAATCGGCCCCTAATTTAACGGACAAGCTTGACAAAACTGGCCTGTGCGTGGCCTGTGGTCAAAAGTTTGTTGGAACTGATTGGCTCGAGCATCACGTATTGACGAAGGACCTCTCAAAGCTATGTAGTGAGCTTTATCAATTTGATCCAGAACAGGAATAGCGCGGTTTTTTTTGGAGCCAATACTGGCGACTTTGCTGAGATAAGTACACTATGGGCAGGACCCCAGACATTACCGCTGAAAATAATAATGCTTACGTGAAAGATGATATGAATTGAATCCAGGGTGTCCTGATGTACCTTTCACAGCTCCGAGATAGACCGAGAGCAGATTAACTCCCCGTTCTTGACGAGCCAAGTCATGACATGCAGCTTGTTGTTGTGCAGGACAGCAGCCATGTTAGGCAAAGATAAATGCTCGCTGGAAATTTGCTCGCTTCATACAAATAGAATGTTGGTTGGAATTTAGAATCGAGATTTCAAACTAATTAATACATATTCTGCTATGGAATTTATAAAGAGACACGAAGGCCATGCCGCCGCAACTACAACTGCCATGGATATGGCCATGGCTCTGGGTATGACCATGGCTCTGAGTATGACCATGGATATGCCTTCAGAAACCAGTGGTGCAATGGATATGTCTGGTTCAATGGACATGTCTGGCATGAACATGTTCCTCACGACAGCATATAAGAACTATCCAGTTCTATTCGAGACGTTGAAGGCTGCAAACGGCGGTCAAGCTTTTGGCATTTTCTTCCTTATCTTTTTCGTCTCTTTTCTTACCAGGGGCTTCGAATTCCTCAAAAACTACTTGGAACAAAGAGTGTGGAACAACCCCAACTACCTCATTCCTCAACAGACAACCATTATTGAAAACTGCGAATGTGACGACGACTTTGATAAGTCAAATACCGAGAGTGCCATCGAGAGCAAGACTCCTACTGGTACTCACACTAGACTTTCGCTTGCAAACGTCTTGGTGAGAGACGTGATCAGATTGATTTTGGTTTTCGTTGTGGAGCTTTTCAGTTACGCCATGATGTTGGTGACGATGACCTTCTCGTTAGTGTACTTTTTTGCTGTGGTCACGGGTATGACTTTTGGTAGATTCTTTTTTGAGAGATTGAGTGACACTATGGGTATTCGCCCAGGTTCTAACAACTTCCAAGGACACCACTAGAGGATCGGCAATGCATAGAGTTTATTTCTAAAATACTTCATTAATCTTTCTGGCGAGCTCGTTGTACTTTGTTCTGTTGAAGGAGCTGGCATTGGACGATGCTAGCTTCTCACTGTAAACCAAACGCAAGAGGTTCAATATCTCCGTCTTGGTGAATCCCTCTCTGTTTTCCGTTACCTTTTGCATGAATTGGTGCTCACTCACAGTAAACATCTCAAAATACTTGGAGGCTTTGCTGAGATCAACCGACTTTTGTTGCCTCAGTACGCTTCTCAACATCTGCTGTAGAGTGAGAATATTCAATAAGATTCTCTTGATACCATTTCCGTTGGCTATCATGATGTTTTCGCTTCCCTGCAAGAATGCCTTATTGATAAAGCTCGGAAGGCCGGAAAAAACGCAGTCCCTTTCTTCAATGCTCAACATGTCATTGATCTTAGTACCAATGTAGTAGAGTTCCTTGTTGAACAGCGAGACAAATTGATCAGCATCGGCTGGCTCAGTTGGCAATACGAAATTGTCCTGGTACGACTTTCCAATGTAGTACAAAGCTTTCAATCTGACATCAAATCTCAACGCAATCAAAGAATTGTCACGGATACTTGCAAACATTTCGATAACACTGTCAAATTCGGAGACCTTCTCCAGACTGAGCGTCAAATATTCGTGCAGTGCTCTTTCTGACATTCCATAAGAAGAACGACCGTTCTCTAAGAAGGAATAATCGTATTTCAACTTTTCAATTTCCGATACCTTCTGATCGTCGGAGTTGTAAATTGAGTAGTTTGACTCCTTACGCATATTAGGTAACCATCCAAGAATCCAAGTTGCAGTTAGTAGGAAGTTGCAGACTTGATTGAACCAGTCGTCGTCGAAGAAATCCTCCTTAGTCAACTCAAAGATCTTTTCCGAGGATTCGGAATGGAAAAACATCACCTCGATCTCCTTGTCTACCAATTCCTTGCAGTTTTCTGGATTCTCATAATTCTGCAATATGCCACCAGTAATGTCCATCAAGGCTGGAATCCGCATCCATTTGTTAAGCTGCAGAACCAGCACTGTGTGGGACTCAAGACCAAACCTCATCTCTGTGATATCATGAGAGCCACCAGTCGACAAAAGCTCTCGAAAGGAGTCTTCGTAACACTTTGCAAACCTTTTGAGCAAGTGCAAAACTGTTTCACTGTAATCACGGCGGTATGCAAATGAAGTATTCATGGTGTGACATGCATGGGTGAAAATCTGCTTGAACTTGACTGCACTGAGGTAGATTTGATGTGTGGTAGTGTTTGACAGCTTTTGAAATACAACGGGATCGCTTATGACCACCGTTGACTGGTCGAATTCAATCAATACCTTGGTGGAATCGGACGGAATATGCGAATATTTTTCCCCGCCCATGCTTTCATTTAATGACCGGTTGAGCTCTTCCTGTAATTTCTTTAAGAATGAGCTCTTCATAAATTCGTAGAAATATTGGTATGCGATCATGCTAGTACCTTTATTTTTGTCGAAATCGGTGAATAGTTGATGAGACCCAGCCGTGAATATAAGAAGAAATTCTAGAATTATTCTCATGTTGAATATATTCTTTGGCACAAGAATCTCCACCAATGTATTGTAGCGCTCACTAGAGATAAATGGCGATGATTCGTTACCGCTTGATTTTTGGGTGCTAATGGTGAATCCGGGAAACATCTCATCAAGAACATGGTTCAACTTCTCGGAACTGGTTGATGACTCATAGGAAACATCATCGAAGTTAAATACCTTGTTCTTAGCCAGTTGAATCTTACCTGCAGCGTATCCATGGTCGCCTTTTGCTTGAGCTAGTTCATCATCTTCGAAAATGTAGCTTAAAGTGAAATTGTTAATTTCTTTCTTCAAGATCTCCCACACGTTCTTAAAGTCGTAAGTGGTAGATGATACATCACCTGCAGAATTTCTTGCTGTAGGGCTCGACAAATTGCGGCCCGATTGAATCAACTGCACAACCTCACAAACAATCTTGTGTTTCAGCAAGACAACAAGACACTTAATGAAAAATGTTCCAAATAAGTCTTGCAAAATTGGTACAGAAGCATCGCTAAACGTTTGCCCGCTTAGCTTGTCGTAAGCTGTGGCCTTCTCAAAAGATTGTACCTTGGCAATTCTGGCCAAATGGGCATAGTTTTTCAGCTTGATCTCTGCGGTGGTTTGGTTAATTAGGGAATGTAGTTCCAGCTGTACAGTGGTTGCGAGAATCTCCAATATTGGCTCGAGACGGTTCAATTTGGACGCCGTACTCAACAACATGTACATATAGTAGAGGGATTCGGTCGCCGGATTCAGTGCCGATTCAAGAAGAATTGAATAGTCGATTTTGTTGTCGTGCTTGGAGTAATGTGCATGCAATTTTGGAAGTTGGGACTCGAGGAAGAACTTTATCGGATCTGAGAAACATTCAGTGATTTCCTGAATATCCAAGTTGGCCGAGTTATAAATATACTGTTCCAACGTTGTCAGCTGGCCAAGCAACCTTCTAAATGATGCAATCTGGGGCTTGTTGGAGTCGATCAAGACGCTCCACGAATCCTTACCCTGGCCGATGAGAGGAATGTTTTTGAGGTAAATCTCATTCTTCAACTCCTCTACGATCATATCATAGAGATTGTTGGACTGCATTTCAAGGTAGACTTGAGTAGCATTCATGGCAGACAAAGACCACAAATTGTACTTGGCCGCCGTCTTGTATCCCTCCGCGATGACATCATAAACCTCATGGATTCTCTTCTCGGTGATTAATTTGTCAATCTGCTCCGGTAAGTTATGCAATTCCTCCATGGCATCCAAGATCTCAATCATCTCCGCGTACTTGGTAGAACTATTATCCAAATCTTTGAGATAGGCGGACCGATCCTTCATGTCTCGCGTACTTGTATCTATCAAGGTTTTGATGTGGGTGGAGTCTTCCTGGGACTTCTTAGCAATGGAGAGAAGCAAATGGTACAGACCAACACTGTTATTGAATGTATCGTGGTTTTCCACCACTGCTGCGCGTAGCGACTCGGCTGTATTCTGGCACAACTCGTCAAACTCATCTTTGCGATGAGCCAAACCGACAGATGTGTCGTCTAGGAACGCAATTGCCATTTCTAGCGGTGTCATTTCTCCCTGTACTAGCTGGGGCCAATCGTACCGTACATCTTTGTAGACAGAACGAAGGTCTGCGAGAGACTGTTGAGTCTTCTTTTCGTCATCTTTCGACACATTGCCGTTGAACGACATGCTGACCGCACGGTGCCGATTACCCATGGTTAATGTGGGTTTCAATACTGGAGTAACTACAGTTGCGTCTTGGACGAGTAGTGGGGGTACGGGTGTACGGAGTAGGCGGAGACTTGAAGATAGAAAATGGAAATCCGGAGACCTTTCTTTTTACCTAGATTGTATGAGAGCACAGAGTATCATGGTGTCTAAGTATTTTATTGGCTTTATTTTTTGTAATTATTATTTGCTTGAGTTTTTCATGTTTTGTGGTGAGTTTGTAGATCGTAGGAAGTGATTCGCAATATTTAACATTTACTTAAGTAGGAATGTAAAACTGTTGCAGGGACCGTCAGTCATTTGATTGAAACAATCAAAACGAAGCAAATAAGAAAACACAAATGATTGATATGACGAATATGGATTTACAACTATCACAAATAAATATTCTGAAAACTCAGAACATTTGGTTATCTCTCCTAGTAAGCATGTCCCATGTTTTGGATGTATAGATGCAGAACGTAAACTTGACCAGATCAAGACACCGAGTCCATGGAGATCATCGAGCTACTGAGCGAGCCCAGTTGCAGCTCACTGCCTTTGAAACGCGATAGAAGCCACAGAGAAGTCATTCTGTAAGTTCATTTTGGATTATTTTATTCTCAGCCACTACTAACGAATCAGTATATCCGATGATTCTGAAGTTCAGACCCAAAAGCATCTACAAGAGTCTAAGGAGGAAGAGAAGATCAGTTCAAATGCAGAAAAGTCCGATGTGCTCTCTGAGTCTGCCCCGTCAAATAGAAAACATCCGTCTCCTGTAACGAAGAAGAAAACTAGCATACTTGATATGAGCTGGCTCACCAGCTCGGAAGACGATGCGTTCTTCCGAGATCTACTAGTAAGTACCAGCCAGAAATCAAGCATGAAGCCTCCCTGCCTCCGAAAGCAAGTCCTCAATTCTTCTCCCACACTTGAGCGAGTGACCAAACTGGATTTCATTACACCTTCATCCACTTCGCTATTACTGGACTTGTCATACGCAAACGAGGGGAGCCAGCGCATCCAGAGAGATCAGGATCTCCACAGAAGTCTAAAAAGAACCAAATATCCGTCTTCCAAGGAATTTTCAGATCCAATCAGCAGCTCATCGGTCGCCTCTTCGCCCCCTCCAGCACCAAAGGTCAACAAGAAAAAATCGGCAAAGAAGAAATCCAAAGACGGCTTCAAAGAAAAAGAATGGCGCAGAGCAAACAAGTTGAGACGGACCAGAGACGAGATTTTCAAGGAGATGATCGTGGAAGTTGCACTCTGTCTTGACAGCAAATTCTCTTGTGATCAGTTCAAAGAGAGCTTCTCGAACTCCATAGTACGAAGAACAAATTTGGATATCCCGCAATTTTCATGGAAACGAAGAGTCACTGCTAACTATAATGCTGAACAAGATGTTTTTGTACCGTGTGAACCTAAAGAAATATCGGAGAGGGTCCTTGCTCTTTACTATGAGCCTCAGGATCTCATGGAGAGAATACAGAATAGAAGTTTGGAAATGCAAATCCAGACGGCGCTTCGAAGGGCAAAAGTCGAAGATCCCTTTATCAATTACCACTTGGTCATTCTAGTGCCGTGCTTCAAAGAGTACCTTCGAAAACTTCAAGCTGCCGAGGACAAAAGGTATCGAGAGCAGATGTTGCAGAAAATGAACATGACTACTGGTCGGAGAAGTGCGGATGATTCCAATTCGATAAGTGCGAGTGAGGCTCAAAGATTGCTTATAGAGACCGAGGTGTCATTGGGTGTGAATATCTTCTTGACCAGATCATTTGAGGAAACGATCGATTGGCTCACGAGCTTCACATACACGATTGGGAATTCTTTGTACGACAAGCATGAACGGAACCCTGAGTTTGCCAACTTTGGCGAGACTAGACTGGGCAGCGACCGCAAGAGTACCTTTGTCGAAATGATGAAAAAATTCAACTTGATGTCGAAAATGAAGGCAGAAAAACTCTACGAGTTCTACACCTCGCCCGCCAGCCTCTACAAGCGATTCAGCAACAAGGATAATTTGGGTACGGTCAACGGGAAAACCATTGTCCCGCCTACAGTCAACTCGGCCATGAGGAGGTTCTTCACCGCTACAGACCCGGGGCAGGTGATTAATGACTAAATAATGTGTATTAGGTGCAATCGTTACGAATAAAATTGGCAGTGATGAATCTGCTAGAGATGGTTAGTAATGCAAAGAGGGAAGAAAGAAATGACATAAATGAGCCACCTAGGAAGAAGCTACTTGCCTTGCTGTGTCAAAGTCGTCGCGAGAGAGCTGGTCTTTCAAGTGTTCGATGGAGTCCAAGCTGGCAGCCAACTGAGAAATCTCCTGAGGAGTGAAATCGAACTTCAACTGGTTCAACTGGGTGAGAACATTAAGAGCTTTGTCGATGCAGCCGACGTTGCCATCTTTAGAGAGCACCGCCACGAGCTGCTCCACCAACTTATCTGAGTGGATGTGTTTTCTCTTTTCGTCGTCCAAGCCGGTCGATAACACGGCCGAAAGAAGGGAAAGCTTGCGCAACAACGTCCGGTGATCGGAGGTTTGCAACTTGAGTGCCTCGAGACCGCCAAGCTTGACAAACTCGTCTGTGCCCTGCGGGAAGTTTCTCACCAAGCTGGCCATGGCAAAGAGCGACTTCAACACTAGCAGACTTGGGGTGGCAGGGTCCCGAGCCAACTGCACGAGCTTTGCCAAACCATTCTCCTTGGCGAGGAACGCCGTCTGGGAGTCTGGATTATTCTGAGTAGCAATGCCTACGATGGACGCAGCTAAAACCTGAAACTCCACATTGGAACTCAGCAATTGGGCAATGACTGCGGGCCAAAGTTTCATGTTCTCGATGTTGTTTGCATTGTCCAAGTTTTCGATCAACATCTCAAAGTTCTCCAACGCCACTAGCTTATCGTCGTCGCTAGCATCTGGGTTCTCCACCACGGAGATTGCCTGTTTCATGAGTGCGGCCTCATCAGGAGCACCGAAGAGTTGTTCAAGCATTTTCGGGTCGGGCTGGCCGATTCTGTCCATGGCCTCCTTGTCACCGCTCTGCTGAGCAATAGACCACTGTAATAATTTCTCCATTGTCGATTGTGTGAGAGTAAGCTTATGGGATAATAGATATAGGCAGCGATGGGTGTGTCTGCAGGCCGTTCCAGAAGATTCGGGAAGTGTCGAGACCAATGACGTTGGCACGCCTTGTAAGCTCATAGTGCGCAGTGGTGGTTATATGCGCCAGGCCGGGTAAACGTCCGCCAGGCCGGTCCGGGGTAGAAGGAGAAGGAAATTGATGGAGCAATTGGGGATAAATTGGGGTTAATTGAGAGTACAAGAGCTCAATTGAGAGTTTATTTGAGAGTCCAATTGAGAAGAAGAACGAGAACCTAAGAAGGAGAAGCTAAAAAATGCCATCCGAGTATCAAATGGACAATCCGGTTCCATGTGCACCCGGACATTGTCTACCTATAATTTAGTAATTAATCGAGCATTGAACACCAGTGATAACCTCTATAATCGAATTGGTCATGGCCCGATGTCTCTTGACGCAATGGCACTCAAAGCCGTCATTTCAAACAAAAGTGCTCCACAAGTCTCCTGACTGAGTGGTGTCATAACTCAGGTGACGGATCAAGGTAAGCCGTAGGGAAAGAAGTCCGAGACACAGGAAAGGTGCCCCGATTGCGCGACTATATAAGGTGGCAGAGGTCCCACCAATAGTCGCGTTGTCTACACTATAGCACCTGCTTATATTAGAATTGTCATGTCGTTGTCAAAGAAATTGTCTGTCAAAGACTTGGATGTCACCAATAAGAGAGTCTTCATCAGAGTCGACTTTAACGTCCCACTCGATGGTACCACCATCACCAACAACCAGAGAATTGTTGCTGCCTTGCCAACCATCAAGTATGTGTTGGAGCACAAGCCAAAGGCTGTGATCTTGGCTTCCCACTTGGGTAGACCAAACGGTGAGAGAGTCGAGAAGTACTCTTTGGCCCCAGTCGCTAAGGAATTGCTGTCGTTGTTGCCAAACGAGAAGGTGACTTTCTTGGACGACTGTGTCGGCCCTGAGGTTGAGAAGGCTGTCAGCTCTGGCTCCGACGGCGAGATCTTCTTGTTGGAGAACTTGCGTTTCCACATCGAGGAGGAGGGATCCAGAAAGGTTGACGGCAAGAAGGAGAAGGCTTCTCCAGAAGCTGTCGAGAAGTTCAGAAAGGGCTTGACCGCTTTGGCTGATGTCTACGTCAACGATGCCTTTGGAACCGCCCACAGAGCCCACTCTTCCGTGGTTGGTTTCGAGTCCGACAAGAAGGCTGCCGGTTTCTTGATGGCCAAGGAATTGGAGTTCTTTGCCAAGGCCTTGGAGAACCCAGTCAGACCATTCTTGGCTATCTTGGGTGGTGCTAAGGTGTCCGACAAGATCCAATTGATCGACAACTTGTTGGACAAGGTCGACATCTTGATTGTCGGTGGTGGTATGTCCTTCACCTTCAAGAAGGTGTTGGACAAGATGCCAATTGGTGACTCCCTTTTCGACGAGGCCGGTGCCGCCAATGTTGAGCACTTGGTTGCTAAGGCTAAGAAGAACGGTGTCGAGCTTGTCTTGCCAGTCGACTTTGTCACCGCTGACAAGTTCGACAAGAACGCTAAGACCGGTTTGGCCACCCAGGAGGAAGGTATCCCAGATGGCTGGATGGGTCTTGACGCTGGTCCAAAGTCCATCAAGCTCTTCCAGGACGCTGTTGCTAAGGCCAAGACCATTGTTTGGAACGGTCCACCAGGTGTGTTCGAGTTTGACGCTTTCGCTACCGGTACCAAGGCTGTTTTGGATGCTGCTGTTGCCTCCGCTGAGGCTGGTAACACCGTCATCATTGGTGGTGGTGACACTGCCACCGTTGCCAAGAAGTACGGTGTTGTCGACAAGTTGTCCCACGTCTCTACTGGTGGTGGTGCTTCCTTGGAGTTATTGGAAGGTAAGGACTTGCCAGGAGTTGTTGCCATCTCCGAAAAGTAAGTGTATGAGCAAATTTGATATTTGTTTGTATATAATAAGAAACGATAAATATTTGGATTCACATATGTAGTCTAAAGCTTTGATGCTCCACTCATGACCTGGGCCCATGCTTCCTCTGTCAACTCCTCGTAGTGGTCTTTGTTCAACCAGTAGATGAGGTCCTTACCTTCTTCGCCCTTAGGCAACTTTTGGTTCTTGAACTGGTTCTTTGGAACTTTGTGGTTATGGGAAGCCTGGATGGAGTTGGCTCCAATCTTGATGAATTGCGGAATTGCATACTTTGGCAATGTTGAATTGCAATGAGCATAAACCTTGTCCAACACCTCTCGATCACTTAAGCCATCAAGAGGGTCGATAACGGCAAAGCCAGCCCTGCCCTCATGGTTGGGTACACGTACGCCCACCACAACACTCTGTTTGATGGCCTTCGAGCCCATGACCTCATTCTCCACCTCAGTGGCAGATACGTTCTCAGATTTCCAACGGAAAGTGTCACCCAATCTGTCCACGAAGTAAAGTAGACCGTCCTCGTCCAATTTCAACAAGTCCCCGCTTCTGAACCAGGCATCACCCTTCTTGAAAACATCTCTGACGATCTTCTCATTCGTAGCAGACTTGTTACCATAGTAACCTTGGAACGATTGCTCGACATTGTTGGCATTCAAAATCTTCATTAATAACTCGCCAGGTTGGTCGTTGTCGACCTTCACGCAGAAACCTGACTCGGGGTCTCTCCAGATTTCGTTTTCATCCTCAGGGTCCATCTTGACCAAAGCCTGGGAAATTCCCAAGATGGATGTGATCAACTTACCGTACTTACGACAAGCGCCAACACCGTAGTCACCAAACTGAATGTTGGTGGTTGCGATTGGAGATTCAGTCGACGCATAGAACTCACCGACTCCACTAATGTGGAAACGTGACTTGAACTCCCTCCAAATGTCACGGCGCAATCCGTTACCGTAAGCAATTTGTACTTCGTGTTTCTTCATGTCAGGGTGGTCCTTGGCGTTCAACAAGTAACGACAGACCTCACCCACGTACTGGATATGAGTGGCTTTGACCAATTTGGCCTGGGTCCAAAAGGTGGAAGCGGAGAATTTTTGGCAGATACTCACAGTTCCTCCTGCCAGAAGAGTCGGACATACACCAAGCATGGCGGCCGTGGAGTGATACAAAGGCATGGCAGTCATGACATTTGACTTGTGGCCTAACTTCATGATGGTTCCAAAGAACGCACCTGCCATGAAAGCTTTTCTCCACGACATGATGGCCGACTTCGGGAGACCAGTGGTTCCGGATGTGTAAATCAACGCACAGCAAGACGAAGGCACATCCTCGGGTCTTCTGGTGCTGTCTGGAGCTCTATATTGAGGATTCCTGGAGTCTAACAAAACATTGAGCAACTCGGGCTCGTTGATGTAGCGCAATCTGACGTGGGGCAATTCCTTGTTGATTTTGGCTTCAGTGTCGCTGATTGGCTGTGCGCAATCGGGGTCAATGAACACCTGGCTCACGCCGGCAATTTTGAGACAGTGCACCAAAGGTTTGTCCTTGGTGTTGTAGTTCAAAAAAGCGGGCAAGGCACCAATGTTCCACAAGGCAAGCCAGATGATGACGAACAAGGGCTTGTTCATACAGTCGACACCAATGGTGTCCTTGGAGGTGACGCCATAGTCATTCTTCAAGATGTAACTGAATCTGAGAACCATGGCGTACAATTCCTCGTAGGTGTATGACTCCAAGCTAAACTGGTCGTCGTAGATTGGGAAACCCTCAGCGTCGTTCTTGATGGGCGGGGGGTTCGCCTTGGGGCGCGGGAACACCACAGCGCGATTCTTTGGGTATTTTTTGGCCGCATTTTCGAACTGGTACCAGTAGCTAGCCCGGCCCCGAGATACGTTGTAGTAGTAAGGAATGACTTTCCCTACAACATTCTTAATCAAGGAGAGATCGTCTTTAACGTGGTACTTTGCATCGAGCAATTGGGAGCCCACAACGGCAGCAGTGGCCAACTCTAATCCAGACATGGGGAGAAGTAAATATGTGGGGTACGCAATATTGTCAGCTGGCTGAGCGTACTATATATACTTTTGTATGGTGAGGTGATCCTTCATAGATCTCCGCAGTACTATCTTGTGCATGTGGACCGGGCGACCTCGGATCGACTCGCAGCATCTGAAAATCATAATTGGGGGCCATATTTTATCATTTCTTCTGTGTTCATTGTTGGGAAGTAAAAAGGAGACGGTTGTCCTTCTGAAGACACTGTATTAGGCGTTTCGGACCAAGCGACGGTTCTAGTGGATGATCACTACGTACATCCCAGTGCTTATCAGGTGCGAGGAAGAGTCCGCAACTTGCATTGAACAATGCATTCGCAGGGGAAAGTTGGTTAGTAGCTAGACACCAGTTGCTTCCTGAACAGGTTAAAGGGAAGAAAGGAAGCAGTTGAAAGTCAATATTGAGGAAATTAGGCTGCTTGTACGGAAAGGCATGTTGAAAGTTGAAAGTTGAAAGTTGAAAGTTTTAGATGTTTTAACTGATGGGCCGTAGTTTTCGTATCCTTTGCCCGACAACTGGGAGTGATTTAGCTCCTCGTAAATGGACCTCACGGGCCCAGAAATAATGTCTTCCAGCTATCGGAACAGTTGCCGTGCCCTAGGTGCCATTAGAGCGATGTCGTCCGTACTAACTTTCAAAGCCGCATTCGACGTAGTCCGAAACGCCGTTAACTTTGTCCAATCTCGCGACTTCGCTGCGTTGCTCTCTATCGCACAGACTTCAAGGGCTCTTCTAACCAATCCAACCAATGCAAATAGCAGATTACTTTGAGTATACATTTTGAGCAGTAAGACGTCAGTGGATATGCGGTTTCATCTATAATAATGCAACGTAGA
The DNA here is from genome assembly GCA_030566995.1 of Sungouiella tsuchiyae. Taxonomy (NCBI): domain Eukaryota; kingdom Fungi; phylum Ascomycota; class Pichiomycetes; order Serinales; family Metschnikowiaceae; genus Sungouiella; species Sungouiella tsuchiyae. The sequence continues at coordinate 51,528 of JAJLRO010000003.1, read as the reverse complement.
TAGATGCATTTTTGCCTCTTTTGCAAATTGCGGTCATTTCTTTCGCCAAATGGGGAATAGTTATTTCGGTGAATGTTACTGAGTACAAGTAAAAGGCAGCCAAGCGATGAGTCGAGTTGGCATTCACACGATCAGAAAGACAAGTAATGCAGAGATTAGCAAACAAACTCCATTCGTGCAAGAAAGCACCACCGACAGATACTAAATGCTGTAACTCCCGTGCATGTGGGGAGTGACGTTTCCTTGCCAAGGCATGGAGTGACGAATAAGTTCCAATGCTCCCAAGCGGAGCACGACGCAAGTTACAAGCATATCTTGCAAATCGGGGCTTTAACACGCGAAAGCCAGCAAGCAAAACTCAATAAGATTCCTGGAATTAGAGTATACTCGATAGCTTACACCCAAACGAAGAAGCTTGTATATTCCGAGATTCTTGCTCCCTATTTCCATCAGGCCCAAAAGAACTAAACTAAACCACCGTATTGCCCGGGGTAGACAGCTGCGGCAAGGAGCATCTATACGATAAAAACTGGACAGGAAAAGCTTGTGGGGTAGATTTAAGAAGCGGTCGAAAGTCCATGAGAACTTCTACGAGTACCGTCTATGGATGCTCAAGGAGGGTCCAATGGATGAAATCATATAAAGATAGTGAGATAGACTTCCTTCAAACGAGGGCAGTAATATCAACATTCGTAGGTAGTAGACTCAATGACCAGTTGGATTGCAGATACTCTCGCACTGGCTTCCTTGTGTCTCTTGAGCCGTGGGTATTCCACGCAATTTAGTTGTGGCCAACTCAGTGGGTATTTGCCTGCAAGGGTGTAGTTAAGTTGGAGCCGATATTCATTTCGGAAGGTTTCACAGCAATTTAAGCTATGCATGCTTCCACTTGTGTGTGATTTTGGTTTGACGCTGTTCAGCCATGCTCAGAAAATCCTTGCAGCTAAAAAGAGTGGTTACAATAACTTAGAAAATACATAGTATATGTCACGATAGCTTCTTGGGGAAAAAGCACGGATTTTGAGTAGAACGGCCCGATCACTCTGGATATTATGAGGTTGAAGTTTTTCGCAGCCATTTGTCACCACTCACTTCCCACAATAGACAAGACTCTACCACTACGAATCAGTACTCACACAAGTGCGTGTATCGAGTCTCTTTCGCACACAAATTGCATTACAACTCTCCACCCACACTCTGCTATATCATAATTTGACTCCGACCCAATTGTCCTCCATCGTAGCCCATAATTATCGTTTGATTTCCAATCTATCTCGTCATGCAGGAGACCACACCACTTAAGATTTCACCGCAGACGACGAAAACGGCCCACCCCGGATGTTTTGTAGGTCAGGATTCTACTTCACTAAAAACACCAGCGTGTTGGAAATTCTCTCCCGGGCGAAAGCTTCCCGGTTGAGCCTCGGCAGACCCCGCCCTACGCCCATCGCCAGGATCTTGCAGAATTTCAGGTTGACTAGAAACTTCTCATCTACTGCCTATGCTGCAAGCTCTCCAGCTAACCAAGCCACCTCGGAGGCCGTTAGAGGCATGTTGAAGACTAAAACGCTTCCTCCCGTAGTGTCCAGCAAAGTTACGGGCTACTGGTTGGTGTGTACGTCCGGGTTGATCTTCGGTATCGTTGTGATCGGAGGGTTGACCAGATTGACCGAATCGGGCTTGTCAATCACCGAGTGGAAGCCCGTCACCGGTGCTATTCCACCATTGAACGAACAAGAATGGCAAGAAGAGTTCGACAAGTACAAGGAATCGCCTGAATTCAAGCAGTTGAACTCTCATATCACTTTGGAAGAGTTCAAGTTCATCTTTTCTATGGAATGGGGCCACAGACTCCTCGGTCGCTGCATCGGCATGTTCTTCATTTTACCTGCCATCTACTTTTGGAAGACAAAGAAGTTTAGCCCTCATGTCACCAGAAGAGTCGTGGGTCTCACGGGATTGCTTGGCTTGCAAGGTGCCATAGGCTGGTGGATGGTTAAGTCCGGATTGGACGAGGAACAACTAGCAGAGAGAAAATCGAAGCCAACTGTGTCCCCATACAGATTGACCGCTCACTTGGGTGCTGCATTCTTGATGTACTTGGGGGTGTTGTGGACTGCTTTTGAGATCTTCCAGGAAAACAACTTGATCAAGACAATGAAGTCAAACCCAGACAAGGTCACCCTGCTACTCGCCAAATTGAACAGCCCTGCTTTGAACAAGACGAGGAAAATCAGCACAGGTCTCTTGGCCCTTACTTTCCTCACTGCTATGAGTGGAGGTATGGTTGCAGGCTTAGATGCTGGTTTGATCTATAACACATTCCCTCACATGGGAGAGGACTACGTGCCTTCGTATAACGAGCTTATGTCTCCTGTTTTCGCGAGAAAAGAAGACTTGTCTGACTTGTGGTGGAGAAATCTCTTGGAGAACCCCACCACCGTGCAGCTTATTCACAGAATCTTTGCTACCACTACGTTCTTTGCCGTTCTTGCTACTCAAATTTACGTGAAAAAGAACTTGAATGTGATTCCTGCCCTGGCTAAGAAAAGATTCCACGGTGTCATGGGGTTAGTATGTCTTCAAGTTGCTTTGGGTATATCCACCTTGATTTACTTGGTGCCTATTCCATTGGCTGCTGCTCACCAGGCAGGTGCGTTGGCTTTGCTTACCAGTTCTTTGGCTTTTGCTGCTGCCGTGAAAAGACCAAGACCTCAAACCGTCCGCTACGTCAGCAAATTGATGAAGGAGCAATTGTTGAAGACAAAATAAGATAGCATCTTCTTGTAAATAGCCTTATTTCTGTATATATTACAAACAATGACTTACCATATACGCTTGCTGGACATCTCGTACCTGTGCACATTACCGAGATCATCGTCCCAGGGTTCTGCTTTAATAGGTGACGCGATCCGTCTCTGCTTCACTTGCTCGTTTCGCTTCTCCTCAGGCGTTGGTGGGACTTGCTCACCCCAATCGTAGAGGTAAGACCGAGTCTTTGGGTTGATGCTCGACAATTCTGTGTTGGGTACTCCGGGAATGAACGAGGAAGCAATCTCTGTCTCGGACTCCAAGATCGACCTACGCCGCAATTGAAAGTCTAAAGACCCGTCAGAGTTTTCATCAACACCGTATGAACTCTCGAAGCTCATGTCTTGAGTGGAAAGCTTGGGTAATGTGTGAAGCAGAATCTCAGAAGAACTTGGAGAAATAGGAAGATCAACAGATGAATTTGCATCCTCATTGGCTTCGAATGGTGGATTTAGCGGCCACGTCGGAGAATCCCTCTGAGCTGGTGCTTCCACCTTTGAATCAGTCACTTTCAATTGCGCCTGATATGCGTCACGGTTACGCTTGATACGTCTAGCCCACTTGAGAAGCCACAAGCTCAAGAGCAATCTGAATACAAGAGCGGCGATAAAAGCCAAACTTATTAATGCCAAACTGGCCAATACAACGCCAACGGTGGCAGTGGAAGGCAAAAACACCATCAGCAAGTCTCGAGACGTCATGCTCAAGAAACAAATGCAGAGAGGCATTACAGGTAATCCAATACGTTTTGTCACAAGTACATGGTCGGAGGTCTCATGCAGCGTTGATGGCTTTGAGTTTTCAGAGAAGATCTCCATGAAATCTCGGCTCAAGACGAAAAGAAAGTTGTCGTAAGCTCTGGGTCTAATTCTGTTAAACTTGTTGATGAAACAGTGCTTTACCCAGTCCACAAAGATTTCACTGCCTAGTACCACAACCGTCGGACCGAATATGACCCCGATCCATTTGTTCCACGAGTTCCAACTATCAGGAATGAGACCCAATTGGGTTCTACCCAACTGAAAAATGTTCCGCAAAGCTATCACCGCCAACATGATCGTCAACTGAAACCGCTCCGTCAAGTCAGACATTGTGATCTGGAACAATCCTTCCCTTTCGAATTTTTTGAACACAGCACCTTTGAGCTCTGCAAACTGATTGGATAGAAGAAGCGTGAGCAATGCATTTGAGTAGGAATTGGCCGCCACATGCAACGAGACGGTCTGGTAGATGAGAACATATGAATGACAACAAGAGTATAATAATGCAAGTGAGAAGAACAAAAGGAGTTTGGTGATGTTCCGAGGACTTCTGTCAGTGATGGGTATCGCTAGGAGCACCACAAGAATTTCTTGGCCAATCGATGAAAGAAGTTTATCAGTAACCTCTAAAAGCCCATACATGACATAAAGCTTGATATGTGCCTGGCCACGAATGTCATGGTATAGTCTAGAAACCTCGAGTGACGGGCTGCCGAGAATGTATACACTGATGACGATGAGAATAAGAGTTGTCAAATCGCGCTTGACAAACCGAAACTTCGATGCAATTATGTTGAACAGGCGATTTGCGGGCTGGAAGAGGTCTGTGATGGTACGGTAGCTGACAATGCAGATTTTCAATGGAACCAACGTGAACAAGGTTAGAAACGAATTGAAACACACCAAGAGCCCGAAAATCATGAACATCTCTAGATGAATGGGGATCTTGCCCATGCTGACAATCAGCTCGTAAGCTCTTTTCTCCTCTTCGACCTCCGCAGCAGACCGATGCTTGGAGGCCCCTGGAAGGTTAAGCTCAAGTAGCAACAATCGAAACAACGAGATCAAGCGGCCTTTCTTATGATTAGTCTTGGGAATATTAGACACAGAGCCATGGTTGATGAGGTTCAAGAATCCGCTGGTTGTGGACGATCGTGATCTAATGGGATTGATGTCATGGTTAGATATCGTCAGCATAGTGCTTTCTAGCGAGTCTTCGCTGCCATTGGGAACAGAAAGCGTCGACCTTATATCAAGGATATCCCGGGAGCTACCGGAGGGAATGGTATCCATTGGCCAGATATGGTGGTGGCTGGTAGTAAATTAGATTTATGGTCGTAATCGTGAATTGCAGGACGTCGCATGTCATCGGTTTTAGATAGAAGGCATATGGAGCGGAGTTTGAGGAGACAGTATTTGAAGGTATGCTAAAGAGCGTGAAAATAGCAGATTGTAGAAATTTGGGATTATTAACAATTGGTAATTAGACCGAAACAGCTTCGGCGTTTTATGAAACACGCTGTTTTTTCCTGTCCCAGTACTCTTGTGCTTCCTTGGTGAACTTGAAGGCAGGATGCAATGAGGTAATACTTTCGATGTTGCAACCATTAAGGAGAAGGAGCTCGGAAATCACAAAATAGTCCTTAGAATCTCCGCTTACATCCAACTTCACAGCTTTTCGAAGCGAGTATTCGAATAAGCTTATTATTGTAGGCTCGATGTCGTGCGTAGAAGAGCCTACTTGAAGACGCAAGTTCGGATCAGCTCCACAATTGAGACCCTTTATCACTCCAGGAATGTCGATCTTGCGTACTGATCTAACAAGCAATGAATCCGCGTCATTAACTGGCCCCATGAACGCTTTTTCAATATACTTATTCTTGATGAACGAAAGTCTATCTTCGTCCTTGGAATCAGGCGCAATAGACTCCTCAGTATCTTGGAGGTATTCGTTGACATGGTCGTTGTTGACATACTCAAGTAATACTAGCACTTCGTCAGTAAAATTATCCAACTTGAGCGACCGAATCTTTGATACATGCGAACCCATGTTTCTATGACAGGAGGAACATTGAACACATACAGCAACAAGAATGTTACTCGATACCCATTCTACGGTATCTTTTGAGCCGCAGTCCGCACAAGAGTTATTACGAGCTCCTTCGACGGATCTTACCAACTCCAAACAGTCAGCATCGACGTCTGGATTGCGAGAAGTAGAAATGACGGAAATTGGTGATCCCGGACGAATCATCTCAGTGGGAGACAACAACTGAGGCTTCAGCGGCTCATGCAGAGTCTTGAGCTTTCTTGGATTCCTGGCTGACTTATCGATAAGATTCAGGGTGACTTGTCCAGCATTGTAAAGTGATTTCATCCACTTGTTTCTCTCATCATTGTTCATGGCTTGGAAAACGTGCTTTTGGTTCTGCGAGGTTATAATCTCGAAGCAGTATTGTCTCTTTTCATAATTTGTAGCCTTGATGTTTGATAAAGCAATATCGATTGGCTTGTTGATTGGCAGTCGTCCCTTTCGCCAGTCCGAGAATTCCATCAATTGGCCGTCTCGCAATACCACCCATTCCTTATGCCATCCAGGTTTTCCTTTTCCACCAAGAGCGTATAAGATTCCAGACATTTGACCAGTTTCCTCAGGACCACTATTTTCGGCAGAATCTTGAGTAGGACTTGAGAACACTAAATCAAGAGTGGCGGTTGTGTTGTCCGCGGTTGATAGCTCGCCATTTCCTTGAGCAATATTGGTGTCCTCGGATTTCAAAGAAGTGAGAGAGTTAGATGATATTAAGCTGGTCAATTCCTCGTTCGTTCGACAAGACTCAATTAATTGACGGAATTGCAATTTCTCGCTGTTAAATCGAGACAAACTATTAAGAAAGAGTTTGTCGTCCTCATTCAACAAGGTCTGACTCGTTTTCGTATCATTATAAGTTTGGAAGTCAAAGACACCGCTGTTTTTCACTCTGAGGTTGGAAAACTTCAAAATGTTCTCCAAAGTCTGGTTGAAGTATTGATTATTTGTTGTCAAATTCAATGTGTTCAAGTAATCGAACTTAGAAAGTTCGAATGCTTTTCTCTTGAATAAAAGTTTCAGCTGCGGCCTGTCCTTTTCGTTTGACAAGTATTTATTGAGCCATTCATAGTACTCTTTAGAGTTCTTTTCGAACACCTTCTTGCTTGACAACTCGCCCTCGCTTGAAATGATGGAATTGAAATTACCGATGATTTTCTGGAGAGACGAAACGTTGAGAACCTTCTTTAGTAGCATTCCCACGTTCTTCTCGATGGGTCCAAACATCAAATGGAACTGCCTAGCTAGACGCTTTGTGATATTGAGTTTTCGAAGCAAAGGATTAAATTGCATTTCAAGGATGGACTCAAGGAGCTCAGTAATCTTGGTCAGGGAGGCCATGATCCTTCGTAGACTGGATTCCATTAAGCGTGCCTCGTCTTGAAGTGACACCAAAGTTTTCTTGAGCTTAGGCTGCTGCTGCTCATACTTGTTTAGCACTGAGCGAAACTCGGGACCGTCTTCTATGTTGAAATTGTACGCTTCTCGAAGCTCTGGTAATGTGAACGACGAAGCTGAGTTTTCTGGTGCCTCCGTCTTGAACGTCGGCACAACATTAAATTGAGGCGAAGAATTTGGGTTCAGAGGGGACCCTTCTATCCAGATTTGGAAAGAAAGCAACAGTTGGAACCCCAGAGGAGTCTTTTCCCAGAGAAATACATTGAGTGTCTGATTCGAAAGTGCTCTACTGCCGTAGGAATCATTGACTACCACAATTTCAGGACCATCGCTCAGCACAAGTTTGGACATAGATATCTCAGACACATGTCTGTCTTTCGCACCAAAATTCTCCAGAAGTAAGTATTCCTCTAAAACAGCCAAATCGTTGTCGTCGCCGTGTGTTTTGAGTATTATTAGTGAGTTTCCCCGATCTTGCGTAGTCTGTGTTAACGTCAACTGCAACTTTAGCTTGTGGAACTCCGACAGAACGCTTAACAAAAGCGGGCTTCTATCTGACTGGTTACTAACAAAGCTCAACCGGCCTTCCACAGGTGCTTTTGTCTCGGTGTAGAACTGTTCGATTGAATTGCATATTCCGTCATCGATACCAAGAACGTACCGGCAGCTGTCATCATCATTGGTGAGAATGAGTGCCGACAATTGGGTTTTGCTACTCTCTGCTACCCTATATGGGAATGCAAGAGCACATACAGAAGGTTGTGCCATTGAGGGGCCGATAAGAAATGAAGTTTCAGACCGTTAGTATATCTGAGATTGTGTGCAGTACGATTGGCTATCGACTTGAAGCGGTAGTAGCAGCTACTGAAGATTGTTGGTATGTTATTATAAACTTGAATTTGGAATGGAGAAAATGACAATTGAAGTTGATGGATGAAGAGAACTTAGGCTCACTTAGGTATTTGGGTACGTATTCTCATTTTCTGGCAGATCAGATTAGATTGACCACCTGTGCGAAACGTCGTCTTTACATTTACAGTTGCAACAGATTACACCACAATAAGTGTTTTTTTTCTTTCATTTTTTTTTTTCCACTCAGTGTTTTTTTCACTCAGTTCTCCGATCCCCTGTGAACTGTTTAAGTTTGCATTGGCTACAATTTTAATGCTTCTACTTTCGGTATCTTTATAGGGATTAGCGACCTTTCTTGGCATGAGCCCACTTTGTAAACTATTACAACAGTATCAATACGTACAATGTCCGTAAAAGATTATATCTTTTTGGTAAAGCCATATGTGCCCTGGTAAAATCTAGATATGAATTTTTAACTAATTCCAGACTTTGATGATATCCAGTTGAAATTGAGGCAAGGTTGAAGCACTGGATTATAGCGATGAGGCACCTGTGGGGTAAATTAAAACATATTAGGGCACCATGGAAGAACAAGTAAGCTATATTTTGACTGGAGTACTCGCCTCTTGATTTCGATGCTAATCTGCAAATGGTGCCAATAATGAATACGGAATTCTTCAAAGACGGAACACTAGGATAGGCGTATGGGAAACAAGACTCATAGAATACGTACTTCGAGAGAACCATTTCCTTTTCAAATCCAAGCGTATTTCTGAAACCCGTCCATGGTAGAATTTATGTGACTCTATTGAGATTTTGCAACGATGGAGTAATGCGAAGCTAGATTCCTCATTTATAGAAGCAACGAAAGTCCATAAACTCAATAAGTAAGTAACCTTGAATAATCTCCATTCTTCCCATTTTATTTCTTTTCTACTCCACATCGTCGGGATATGTCTGGTATGCTTTCATGATCTGACCAATGCGCAAAATCGACGACTACGAATGAATGGCCAACGAGACAAATTCAAACAAAACAAAAACCGTCATGTTTTGCAACGCTCAATAGCTCACAATTTCTTCAATTCCAACTCTCCAATGCAATAATGGTCATTTCCTTAAGAAACGACCTGCATAGACTCCTATATGATCTTGAATAATGGATTAGAAATGATAAAACCATTAACACCTCCAATGGCGCTGGTTCTAATGGAAGATGACAGGTCGAAGGACATGTGTCCGATCTGTAAAACCGATCGGTACTTGTCGCCGAATATGACGTTTCTCATCAATCCAGAATGCTACCATAAAATCTGTGAATCATGTGTTGATCGAATCTTCTCACTTGGGCCCGCTCAATGCCCATATCCAAAATGTAACAAGATGTTGCGAAAAAACAGGTTCAAGAAGCAAGTTTTCGAGGATATCAAGATTGAGCGCGAGATCGACTTGCGAAAGCGTATCCAGAGCATCTACAACAAGACCGAAGATGACTTCGACTCTCTCAAAGACTACAACTCGTATCTTGAGCATGTAGAGAGTCTTATTTACAATTTGAGTGAGGGAGTCGACGTCGAGAAGTCGCAAAAGGAGGTTGACATGTACGAGGCAGATCACAAGATCGAAATCTTGGAGATAGCCATGAGAGAGAGTCAAAAGGTTGCGGATCTTGCAACATACCAAGAGGCCATGGAAAGGTTGCGACAAGAAAAGCTCAAGATTCAGAGACAAATGGAGGCAGAGGATGTGGAGTTCCAGCAGCAGCAGAAGGCGGAATTAATGGAGAAGCTTTCGGCATCCGATGCTAATGCCGAGGAAATCATGAAACAGCAGAAGAACCTACAAATCAAGAGATCGTCTCAAAGGAAACGACAACTCCAACAGATTACAAACAACTTGGACAAGCAATTCCTTTCAGGTGCGCTTAAGCAAGGAAAGGGTGACGAGGTTGCCCAGACGGTCCCATTCACTCCATTTTGTGGAGACAGAGATTTGCATAAAGGTTACACTTATATGGGACCGATTGGAAACGACAACGTGGACGTCTCTGGCACTTACTACGATCCGTTTGTAAACAGATTGGCCCAGAATAAGGAATTCTTGGGTGGAGGATGGAGACTGGAGAACGTCTTCGAACGTGCATTAGACGAGGCATTCTTGGGTCTCAATTGTATAATAGAGAACGAGAAAGCTGCTGCGAGGTAGATGGACCAATGTCTAGATACTGACCGGAGCATTGACTGCATTATTCGGGTTATAGGTTGCGTGCAATTGTTAATATACATTGTGGGAATATTTTGTAGAAGCAGACGTGATGGAGGTCATTTCTTCGTCACAGGGAGCTTTTCGGGCTCTAATGCAATGAACTGAGTGTCAGAGAAGCTCTTTTCGATTGGACTGGAAAGAAGATCGTCAAGCGGGTTTATCTCAGTATCCGATGGTGGCTTTATGTCAGCCTTGGACGGCGACTTCGTGTCATTCTTTGATGGCATGTCGTTGAGCGAATGTAGCATGTTATCTTAACCTTCGAATGCAGCAGCGAGATTATCGTTCTTCTTACCATTGCGCTCGACATCAGGTATGACAACACATCTAGTGCTGCCGTCATCTAAAGATGTTTTGGCACGGGTAGATTGAGGAGACGAGGTGGCTGACTTGAGGGAGCGAAATGGAAGGAACGATGATCGCTTGAATGTAGACGGAGATGCGGCTCCCGATCCGAGTGGAGGGGTACCAGGCGTGGGTGAAGGATACGGCCCGGGCTCCAGAATATCTAACGTGAAGCTGCTAGAATTCTGCTTCAGAAAGCCAAAGATCGACCCGAAAAAGCCAGACAGTCGATTAATATTCTGTAGTGCAATTGCCTCTTTAAGCGAACGTTCGTATTCCGCTTCTTTCCGTTTGATACGCTGTAGATGCATCTCATGATCTCTGCGCTTCCTCTCGTCTATTTTCTTCGAGGCCTCATTCTTGTGATGCGCCTTGATGATCTCAATTCGGTTTTGGATGAACTTGTCACTTTCCATCTCAACAATACGCGGGAGCCGCTTCAATGCCAGAGGTCTCGATCCTGTCAGAGACTTTGATCCAACAAGAGGGCTTGATCCAGCCACTGTCGGTAGCGTTAGATCTGCACCTTCACTTCCGTTCGATGTTGTGCCGTGCAGCGACAGCGATGCCGTGGACCGCTTTTGTAGCTGGATTTTCCGAGCAGCAATCAGCGTGTCGCTAGTGGACCACGAGAAAAGAGAGTTAGCGCCGCTATTGGACGATATGGTGCCAGAAGATGCTGGTTCATGTTCTCGGGGATTTCTGCCCTCGGAGTCGATGCTGTCCCAAGCGTGGACATTATCTCGCAGTTGAATGCCCAAGTTTGAGCTCGAAAAGTTCACTATCTTGGACGGCGAATCGTCAACAAATTGTCGAGTCACTTGTTGGAGCGATCCATAGTAGTGGGCAGCGTGCGGTGCTTGATGTAGTAGCTTTTCGGGATAAACTCTCTCTTGGAAAGTTGAATGGGGATCTGGAGGTTGCGGCTGGGAGGGGAATACTTTTTCAAGTAGTTCATCTGGCTCGCAGCCCATCGTATTCTCGAAGTGGGTGGAATTATTGTACTGGGGTATGTTCGCGGTAGTGGATAGTGGAGGTAATCAGAGAGTATGCCACTGGGTAAATGGCATTGGAGAGAATAGGCAAAATGCCGAACAAACACCTGACGAACCGACTCTATATGTGAAGTCAATGCACCTTCATATTTTTTTTTTCTGCTCATCATTACCCAAAGTTACCCTTTTGTTGTATTCTATTAAACCTAGCCACCTTATTATGTATGCACAACTTAACCAGAACTCACAGAGTGGTCGCTAACAATGCCTTTTCAGACCATAAAATTTCCCGAGTATCCGGAGTTAATCACTTTCATAGCCTACTACCAAGGCGTTCTGTCAGACAATCTCTCAAATATCAAAGCTGAACTCATCAACAGAAATGAGCGATACGACTACTGCTTCTTGAGTACCTCTCACATCATCTCTTTGGAACAGCTCTTCAGCAGTGTTCATACATCCATCCAGAACTATGTCCGTGGAACCATGAAGGCCAGAACACTCAACACAGAGATCATCTTCAACTTGTCTCCCGTCAACAAGATAAACGATGCCTTAAAGATATTTGGTGTGGACGAGAAACGAACGGACGTAATTGTTGTGAAGGTCTTTCGCAGTGAGGACCTGGATCAGTTTGAAAGAATTGAGAAGGCAGTTGCGACGTTGGTTGGTGTGGATTCCGTGGACCTCAATGATGACTTGTTGGAGAAATCCGTTGATCTCAAGAAGTTCAGAAAGGTGTTCAAGTTGTCTCCAGACAGCTTATCAGGACCTGAAAGCTACACAAAAGGCGCCATTGCAGCCAGTTTATTACGTGGGTTATAGAATGAATGTAATGCTAGGATCGTCATCACCTGGTAAATGCAAATCGCAGTAACTTTAGCGTGGTACTGGGTGGGGCGGTCACAGACGATATAATTTCGTCTTCACTCTCACTGAGAATGTACTCTTCTCTCTGCAGAGACTTGAGTTGGCTATCCGACTCAACAATTTGCACATCTGCTACCGAGCTCGTTGGCGTTGCAGGGGACAGACTATTGTCGGAGTCTTGTCGGGAAATCTTCTTGTGAACGTCGTTCTTGCGTGGCGCTGTGTTTGCCAGCAACTCGGCCAAAACATCTTTGTTCATCAGAAATTTCTCTCTCCATTGCATCCCAATTTTCTTGAGTTTCACCGGTGACTCGTCAATGTCGTTTTCGTAACCATCATCTGAAGTCTCGTCCTTGTATATACTTTTAGTAGACGTGAAAGTAGGTGGATCCATCATGCTCTGTTTCAAAGAGTCTTCGACACACTCATCATCCATATCTGTAAGGTAATTTGTATCCTTCGAATCGTCATCCACTGTAGATGTTAATTTGAAATCGTCAACCCCGACAGGGGACGATTCAGGAATCTCTGAATCACCGGTAAGGAAACTTGTATCTCCAGGAGACAGCGGCTGCTTGGACTTGGACATGCTAGTACAAGCCGAAGATTTCTGCTTGGTAAAGAACTTGCTTGTCGTGCTTGATGCTTGGAAAGTGTCAATTGACCTCAATTTTTTAGAAGTTGGAGAAAGCTTGTTTGAACCGTCGTTAATACGCTTTGAGGATGCAAAGTCAAGCTTGGGCACGTTGGTCATTTTTACTGTTTTTTCGACCGTGAAGTAACTCTCAATCGACTTTGAAGGCCCAAATGATTGACTTTTGACTGCACTGCTATTAGCAACTGGTGGGCGACTGACCACCACGGAGTTGCTCTTCTTCACCAACAAATTCTGCTCCCTAGATATGAGAGTGCAGTGGGTTTCGGGATGGACTTTTCCAGTGCAGATGCCCGCATGAATCTCCTTCTCCAATGTTCGCCCGCAGCACATTTCCACGATTTCCATATCAATATCGAAAGCATCTGAGTAGTCATTTAATGTCAGAAGTGCATGATGCAAGGGATTGAATACCTTTTGGTACTGGAATGCCAAATCTGCACGGAACGCTTCCTCGATGAAATCGTCCGGAACGACCTTGTTGTCTGCTTTCAACGATGCTACAACCTTATTCAAAGAACCCACCTTCAGCACGATATTGAACGCAGTTTTGAGACCAACCCCAGGAATTCCTTTCGTATAGTCACAGCCCGATAAAATGGCGATCAACCGCCATTGTGCTGGGGTAAAAGTGGCCAAATACGGAGTCTTCTTTAATCGTGGAAGGTTACTCCTATCGATCTCAATGCATTCGCCAAAATCATTGAGTTTCGTGATAAGCCTGTTGCATCCGAAAACAAGCAAGTCCGAATCCTCAGAAAGAATACCGTCCACCAATCCCAATCTCTCCAAGTATACCATCTGCGGATCTGCCTCGTAGGGTGCGACAACGTACTTGACGTGCTTTCTGTCCAACTCCACCATGATCGACTTTGCCATTTCTGGGGTGACTGCCGCTGCTTTCATAAACTCTTTCCATGCGAGCTTACGGTTTCCTTTTTTCATGAGGCTCGTAGCCGCTTCTTTGGCCTTTTCTCTCTTCTGCTTTCTCTCCAAATGTGTTCCCTCCTTGGTTGGCAAAGGAGATCCGTCAAAAACCATGTAAGGTTCTACGCCAAAATGTCTCAACATATCCACCTTCTTCATCACTGACGTGATATACCCTCTTGTAGGAACGTCAGTGCAAAGATCCTGAGCACACAGTATGAGCCCACGATGAAGCCAGCCATAAGTATCGACAGCCAATGTTTTCCCTCTATACTTCGACAACGAGATTGGCTCCTGAATTTCCTTAATCTGTTGTAAAAGTCCCGTAACACCCATAGCTCATAGTAGTACCGAAAAAGCGTATGGGATAACCAGTGCGTCGCGTCTGACTGGTAAACAAAGACTCGCGATGCGCACCAACACCTCTATCAAAAATGCAGTGTGAATTGGAATGGTCCTATAAACTTCATATAAACGTCCATCTTTGGTGGAAAAAACTATAATACATGTTACTTCTTTCTAGGCTTGTACATCACCTGTGGATTCAGAAGAAACTTGTGGAAATTAATAGAGGGCTTGCTCTTCTTGGTGTGCTCCTTCATGTCCTTAGATGGATCATATCCAAGAATGGGTCCGAACGTTATGGTGGGCCCCGACTTGCTCGTATTTTTCTGGTCAGCTGTTAGAGAAGTCGAGTTTTTGGGGAAAAATTGCACCTGAGATGCCGGCGCAGAGTTGATGGGTGCTTGAACAAATGGATTTTGCCCATGGTATGCCATTCCCCATTGTGGCGGAGGTACATGTCCACCTATTACAGGTGATGCCACTGGAGCATCCGTGGGCTTGCGTACGATGTGCTCGTTAGGTCCCTCATTAACTCCAATTGGCATCATTGGCATGCCCTGTGCATACTGAATTGGGTAATGGTTGTTGGGCAATGTCTGTTGAGGCGGTTGTGAAACGGGTACTTGGAATGGACCCAGTCGGGCATAAGAGATCCCTTGTGGATACTGAGCTGGCGGATGGGGCCCCATTGGTATAGCATCGTGTGAGAGATTCGGCAAAATCTGACCAGCAGATTGACGACGACCTCCCACGGTAGACAAACTTGCAGGTGTATTCAAGTATTCGGGAGTCCTTTGAAATGGAACATCCAGATGAAAAGCCGCTGATGCAGAAACCGGTCGAATGGCAACGGGAGTTCTCGAATCGGGGTACTGATAGTTGAAATTGAATTTATGCAAAAGGGAGGCATTGTAAGTTGGCACGCCCATTGAGCCCGGGGTAGAATTCATATTGGCCAACGCCGTATTCACCGATAAATTAGTCTTTGATGGCTTTTCAGGCGATGAGGAGGCCAAGACAGTTTCGTTGTCGTCAACGTCAAATTCTTGATTCGAAAGTAGCTTAATGCAACTATAAGTTGTATTGCCTTGGTTCAGCTTTGCGATATCAAATTTGTAGACAAAGTAGCCGTGGATGTTCCCTAAAGATTCGTCATCACCGTCATAAATTACTTGAACGATGTGAATATCCTTGAGATCTTTAAATGCATTAGAGCCATTGCTCAAGAAGGTCAAGTATCCTGCCCAAAAATTGTTGAGGAAGGGCACCTGTAATTCGAATGATCCATGCGAACCTTTATAGCCGTTGATCTGCTCTCTTGATCTCGAAATAACCGTGTTGTTGTCTTTGTATAGACAAATGTAAGATTTCCATGACAAAAAGTCATCGTTGGAAACGCTTGATGCAACTTTCATCCTCAAATGACACAGATAGTTCCCATTCTCAATAGAAAAAGATTTGGGATTCGTGAAAGGTGAGGATGGAGTTGAGGTTGCATTTTCATTTGGCTGGAGATTGATTTGACTCGACACGGAATAAATGGGCACCCGTTGAGCACATAACTTACCAGCTATCTTATCGAGATCAGAAGAAAATACCGAATGCTCAATCTGTAGTTGCTTTTTGACATCCATGGTACTAGCAACGTTTACAGATTGAGGATCGGTCGTAACGAGCTTGGAGAAATGATGCTCCCCGTGAATCGGTGAATTGTAAATAAACGACATTGTCAACTCATCCAAGGTCAAGTATAGTGGCTCTGTGTCCAGGGAGGAACCAATCATGCCGACAGGCGATGACATGATGGTGGGTATTTCCGGACCCAGATGACTGGAATTCTTGCGCAAATCAGACGCCGAAAAAGCAGATTCTTCTGAACGGATTTTACTCATGCGATTCAATCTTGACGAGATTTGCTTAGCGGTACGCTCAACGCCTGTTCTGTTGAATAGCATCCTTGCCAAGATCTTATTTTGAGATGTGTTCTTGAAGGTCAGTGTATCTGGTGATTGTTCTTCGTGGAACCTGAGATACTTCGCATGACAAGAAGCCAACGCGTTATCCAACTGTGGGGGCCACACTTTGCTAGAGCTTTTGTCGTCGACGTCAATATAAGGGTTGGGGCTGGCTGGAGAGCCGTAGTCCTCGATCTGAGAAGCTAAGAGCATGCAAGGTGATTGTCGTGGGTCCGAAAGCTTTCTCTTGCGCGAAGTAGCAGATCTATTCATGACATCTTCCATAGGAGACGACAGAAGCTTGGGACTTTCCCTTTCCGGCTGGACCGGATTTCGAAGGAATAAGTCATCAGGCGAGAGAAACAAGTCTGATCTCTTTGTGTTGGAGCACTCCTCGTGAAGTGAAGTCACATTCAACGTGGTGTTCTGGGCCTGGCTGTCGTTGGCCAAAGACCAGATGCCGGTGGATGCAGCGGTACAGATCAGATCGGCGGTGGTGTCGATGTCGAACTTTGTCTTTTCGGGAGAGATGTCGTCAATGAACGATTGGTTGACATCCTTTGGAGAAAACAGATCGAAGAAGTCTGCGTTGTTGGTGTCAAGGTGTTCAACTGGTTGCTCCAATTCTCCGGGGACGTCCAAGTTCTTAGCCTTGGAGAAGCGGTTGAAGAAGCGATGCGGCGAGATGGAGCTCAACAACGACATGTTGCGAGGAGATGCAAACTTGAAAGAGGGCAGCAATCCCAAGCCAAATGTGAAGGAGGGAGTCAAGTTGTTCCCCGATCGAGTGGACTTGGACCTTGGGGTCTGGGGAGGCATTGTGAAATGAAGGAGAGCCACAACGACGAGGAGATGCTGATAAGCGAATTGAACGGAGGCTTCGTGAGGCCCGAGACGAAGAAAAAACCTAGAGAATAAAAGAGGTGGTTAAAACAAGATAAATAGTGCGACCTTCGCTATAGAATAAGTAGACGCGAAAACCAAGACAAACACTGCACCGATTTCGCGTTCTGAGTTCGTTAGGGGCCTTGAGCCAGAGAGGGACCTGGGGAAGAGAGGTCGTTTTGGGAGAAAGAGACCTGAGCGACAGTTACCGAGCATATTGGTCGACATTTTTCGTTATTTTCGTTTTAATTTCACATTGCTTTCGTTTCTCTTTTCCTACCTTCTTTCCTCTCATTTTGCGAAGATTCTCACGATCTCCGACCATGTGATTCCACCAACGCATAAATCTCCTCCACAAATGCGTAGCATAAACCTTTATTGTCGAGCTCAGAGTCGAGGAACACCTGGCGTAATTGGTCAACTCGGTCCTTCGCTTGCTCGTTGTTGGCGCGATTCATCACAGCAGTAAGAGCATCATAGATAAGCTGCGAGTAGTTCAGTGTCATGGACAACCCTTGAGGAGCAGTTGCACCTTTGCGGAAAGTGGCCGAAAGATTCCAATGGATGGTGAGCGGCTTGTCGACCTTCTTCTCGCGCCGCTTTTTCTTGGTTGGCGGAAGTGTTTCCTCCCTTAGCTTCTTCTCTCGAATCAACGCTGCCATATCCACCTCCGGACACGATGTAATGAAGTGGTGATGCAATAACGTGGAGGCACTAGGCCGTTGAGAAGGTGACTTTATTAAGCAGTAGCGAACGAAGTCCTTGATATTGGTGGTGTACCGCTTGCCATTCAATGTTGGTGGCTTCCGTTTGGGAATCTCAAAGAGAGCCTTCATGGGGTCCATCGATGAGTACGGTGGACGCCCTGTCACAAGCTCAATGGTTGTGATGCCAGCAGACCAAATGTCTGCTTTTGTTCCGTAGCCCTTTGTGGTTCGCTGGATCACTTCTGGTGCCATCCAGTAGGGTGTGCCCACCATGGTGTTTCTCTTTGTTCTTGTGAACGACATCTCTCCGCTGACGCCAAAGTCGGCGAGCTTGATCTCGCCTCGATCCGTCAATAGGATATTTGCCAGCTTGATATCCCGATGCACCTTCTTTTGCCCATGGAGATACTCGAGTCCTAGAAGAACATCTCGCATCACATGGGCTGTAACAGCTTCGTCGAGTTTGCCGAATACCTTGAGAAGGTCTGAGCACGAGCCACCTCCACAGTACTCCAAGACGATCCACATTTTTGTCTCTTGGAGAAACGTCTCGTAATGCCGGGTTAAATACTTTGACCTAATGTGTGATAGAAAATGGATCTCTTTAATGAGTTCATCAATGTTTCCGGCCTCGTCCAAGTCAATCACCTTCAAGGCGACGGTTTGGCCGCTTTTCAAACTCCGAGCTCGGAA
This sequence comes from Sungouiella tsuchiyae, assembly GCA_030566995.1. Lineage (NCBI taxonomy): Eukaryota > Fungi > Ascomycota > Pichiomycetes > Serinales > Metschnikowiaceae > Sungouiella > Sungouiella tsuchiyae. The sequence continues at coordinate 32,975 of JAJLRO010000003.1, read as the reverse complement.
AACCTCTCCAAATGACCCTCTTCCAAGAAAGGTTTCCATATGGTATTCGTCAGCTGGCATGCTTGGTGGTGACTCCAGGAGACAATCTAGTTGGATTTTGCAACCACAAATGCCTCTGCAGGCCACGAGCATATATGCGACAGAGAACTACCAGAGTATTCCAGCAGTAAGAGAAAGATGCAATTACTAGAAGCTGAAAAGAATACATATCAGTAGCGAACCTCCTCTCAACATTTTATTCTTTCATACTAAATCTGTCTGGTTCTGGTGTTTGTAAGCATGAAGGTTGGGCTTTATGCACAACCAGCTCTACTCATCAACTACTCTTCTTAGACTATGGACTTAATTGGAGAGATTGTCGAACACGAACCGACAGAAGCTGTTGCTCCTTCGGCGCATGAGGCCCCTCACGCTAGCGGGTTCCCTACATTGGCCAAATTCAAGAAGGGACCTGCCAGATCTAGACGAAACACTCCAAGCAACGTCGCACCCACGCCATCGGCTCCAAAGACAAAGCTGGTTCCTGAAAACACTATTACAGAAGCAGAAAAAATCCACAAAGAGAATATGGCGAAGATTAAAGCTCTATCGAGTGAAGAAATCGCCGAAGAAAGGAAGGAATTGCTACTGGCTCTTGATCCGAAGTTGATCCAGACCTTGCTCAAACGAGCAGAAGAGCGTTCGCCTTCTCATAAGACACACTCTCATGCTGAAGGTTTTGGCGGGTGGATTGGCGGAGGTAAAAACGACACCGAGTTGCCTCATCTTGATACTGATGACGTGAATAAAGCCTTGGGTATCAAGTCTGTTAAGTTCAGTGCTGAGCCTGAAATAGTTGAGATCGAAGGAAACAATAACGTGGTGAATGATGAAAGTAACGACAGAGAAACTGTGCAGCCCTACCACGAGGAGCATCTTGATTCAGATGACGAGATAGCTCCAGAAGGTTACCAGATCGTTCCAGACTCCGAACCTACAGCTGATGTTCACTTTCCCAAACCAAAAACACCCACTGAGGATTCTGATTTGGATCTCAACGATCCAACTTTCCTCGACAAACTTCATGAGAAATACTACCCTGACTTACCAAAGGAAACCAGCAAGCTTGCATGGATGAAGGAACCATTGCCTCAGCAAAGAGTGACAACCTATGAAGCCATCAGCGATATGAGATTTGACTTCAAGGGAGATTTGCTCGAGCTCACTGACGAGAATGCCCAGGCACCAGCATACCACGGACTTCACCATCATTCCGATAATCCGCAATTGCCTGGATATACCTTGGGCGAGCTTCTCCATTTCTCCAGATCCGTTGTGCCCACACAACGGAGTCTTGGAATCCAGACTTTGGGTCGGATTTTGCATAAGTTGGGATTGCACAAGTATAAAATCGCCCCTATTACACACGACGAAGAGAATCCCATGTTAGAAAAAGAGGTGGGTCTGCTCGTCAAACAATTTGAAGACATGATGTGGGAGCACATTGACCTGCTTCGCATCATTGATTCCTTGACCGAAGCTTCACAAGCTAAGAATCTTTCGGTGAGGAACTACGCTATCGAAGCATTGTGGTTGTGGAAACAAGGAGGCGGACGGCCCAAGTCAGAGCAGCCTACAGAAGAAGAGATCATAGCAGAGCACCTACAGAATATGTAATATCATTGGGCACAGGAAGAAAAGTGAATTCCACGAGGGGGTTCAACTTCCTTTGTTGACTATTGAGCGACCCAAAGTCTGTACCATGGTCCAGTCGGCTAGATGCTCAACCACCGCTGCGTTCTTCAGAACGAAGAGGCAGCAGGAAGCAGAACAGTCTAGACCGACCGATATGGACCACGGCAGGAAGACTTCAGGGATAGAAAAGTTGTGGATTCCATTAGGGTAAGGAGCATAGTCATCAGAACGATTCATATGGACCAAACCCGGGAACCACAGCTGAACTCCATTATGCCTGTCATTGAAATTCCAAGATATGGCGATTTTTCTCCGCACAGAGACACATTGAGCCGATGTTCCTGCGAAAGGTGAGTTTCCTCGATCGGACAACTTAAGTTGTGCAGTTGAGAGAAAAAAGTGAGAATGAGTTAAGAAAACGCTGATGGCAAAGAATCTTGACTCGCCGTGCAGGACCGCTCCAACTTTGGCATGGCCCTACAGTTGTGATCACAATCAACCATTCTACATGGACAATTGGCATTTGCAGCCGTCTTATTAAACACATTTACTTCTTAAAAACTATTTCTTGAGAATCCTAAGTTTTCAGCATACGCCCAAACCTATGCCTTCCCAAAACTCTACCATTTCCAACTCTTGTTTACCAAGCCTATACTGTCACCGAACCGTAGTTAGATCCGTGGTGATGCCCATCGCCCCCAAGTGCAGCAACCGTCGCTCTGTATGGGTAAACGGAGATGATGTAGCAAGCGTGGATCAAGCCGGGAATAAAGCCAAGGATACAAAGACAGATGTTGATGACCAAGTCCATGGACAAACCTCTCTTGATGGCCACAGGGAGAGGAGGGAGGAAAATCGCAAGCAACACCATAAACCAGTCGCGAGCGTGCATTTTGTCAACTGAGTTTTGGAGACGAGACCACTTTTTGGGCAGAGGGGTATACTTATATATGGCAGGATAGCAATATACTGTACATGACCACTCGCATCGGCCCCCCGATAGTCGATAGGAAGGCACACAGAGCATGCAATACGAATCTGGCTGCGCGAACTGAAAGTAGTTCGCAGAGTAAGAAACTGGATACAATGTTCATGCACGGACAGTAAACGCCATAATAGCTGAACATATGGTAGATGCAGCCAATGCCGCTCCAGTATACTGGATCACGTTGAAATAGCTTGAAGCATTGGTGGGAGCACCGGTCATTATTAGACCGGCAATGGGTGACCCTAGAAGATTACCTACTCCGCGGAACAAGTACAACATCCCCGAAACAGAGTAGTATGTCTGTACACCAAAGGTTTCGGACAAGCAGGCCGGAATCAACGAAATGATTGGGCCCGAAGTAACGCCGTAGAGCACAACAAAGCTGATGAATGTTGAGCGATTAGGTATAAGCCAAAGGGCATAGACAGTTACCATGCTCGTAGCACAGCATATAGTGAGCATGTTGATTTTGCCTATGTTATCAGCAAAGTGGCCCAACACCACCTTGGATAGGGCATTGGTGACGTTATTCACAGCAATGAAGGTGGCTCCCTGGTTACTTGTGAACCCCAACGTGGTCCCGTAAGAAGCCATGTACACCAAGGGAATCAAGTATGCCATTGCCTGAAGAAGGCCACAGAACATCTGGAGATTGAACTTTCTCGATTTTAAAACGGAAGAGCTCACGAGAATCGATTCCGTGCTCGACAGGAAGTTTGGATGTGGTTGTACAAATTGGCTACAAACCATGGTGACAGCCATGGCTATGAGTCCTAGTGTTCGGACGGTCCACTGCCATCCCACATGAATAATAAGGAACCGAGTCAAGAAAGCAAATACTAACGAGCCAAAGCCCGTGCCTGAGAACACTATGCCCATGGCAATGCCTCTGTGTTTGTTGAAATACTGTGGAGCGAACACAATAGGAGGAATATAAGTGGCCGAAGATCCTAGGCCAAACATGATTCCCTGCGTCAAAGCAAACTGCCAGACTTCCTTACACCAGCTGGCACATATGAGTCCCATGGAAAGAACAATGCCTCCGATGGTCATGGAGATGTTGGTGGGGACGTACTGTCTTATCGTTGACTGGAAGACTGCTGCCATATAAGTGATGGAGGTTGCTAGCGTTCCGATCAATGCAACAGTGGCAGCATTTTCGTGGTGAAGAGGGCCCTCGGGAGACAAGTAAAACTCCTGGAAAACTCCGTAGGTGAATCCTACTCCGAAGACTATGAAATTGGTGAAGAATCCAGCAATGAGGATCTGGAGAGCTTGCGTGCGGATCTTATTGTTGAGCGAGTCCAATTCCGACTCTTGCATTTCCATGGGCGTAGCCACAGATGATGTTTGTAGGCTTTCTATTTGCTGTGAGGTCATGGTGATGAGGACCTGTGATTGACTCCACATTTTCTGGTTGTGTAGCCACGATGAGTAATCGTGCAGTGCGCCACTGAAGAATATTTTGATAATACGTGAAACCAGAAGGGCGTGAAGAGAATAAAAAAAAGAACGCCAACTTCGGTCCGAGTTGGTTGTAATTGTGCTAAGTGCTTCTAATTTAGAGTGGTATGGATGAGAAGCACAATTCGCGTATTCTCACACCCTTTACAAGCCAGACAAGAAAGCCAAAATAGATTTTCTCCAAATCAAACCGCTTTGTCTAACTCAACTTCTCTTCATAGTTCCTTGGAATTTTAGGTTACTCTGTTGGTTCATATGTTGCCTACTCTAAGACCGTGGTTGTGCAGGAAGAGTTTCGACCTTCATAACTAATAGAGTCCTCAAGTCTCTACCATCCACCATGAAATCGAGACTCGCGGCCTCGGTGGCGATTCACCTACTAATTACATGTGTTGGAGCCCTCTTGGTCCAGGATGCGTATGTCAAGGACTGGATCTCTTACAATTATGGAGACCTCGTCCTGTGCTCTTTACTGAGCTCCACCTCAGTGTTGTGCGTTTCCAAATCAAATGTTCTATATGAATTAGGAGCCTCGGATGCCTCCATCAAGTACTACATTGACCTTGATACGGTGTCTAATAATGATTTTGTTGTTGCAGGCTCTACCATCGTCACCTATGCAAAAGGCTTTCCCACAGTGGCTGTTTGGGATAAGAAATCAGGAATCTTGAACGAGGAGTTGACTTTCGAAGAAAGCGTCGACAGCGTCATTGAATCCCATGGCAATGCAATTGTCATCTTGGAGAATGGATCCATTGAAGCCATTAGCTCGGATACATCCGATACAACTAAGGATGGGATTAAGGACCCTCAGGAATCTATTGACGACCTCTACAATGTTCTCCAGCAGAAAGTATTGTCAGAATCCTCTGCTAAAGACAAGCAATTGGGCGATGTTCTGAATGATGAGATTTTCCATAAAAAAACTGAGGTGAAACTCATAACTGATGGAAGCGCAAGTTATCTCGCTGTTGTCAGCCCGGTTGGAATACTCTTTGGCAATATTTCCGATTTAAGCAAGTCCTCCATTTCAACGTTTATTATACCTTACAACAGAAAGTTAGAAGACATCGGCATTTTTGGCAACGACGTCGTGGTTTTGACCTCGGATAGTTCGACTTTTCACTTTTCGGTAAAAGAAAAGAGCCACGGTGTGGCTTCAGAGTTCTCTTTGAGCAAATCGCACCCGACTTTCCGTGGAAAGGCTATTCTTGTTGACAAGCCACTCTCGCTCTCTACAATTGACGAAGTGCATCATCTAGTCGAAGAGACCCACTCTAAGAGTGTCTTACTCCGTTGGGTCCTCAGGACAAAGACTCATTTGTCTCAATTGGGCAAATTCATAAGTGAAGTCTTGTCGAACAAGGATTTCATGAGCGGAATCAACGAAATTTCCAAAGACCAATTTGGGTTTCAAAAGATTCTTGTATTCTTTGACGATGTCAATAATGAAGTTGTCGCTAAGGCGTCCCATGATGGCCTGTCCTTATGGTCTACCTCTGTGGCTTTACAAGGTGAATTCATTGACTTGATCGGTATAGACACTGACGTTTTGGTCGTTTCTACCCACCTGGTAGTTGCCATTGATCTAAGAACAGGCGAAGTGTTGCGTTCTGAAAACTTCTCAGAAACAATTGATGGAGCTTTTAGTATCTGGAGCGAGAAGCCAGATGATCAGGAGGACGTTGAAAGTGGCGTTCATGTTGCAGGATTGAGATTCGGCGATAGCTTGAAAACATGGGGCCAGAAGAACGTAGTCGCTCATTCCCAATTCATTCTTTCGGAGAATGATAACTCCGTGTATGCTTATAATTTGGCTGGCGAGAAATTGATTCCTACGTGGTCTTTCTCTGGCAGGGGCCGCATTATTTCTGTTACGAAGAACAACGACGAGCTCACTTCTGCGATCGGAATCACAAGATTCGATAGATCGGTGTTGTATAAGTACTTGAACCCAAACCTCGTTACCATTGTTTCTTTACAGGAAGACACATTGAAAGTGACATTGCTCGATGGAATTACTGGCTCTGTACTTCATGTTCAGGAGCACAGGTATGAAGTGATAGACTCCACTTCTGTGGAAGTGGTCCAGACTGACAACTGGGTCATTTATTCTTACCAGGTCAACTATCCTTCCGTCGAGCAGCGTATTGTTGTTTTGGATTTGTTTGCCACCAGCCAGTCTGCGCTTGGAGGAAAGAAATCTGTCGTGGATGGAAGCTTCAACTCGTCCATTGCAACAGTGTCCACCAAATCGTTTTTGTTCCCAGAAAGGATTTTGGCCTTGAAATCCACCGTATCCAAGTTTGGGATTACCACCAGATCGGTCATTGCACTTACCGATTCTGGAAGTTTGATCGAGTTACCAAAGTTCATTCTCAATAGTAGAAGAATCGATGACAGAAAGATGACCCAACAAGATGCCGAGGATGATTTCAGGTTGACACCCTATGAACCAGTCGTTCGCATTAACTCTCAGAATGTCTTGAACCATAAGAGAAAGCTTCAATTATCAGCATCGCCACAAGAGATTCTTGCTCGTCCTACTGGATTGGAGTCGAGTGGGGTTATTTGTTTTGTCAATCAGTTCAATGAGTTTTGTACTGTGGTTCAGCCATCATCTTCGTATGATATGCTCAGTGCCAGCTTTGAAAAGACAAAGCTTTCGATCACAATAGCAGCCTTGTTTTTGGCTTATTATGCATCCAAGCCCTTTGTATATTCGAAAAAGTTGAATTCCAAATGGGTCGACTAAAGCATTGGATACAGCTGGTATCTCATCTTGAATATGCATATTCCCCTATATAAATATTGCCCTAGTTAAAAATATTTGAAGTAGTGATGTAATCGATTATAGCACGATGGGATGAGAGGTCCTTGTTCAATCCAAACTGCGACCAGTCAATCTCATCAAAACCAATATCTGTGTCGATTTTTTCCGTCTGATAGATACACCAAATTAATTCGTAATGCAAACCAGAGACGAGGTAATTAGTCATTCTATTAATGAGAAAGAATGAGTTGCTTTGACTTCTCACACTCAAAATTTTTGCCCTGTCACAGGCGACGTATTTGTCAATGATCTTGAAGAGCTTTTTGTTGAGATGAGCCCATGCTGGGTTGTCCCATTTTGTGAGAAATATGTGTGATTTCAAAAATAATTGCTTAACATTCCTGTAGTCGTCGACTGAGTTCAACAATGGACATGAATGAAGATCCAAGAGCGTAAGAGCTGCTAACTCGATGCTGAAGCGATAGTAGATTGGAACCTGATGAAAATTGGTACCATCTGCAAACTGTTTCTCAAACAAGTCGAGAATCCGCAGACAGCAGTTCACTGTGCGGTAAAGAACTTGTTTATACTCATTGAGTGTTATGTCAACTTTGGAGAAATAGTAAATGTAAAGTTGCAACTTTGAGTATTCCAAAGAAAGCGCAATTAACGGGTCGTCCACAAGCGGAGAGTCTTCGGCAGCGTATTCATTCAAGATTTTCTCGAACATGCTGAGGTGGATCTGCTTGCTGATTGTGCTTGGATGCTCCAAAAGGTAAATCATACTTTCATTCATGCGCAGCAGGACGAAGGATACCTTCAAAAGCGAATTGATGAAGTTGTCCTTCTTGGAAAATATTTCCTTATTGAAGATATCCATATTCGCAGCCTTGTTGATGATGTAGTCCTGGTGGAATCCATTGTAATTTGAATTTGAAAGACCAAGATGCACAAGCCAGTAGTTGGAATTAATCGTCACGAACTTGTGAATTCTCTCGCGAATGTTCTTGTTGACTTCATCTTCGTCGTCCATTTCCATGTTTGTTTTCTTGCTGAACTCGTCAAGGAAGTTTAATCTGTGGAGTCCAAATTGAAGAGACATGCTTGTCATGAGCGAGATGTACTTCACAGATACACTATCCTGAATCTTGGAAGCACGGTCATCAGGCAAAGTCCAGGTCGTAAGGATGAGAAGCGCAACAAGCGAATACAATGAGCGAGGGGTATTGAACCAGCAGTTAACCACCACCAAGTTCTGGACGTGTACAGCCAACTGAAAGTATTCTTCGGGGGTACCCTTGTTCAAGAGAGAAGTTACTATGATGGCCCAGAAAAGCAAATCGCTTTCTGTGTGAATAGCATGCAAATTCTTGAGAAAGAACGACTTTGGGAGCACAGGCAAGTGATGACTGAAGTTTTGCTCAAAATTGGAGAACAATTCTTTCGCTCGATCGTAGCTAAGAGTCCAAGGATCACTTGTTTGATCCGAATGGATAGAGAACGACTCCGAGAGACAGAGAGTAGGAATGGGATCGATGTACACCGACTCGGGGACGGAAGAAGATTGCTCAGGGGAGTCGAGCACGGCCTGAATCTGGATGACCCGAGGAGTTGAAGGCGTGGATGGCACCACCACAGGCTCGGCTCGTTTCAGCAACACCTGCTGAACGAGCTTCGCTTTTCGAGACACCAACAAGTCGAGTCTATCGTGAAGGTCCTCGACATCACGCACCAAGCGTTCGGTCAAGTCGTAAGGTCTTTTGGAGACGTGGGTGACATCCAATGCACACACCAAGCTCTTTTTGGCACAGTACGAGCACGGATCTGGTCTTGTGGCATTAGCGTCACATTTGATTTTCTTATTTCGGCAGCGGATACACAGCCTGAGCACTCGTTCGCCTTTGACCAATGACTTGGGTACCACTAGGTTGTGTCTTTTTTGCATGACGATTGACACCATGAGGACTGAAGAAGGAAGGCAAGCAGATAGTAAAACAGGGGAGCACGAAGTGAAAACACAAGAAAACCTAAAAGGTGGGGCGTGGAAATGGGGAAAACCTGTTGATTTGGCGATTGCGAGAAGGCACAGCCATTAAATTATGCAACTCAACGCTCGAGAGGAATAAGCTGACCCTGCATTTGACAGGAAACCAGTCATTTGGGTGCGAAAACCACTGCCGCTTATCGGGCTTGCAGGTCGATGAATAATGTTTGCGCACCCATTGGTTAGTGCGGGAGCCGGAGTTCGGCCCTACCGCGTGGGGCGACTGAACGGTGGCTGCGAACGGCACAAGGGCAACTGGTGAATGGTAGATGATTGGTTGGTGATTCGGGATGAGATTGGGGAAGCAGCAGGACATTATTTTAGGTAATTTGGGATATGAAGTCAGTTGTGAAGTATTTTTGATTTGGGTTGATAAGCTCAACAGTTTTTTAATGGAGCCAGAATGCCAGTCCAGCCGAACTACTCCAATTGATCTTTACAAATTTACAAGATGAACCTTTTTACAAAATCAAAGCGGTGCACAAAGCTTCGTGAAATTGACTTTTAACATCCACGCATGTCTTTCCAATTTTTCCACTTTTTTCTAGTTCATTTAGTGATTTTTCTACTGGCTTTATGCGGCGTTATGGCTCCACATTCTCCGCCTCACATCAAGTGCGACTCGGGCTTACTGCGTGTATGCTCACAGCATCATTGGCCAAATACAATCTCCTGTTCTGCAACTTAAAAAGTTGATCGCTTTCCGATCATGCAATCATGCAATCAAGCAATTTCCTATTTGTCTTCTTTTTAGCCCATATGTAACCCATATACGTATTTCCGGATTTTTTCTCTATTTTTTTTTTAAATAACGTGTTAATTAGGAGTCTATAGACAGCTAATTATAATGGATTGGCAGATGGTGAACTGTCAGCCTCTCTCACAGACGGAGCAGCCAGGGGCCCCAGCACGATTGCACCAAGTTTACCCCCGCACCATCTTCTAATCAAGGATTTAAATGTATCGATTACACAAAAAGAGGAATGCTCGAAAGCACTCGTCGAAGTTCCGAGGGGGTGTAGGGTGCAAGAGGAGCCGCATCATTAGCACTAAGGCTGACATGACGCCGCACTTCTTCAGCGTGAAGAGCCCGTAAAGTTCGTGGTGTTGTGGATAGACCGAAGCACTTTCTGAGCTTGGTGCAGGCACCACCACCTCATCTCATCAACGCCAACTTCGACTCACCACCTCATCCCACCATGGATAGTTCAAGAGCGGTACATCTCTACAATTTGGCGCTATTCAACCCTCTCAATGCAATTCTGTCGAATCATGCCGTAAGAATAGACAATCTAGCCTACGAAAGTGGCATCAACATGCCTGCGGGCATCGCTCATTGCTCCAACTGTGGAGTTCTTCATATCCCGGGATTGACCAGCTCGAGCCGGATCACATATACCAAAAAATCCAAGTCGTCCTTTCGTAGGCGCCACTGCGAGGTGAAGTGTTTGGTTTGTCACCACAAGGTCGCCGAAGGAGATCTACTAGATAAAAAGCCTGCTATAGTTGCTCCAACCACCCGCACTGATAAGAAGAAAAAGAAGAAGAGATCAGAGCTCGCATCGATGCTTGCTACCAAGAAGCAACAGGACAAGACGAAAACCCTCAGTCTATTTGAGTTCATGCAATAGCTTCATTAATTTCATTACAAGGATGTCAGCGAGAGATTGGTTAAGGTCTTGCCCAACCACTCCGTTGACTGGGCCCCAGTGATGGAAGATAGCCGCACGTCCCGTTTCCGTTTGGCTGCAACACTCTCCCTCTTGCACTCGCGGACCCATCTCCGTCGACGGTAGATGTTTCCATCTGGCGACTCAGTGCCATCAACAAAATCATACACCCACTTTTCGTCATCGTCCACACTCACCAAGTCCATAATGCAGTTCTCATTGACCCACTCGGTAGGTGCTAGGTCAATGGTCCATGGAGACTCAGTAAATACCCAGTTTTTGGGAGGCTTGATGTCTGCCAATGTGGCCTTGCGAGAAAAGTGTGCGTCGGCGTCAAAATCGTCGGTGTGCACCATTGATACGTCATTATCGTCATTATCGTTGTCTTCGCTCTCTTCTTCTTCGAAGGTTTTGTCTTGCTCGTGTGTGTCTCCGCCCTTGGCCTTCTCTTCTCCAATGGAAAGTACTCTGTCGGGATGGCTGAGCGCATAGAAGGTGGTGCTGAAGCCTATCTGTTTCCACATGTTTTTCAGATCGAGTCGGTGTAGCTCAAAGATCTCCACTTGTCTGCTTTCGTCTTTGAGGTCGTCGTCCTTAGCAAGATTCGATATCAAGAAGTTCTCGAGATTCACTACTCGATCGAGCCTGGCTAATCGAGCATCCTCGGAATCTATGCGGTCTAAGATCTTGCTCGTAATGTTAGGATGACAAGCTCCAATCGCACTCCATAGAGCCACGATAGAGAAGAACTTCATGGGGAAGTACTGAACAAGCAATGGAACTAAGTACGGTAAAAAGGCTAAGTTTACTGCCGCAAACACTAGAAGGGCAATGAATACCGCAGTGGTCAATTTCTGGTCTTCGAATAGAAAGTAGTGCTGACCCCATTCGACAAGGGCATCATACAAGCGAATGTAGCCCACCTGAAAGTTCTGTAAGTCGGAGTAGTTGGTGATAAACTCCCTGGAGTATTGAGAGCAAACCTTGGGAGGCTCGTATCTATCAAGAGTCGGACCATCATAGGGAATAGGATTGCGCTTAATGTAGAGCCCATCCACCAAGGTAGGATCCGGAGGAAAGAGCTTCAAGTAGCTCGGTATGAGGAATTTTTTCATTAGGAGTGATGTAGGGATGGCCGACACCAAGTATGGATTCAAAATGACATGCGTAATGAGCATAAGTGACCCCACAGTGAAGAATGGATTGTACCACCCCACAATCATGAGAACGGTATCGAAAGTCTCAAAGATAGGCCCTGATTTCTGTCCTAGCTGAGTACTATTCGTAGACATCAAATTGACAGAAAAGGGAGGCCTAGTCTTATGAATCTCCATACGTCCGTCTAATCCGAAAGATGCTTGTGTCTCAGGGCCAACAATCAAGCTGATGACTTTCTCCATCAATTTCTCGGATAGTTGATTGGGCGCTTTCAAAGGATCGTCATCTAAGTACCAGAAGCTGGAATACTGCGACGATTGGGCCGCCTGGGCCGATTGGCCAGATTCCACTTGGTCGACAGAAGATACCGAAGCTCGCTTAGTCGAAACATGAGCTGCTTTGGAATCTTGGCTGCTCGGGTTCTCCGGATTGGCCGATTGAACAACCAAGATATTTTCTAGCATCTTGGAAACCTGATCCATTGCTGCTAATAGAATCTTCTTGTGATAACTAGTTGTTGGAGGTCTTGCATGGAGTGACCACCTCAACGGCCCGAAAGACCCTTAGAAGATTTGGGCATATAAAAAATACATACAAATGTGAGAAAAAAAATTGAACCTACCGATTGAATATTGCAATTTGGAGTATTCCTTTGATTCCGATTTCAGAATTCGTGGAGTGCTAGTTTTGTATGGTAATAATTATGGTGAATGAATATGCCAAAGATCGCCTGCATCACACAAATCACACCCTGACTCTCTTCTGTGACTGTAGCGTCTCTTCCGTCTTGATTCTTTTGCTGGAGTTGCGGTTGAGTTCCGATGTGCTGAGTGATTTCAATGGAACATCGTCATCGCAGTCCGTAGCCACTTCCATATCGCTTTCGACCTTGATAATGTCTTCTGAAAAGCTAGGCGAAGGCGACGGTAGGTCTCTTGGGCTCTTTGTGTTGGCCCTTCTTTTGAGTGCCGGATTTTTGGGCAAGAGCACCGTGCGCATCTTGCGTGGAGTTGTAGGCGGTGTAAGAACATCTGACTCTGACTTGACCTCAGATAAGACCTCCTCCTTGATCTCTTTCTTGAGCTCTTTCTTGATTTCCTTGATTTCAGCCTTGACGCTGACACTACCCCTCGATGTCGAGTTGCTCTTCGCAAGTTTCTTAGAGTCGAGCTGTTCTTGAGTCAAGAACAAGTCTGGAATCTCTCTCTTCAATGCTCTGATAAAGTCATCGCAGTCACACAACACCTCGTAGTCAACAAGGCCAGCCCATTGCTTGGATACAGACGTTTTGTTCACAAAGATGACTTTTCCGCCTCTTTCACGGATAGTTTTCGACATGCTTCTCACTAACTTTTTGACACCATCAACCTTCAACGAGGTGCCCATAATTAAGAGCAAATCAGATTTCATGCTCAAGTCGAGATTCAAACCCTTGGCGAGAATTTCCGACTGCGGGTGATTTTCTCCATACAATACAATATCTGGTCTCAAGATCCCGATGTTGCCTGTCAAGCGCTTTCCCGAGTACAATCTCTCCTGGTATTTAAGGTGGCAGTTTTCACACTCAGGGTATTCGCCCTGCTCCAACATCAGCTGGCTCTTCGGCGTCCATTCAAAATGACTGAAGCACTGGGTACATGAGAGCTTATGAAGGTTGCCGTGCAATTGGACCACATCCAAGTTCTTCCAGTTCTCTTTGAAGTGCTTGTTGGAGCTATGTTCGATCTCGTTAAACTCGGCCGTGTTGATTCCACAGTTGAGGTTGATGCTCTTTTCCAAGCTATCGATATTCTGTGTGTAGCATCTGAGAAGCTTGTTCTTCTCCTTCAACGTCTTGATGAACTTGTGGGTTTCGGTTGCTTTGGCCCGCAAAGAATGTTTATAGAGCCCCTCCATGAACGTCCCAAAGATTGACAACGTCACGCTGTTTCTGAAAAGTGAGATATCAAAGAGGTCCTGACCCTTGATGAAACTGGTGGGATATTTTGCTTTCACAATGTTGTACAACCCGTCGTCCGAACGGAAATCCGGGATGCCTGCGTTGCACGAGATTCCTGCTCCGGTAAGGAGAGTGGTCTTTTTCGCCTTGAAGATGGTCTTAGCCACCTCGTGGAGCTTAATGGACTCCTCGGCCGAGATCTGGTCAATGTTTAAGAGATTTACACTCTTCATGGTCATTACCGGATTCCCTGGGGATGGCTGCGGATGTGAAAAGGCTCCCTCGGTTGACTGTAGGGCTAATTAGTCAGAATAGATTTTGCTGCCTAGAACAATCTCAGAAAAAGAATGAATGTTGTGTGCTAGAGGACAAGATGTCGGTCCCTTTTTTTTTGTGAGACCTACGAGGCTATTAGGCAGGTGTTTACTTAATGCCTGTTTAGTTAAATGAGCTCGGTTCGCTGGGGCTGGATGCAGTGCCAGATCACTTAGTAGAAGGTAATAGGAGGATTGGATTGCGTTTTACTTTTACAATTCTCGGTGAATTATGCCATTCTGCTTTGTTTTCTAGGATTTAACTTGGTTTCGGCTAGTTCGCCGTCTTTGCCGGCGGTCACAATGATCGTTTATTCTCCTCCACATAATGTCCCTCCTTCGCCTGCTCCAGTGCGGGTTTTCTCTTGCTACTTCGGCCAGCAGCCTGCAGAGTGCCGGGACAGCTCCTGGCAGGTAAAGTTGTGTAACCGTGTTTTATGACAGTCAGACGTGTAGACGCGGACGTGACCGGAGGACGTGTACCTTTATTCCTGACGGACTTTTCGTCGTCGCTCACTACTGTGAATTTCATATGCCCCACAAATGCTTTTCATAGGTAACTTTCAGAAGAAACATTAAAAGTGCATTGTCTGCAGTCTTCATTTCTACAACAAATTTCCTGAAACGATATACTCTCTATGATCCTAGGCTTGCGTAGAGTTCACGGCTAACTCCATAATAAGACGGGTGGCCAAGTGCAAGAATGGGTAGGCAGAGAAAGAGCTCATTTCGTCAACCTCCTGTCTAGCAGGTATGTCGCCGGATGAGCTCTCCCAGCCATCGAATTTGAAGTCAACAAGGTAGTTGTTAGGCTCCAATTGGAACAACTGTATCTGCATCTTCATCAAGTCTGGCGGCACGACTTCGTCGTCCTTCATCGTGTCGTCAACAACACTTGGGCCGTACTTCCATCTAACCCTAATAGTCCATAATTCTTCCTCAGTAGGCTTCGACCATTCAGCTCCCAAGTTCTTCAATGCACGATAGATTTCTCCCATCACGTCCAATGGGTACGAACGTGATCTGATGCCAAAATGCCATTTGGTTTTCAGCTTCTTGGTGGAAACTGGATTGATTTTGGCTTGGCCAGATGATGTATGATTCATCATGAATGCTCTGTGGATAGACGGAAGCGAAGCGGGCAAAATAGCAATGGTCGAGTTAGGTAACGTGGACAAGTCTGGCACCATGGCCAATGTCTGATATGTCAACGATTGTTGAACACCAGGAGCTCTGTGAGTGGAAGGAGCTTCGTCAGAGTTGATGGTGTTCCATGAAGGAGGAGGGCTCTGCGACAAGAAGGTGTCCATCTTCTCTGTCTTGTTCTTCTTCAAATCCTTCACCAACGAATGGTTTTCTTTCATCAACAAGTATGCATCAAGAATCTCGTTGGATTGTTGCTGTGGATATTGTTGTTTGTTGCAGGAGTTGATAACACCCAAGATCTCATCGCGATCGTAGCCCATGGTCATTGCCAATGCGCTGATGACGTCCTCGTCAATGTCGATCTTGTTGTGAATTGTCTTGGACAAGTCAGGTGGTAACAAGTACTCCTCGAAACCTTGCTTGAACCACTCATCCTCCATGATCTCGTGGATTGTGATTCTGTTGAGCGGATTTACCACCAACATTCTCGTCAACAAGTTCTTTGCACCGGGCGAAAGATAGTTGGGTAATGTATAGACACCATTGCTAATCTTCTTGAACAATGCAGGGATGAAGTCATCGTCAAAGGGTAACCGACCACATAACAACACGTACAAAATGACACCCGAGGACCAGACGTCGACCTCGGGACCGGCGTACAACTTACCACTGATGACTTCTGGAGCAGCGTAATTCGGAGAACCACAACTTGTTTTTAAGAAGTTACCGTCAGTCATAATGTTGGACAAACCAAAATCCGCGATCTTGACATTGAGCTGGTCGTCCAACAACAAGTTCTCTGGCTTTAAATCTCTGTGGACAATCTTGTGTCTATGGCAGTACTCGACGGCAGCAATAATTTGCTGGAAGAACCTTCTGGCTTCATCCTCGGGCATTCTGCCCCTTTGCACAATATAGTCGAACAACTCCTTTCCGGCGAATTCAATGACCATGATGATCTCGTCCTTTGACTTGATAACGTCGTAAAGTTTGATGATGTGAGGATGTCTCAAGAGACGCAAGTAGGAGATTTCTCTCTCGACACGGCCTTGCATGTCTGATTTGGCCAAAGTCTTTCTGTTGATAATCTTCAAGGCGACCTTTTGGCCTGTCGTTAAGTGTTGGGCCAACTTGACCTTTCCGAACGATCCCTCGCCCAATGTTTTAATGATTTGGTACTTGCCAATCCGATTGGGTGGAGCTGCGTTGGGGTCTGCTTGCTGGTCATTGTGGTGGTGATGATGGTGATGGTGATGGTGATGATGCTGCTGGTTGTCCTGAGGAGTCTGCTCGGACATCGTGGGTGTTTGTTTGGCGACTCTAGTTACTTGCTGTGACGTTCGTGCTTAATGATTGTGGTGAAGGTGAGCGGGGGATGAAATATGGGCTGCGCACACCCTATGACTCAGGCTGTTGGTGGAGCTTAATGGACGAACAGAGATGGGTTTGGAGCAAAATGGGGTAAATCGGGAGCGCCGCAGGTGCTTATTATCGTGGCTGGCTTCGTTTACTCTTATTTTGCTAGCGTAATGTGGTTTCTGTGAATGGTGAGCGGGGTCCAGACCTGTGTACATGCCAATGAACAGGTATCATTGCCGACTCACACTTCTGTGGAGTTATCCATCACCGACTCAGTTTCCTCTCGAGGTCGTTTTAATGAGGCCCGTAGCTGCGATTGGCCTTGTCATGTGTATCATTCGGCCCGTCTCTCAAGATCTCTTTTTCGTATTTTCGGCCATCATCTCTCCGATAATTGTCTCGGTTGTATGATCCTCTACTATCACTGTCGGACCTATTGTAGTTCGTTTTGGAGCCGAACCGTCGGCCGGGAGACTGTTCACGTCTACGGCCATCGCGACCTTTGTGAATTTTATCGTGTTCCGTCTTACCAGAAGGGTACGTATGCGAATGGTGACTCTGGTTCACCCAGCTTCCTGTCACTCTCTCGTTCTTTCGACCTCGGTTGTAATCTGGCTTCAGTCTTAGTTGCGCAATCATTTGCTGGGCCTGACTTACAGTGTCTCTCTCAAGCTGTTTCTTCCGCTGCTCCAAGAGCTGCTCCGGAATGCCATCCTTGTCTTTCTGAGCACTTAGTAGCAACTTCCATAGCTTCTCGCAGAACTCCAAGCTCTCTTTTTCCCCGAGAAAGTCATTCATCTGTTCCTGGATATCTTCCACGTTCAACAGCTCTTCGCTTTTGAGCAACTCATAGATAAACTCTACGGCAATATCATCTTCCGGTAGATGTTCATGGATGGTCTCCTCCAACCACACTTTGATTACAGGAAGATTGACCTTGGACATGTCCACAGGCTTCTTGAACACCGACGGCATTTTGCCTTTCGACTGAGGTCTTTTCCGAATATAGTAGTTCTCATCCACTTCCTTGATAGCGAAGGACATCTCGTAGATAAAAGGTGGGTGCGAAAAGCGCACTACATTAGATTTGCCAGGTTAAGATATTGTAGGTGAATCCACCACTACGAATTTCTATGTCTTGGTTGTTGAATATGATTATTGACTATTTGTGAAAATTCCATGATAGTATGCGTTTATGTTGTTGAGTTTATTTTTGATAAATACTTCGTTTCATCTCTTCACTTGATTTCATTTATTGTCTGTGGTGAGCAGGAATGACGGATTTCTATAAATGCCACGCACCGCGAACAATCGCCAAACCAAAATTGACCTTGTCCATACAATCCACAAACCTAGTGAAAAAAACCCAACAACAAATTACAACCACATACTCTCTAGTATTAAAAGTTTATGCCCATTTCCTTCAATTCTATTCCCAATCTGTATTGTAGTCCGCTGAAACATTGCACCGCGACAATATGGCTGCAAACTACAGTACCATAAACTACCACATCCTACCATACAAAAGGCAGGCAAATCCTATTCTTTTTCCATTTCCCAAATGCATTGGCCGCTCTCTGACTCTCCCCTTATCATCTTCAGGTGTCCTCCATCAAACCAGCCTCTGGCTCTTTGTACAGCCACCACCCTCCATGAGCTTCTTCGTATCACACAATTAGCCCAACTAACCGACGGTATCGAGATCGCATGCTTGCCCAATATTTGGTCATCAAGTTACACCATATCTGCAAACTACTCCAGCACCTCCACCTCTCCCTACTCCACCGAATCGATGTTCTTTGAGCCTCCTAGTGCCTCAGATTACACATCCGCTACGTCTTTTGAGTTCGAGAAGCCCTGCGACGACCTTTGCGAGTCTCATAGCTCCATATACGATTTGAGTCCACTATCTCGTTTTTTTGTCATCAAATCGTTCAGCGAGGAGGACGTCCATGCCTCGGTCTCCCTCGGGATCTGGACCTCCACCCGGCTTGGCAATGAACGCCTCAATGCCGCCTACCTCGAGTCTCCACATTCAAATATCTACTTGCTTTTTCTGGTCAACGGCTCCTCGAAATTCTGTGGCGTCGCTAGAATGGTGGGTGCCATAGATTTTACAAAGGAAAGCAACATTTGGCTGGGGGGCACCCGCTGGAAAGGCATTTTCCCTGTTGAGTGGCTCCAAGTCCAGGATATCCCCAATAAGGTGTTTCGCTACCTTCGCGTCTCTACCAACAGCAACAAGTGCGTTACCAACTCCAGAGACACCCAGGAGCTTCCTTACCAGATTGGAGTTTCTATGCTTAGTATCTACGCCAACTTCCGGCATCTGAAGTGACTTTTTGGCTCAGTGCGAATATCGGCTATGGGAGCAATATCAGGCAACATTGAAAACAGTCCGGATACAATTTGCAATCTCTAGGCTGTTTGTGATCTACTTTCTTCACACTCAGTCGTCTCTTTCTTATTCATTGCAGCTATGCTCCGTACCATCAATGCTAGACGTGGACTCGTCTCCACCAGAGTTGTGATGCAGAAATCTTCCACTAAACCAGCTGCTCCTGAAAATATTAAATATGGCGCATTTTCGAGAGCCCAAAAGGCATTTCTTGACAGAGTGATTCGTGTTGATCAGGCGGGAGAGCTTGGCGCCAACTATATTTACATGGGTCAGTATGGTGTCCTAAGCAATAAGTATCCACACTTGAAGCCCGTCTTGCAGCACATGTGGGACCAGGAAGTCCACCACCACAACACCTTCAACCGTCTACAGACGGAACGTCGTGTCAGGCCATCCCTTTTGACTCCATTATGGAAGGTTGGTGCGGTTGCCATTGGAGCTGGAACGGCTATCGTCGGCAAGGAGGCTGCTATGGCGTGCACTGTTGCGGTTGAAACAGTCATTGGAGGTCACTACAATGAGCAGTTGCGTGTGTTGATGAACCAGTTTAACATTCCCATTTACGACAGGGAGACTGGGGAGCCTCTCAGCAAAGATCAGATCACCGCGGCCATTAAGACCAGTCCGGAACTCGCCTTGTTAAAGGAGACCATCAGCACATTTAGAGACGAAGAGTTGGAGCATTTGGATACGGCCGTGGAGCACGACGCCGAGAAGGCTGTGCCTTACAGGCTTCTTACTGAGACGATTAAGCTTGTATGTCGGGGTGCCATCTGGACTGCTGAGAGAATATAGTGGCAGAAAAATTTATTTTCCAGAGAAAGGTCAAGCGAAAGCATATATCAAATGAAGAAACGAATGAAGGAAAGTAACCGGACAGAACGCCAGCAAGCTTTACAAAAACCTCCAACCTCCAGCTCATCGCTTCGTTCCAACTACCGATCCCCCACAGAACCGTACTGCACACTGCCACATTTACGCAGAAGTAAACAAGGACTAAACTCAACCATATCTTTTACCATTCTGAAAACCCTGTCTATGCCAGCGAAGACCACCAAATGTCTCGAATCAGCATAATAAGTCGGTCGGGTGGCCTGACATATAGCGGGTCCAGAAATCTCCAGAAGCATCGAGACGAGTTCCCCATACTTGATTTCAAAGAGTTATCCATTTGTCTACAAGGATGTGATTTTACCGCCAACGAAGATTTGGTGTCAAGACCCACAAGCCAGTATGTCCGATCCCTCTTTGAGCAACTTTTGGACACGTTTATGGGCTTTTCTCCCGAGTACTGTGTATCTGCCACAAGAAATTTATTACGGTCTTCTGCTAGTGCAGAAACAAGCAAAGAACTAAGCGATGAAGACGTCTCCAACGACGATACCGCTAATACAATGCACACTTTGGTGCTTTTTCGTGCCGCTGAAACCATGCTTCAGACATGCGGAATACATGACTTCACATTGATGGATCTCATGAGGCCAGATCCGCAGCGGACAAGGCGAATTTTGAGTGCCGTCATTAATTACGCCAGGTTCAGGGAAGAGCACCTTCGAGAGTGTGAGCCACTTGTGCGTATCTGCGAGAGCAACATGGAGCAGGTGCGTAATATTGAGGATGCCAATAGCCAGACTACCAATAATATCGGAATTTTGAAGGAGCGGCTTGAAGACGAAGCTAATGGCGAGGAGAATCATCGCAAATCCACACTCGCTCAATTGACCAACTACAATTCGCGGTTGGAAATGAAGCTCAAGAAGCTACAAAGATCACAGGAGATTCTCAAACAAGAGCATGGACAATACAAAGAAGAGAAGGCTAGACTTTTCGAGAAGTTGGAAGATAATCACTTCCTCATAGGGGAGTCGACAAACGAGCTCGAGAAACTCAAGTCATACTCCATGGCTGACCCATCCCTAATAAATCGAATTGTCGAAGAATTGAGGAACAACCTCAGTCAGCATGAAGAGCACCTTCGCACAACAGAGGAGGCCCTTCGTAATAAGACGACGACAGTCAATTCGATTCAACATGTGGAAGATGAATTGAGGAATCTTATCAAGATCGTTCAAGAAATTTCCAATGACCTACGAAGACTCCAGGACGAAAGGGACAAATTGGTGAAACAATCTGACGAGCTTGAACACAAGAGACACTCATCCGAAGAGCTTGACGTGCTCGTCCAGCGGATGAAGCGCCGCCTTCAAAAGTCTGAGGAGAAGATCGTTAAGCTCAAACAACAAGCCCAAGAGAGAGATGAGAATGCAAAGGACAAGCTCAGAGCACTTGAGAACGAGTACACTCTTCTTTCTCAGGAAAGGCATAACAAGGAAAAGAAACTCGACCAAACTAAAGCGGAGATCAACCAATTGGAAGCACTGATCAATTCGATGAGAAACGAGTTTGATGCCGAGTGGAAAAGCACTGAGTCCGCCGTTGCCAAACTAAACGCTCACATCAAAATGTATTTGTCCGAAATCAGGATTCAGCTATAAGTGAACGTTTGCAACAGTGTATATTACTGGACATTAATGGAGTATTGCATTAGCTATTCAATGGTAGAGTCTAACGAAGATGTCTGCTCTTTTTCTTCTGACTGGTCGTCAGTATGCTTAACCTGGCTTTTCTTTGGAATTTTCTTATTGGTCGTGAAAAGAGCAAACAAAAATGCTGCCACAGCAAAAGCAAGATTGAGATAGAAAACATCCTTCAATGCTTTCATGTATGCGTCTAAAGCGACGTCTCTGGTGGCTTCAGGCAAACTCCAGATAACTTCTGGTGACTGTAAAAGGGTCGAATCAGGCAAACTCGACAGCATTCCAGATGCTTTAAGAGCGTCGCGCAAGTATATCTTACCTCTGGCCAAAAGCATCACCTGAGAAGCCACCACACCAAGAACACCACCAAGTGACTTGCAAAAATTCAAAAATACCGTAACCATGATCATAGACCCGTCAACGTCTCCTGGGGCCTTCACCTGTGCTGCTAAGAGGGTACTCTGGAACTGAAAGCCAACGCTAATACCAGCAGGGATCAAAACTCCAATGTTAGTAGCCGTAGAGCTGTCACGACCGAGCAAGAGTACTAAGCCCACACCAATTGGGCCAAATACTGCCGAGATCAACATCGAAACCTTGATTAAGTGCGTGAATCTCATGAATATTCCATTGAATGTAGAAGACAAGGAAACTGTGACAATGAATGGTAACAAGTCTATACCTGACTGCCAGGCGGAAGCATGGTGAATCACCTGGAAGTAAATGGACACATAGTTTAAAAGGCCCATGAAAAACATGAATGAGAAGCATGAGCAGAGTGATGCAGCGATAATCTGAGGCACCGCAACCACCTTGCCTTCGATAAGAGGCTCCTTAGACAAGAAAAAGTTCCACCCCACAAAGCCTGCCAATAAAACCCCTCCCACGACAAATAGAACGATGACAGTAGCCGAGTTCCATGCGAACTCGTTGCCTCCAAAGGTGAGAGCCAAGAGGAACAAGACCAAGGAAGCAGTAACAAGAAACGTGCCCACGAAATCAATCTTGGCCAACTTCTGCAAGATGCTTCCCTGTGGAGGAGCCGGATGGTAGGCAAGAAGAAGCATTCCTAGCGCTAGTCCTCCGACAGGCAAGTTGACATAGAAGCACCATCGCCAATTGACATGAGTCGTGAATGCTCCGCCAATGAATGGGCCGCAAACTGAAGATACAGAAAATGTGATTCCGATGAGGGCCATCGCGAGGGCTCTTTTATGAATCGGCACAGATTCCGAGAGGATAACAATCACCATCGCCTGGATGGCTCCTCCGCCTACACCTTGAATGACTCTTCCACCGATGAGCATGTCCATGTTCTGAGCCAACGCAGAGATGAGCGAGCCAATCTCGAAGATGACGATGGCAGCAGCCAACGTGTTCTTCCGCCCAAATGCAATGGAGATTTTTCCGTACGAAGGTGCTAAACATGCCATGGGGAGCATAAAACCGGATGTCAACCAGCTTACCTTAGAGAAGGAGCCAAACTCTTTGCTGACCTCCGTCAACAACGTCAGCACGATGGTCTGGTCAAGTGCCAGAATAAATAACGTGGTGACTAAACTCGCTAGTGTGAATAATAATTGGTATCCATGTAGGTATTGTTGCGATGCCTTAGTTCCATCTCCAGCATCACTTTGAAGAAACTTTTTCGGCACATTCGTGCTCGGGTCACCACAATCATCTGACAGTGACACCTTCAACATTTTGTGAGAGGTGCCGCAGAAGACAATTAGTTGGGACACCAAGGCTAGCGAACATCAGTTTAGCAACTCCGGTTTTGAGCGCAAGATGCATCGGGTTAGGTCACACGCACAGTCAGTGCAGTTTTGTGGGTTTCGCGGTGGAGATCTACTCTAAATTCGGCCCTCTTGAATTATATATTACTGCTGCCTATCAGAAGTGATTTTTGTTGTACGTGGTGCTATAGGTTATCTTCGTCACACGGGGCCCTTGCGCAAGAAATCCAAAATATTGAGCTCGTTTTCCTCGCCTCCATGGATGGAGTGGTCACTAGACTGGCGGGTTGACGGGTTGTTGTTGTAGACGTAGGTATCGTCTTCGCGGATAGGCATGGTCCCAGCATCCATGGCAGAGAACCGCCGGGATCGGTTGGACTTGTTGGAAACTGATACCATGCTGGGTCTTCTGCCACCAGAATGTTGCGCTGAATGAGAAGCTGAACCACCTGAAGTTCGGCGGCCCGAGAACGAGAACCGGTTCAAGTTCAGGCGGAAATCGGAATCGTCGCCACCACTCAAAATATTAGAGAAATCATGCTTGCCCAGCAAGGCAGAGAACTCTGTATCCAAGCGGATTTTGTTACTCAGACTAGGATCCGAACCCGCACCAGACCCAGGCCCTGAAATTTGTTCAGTAGAGGGAAAACTGCGCTTTTCCATGCGGTTGTTGATGTAGGATTTCAGGAATTTGGCAACGTTGTCTTCTGTAGGGAGGTGCATGAATGGAAGATGAAGGGCACTGAAAAACCTCCTCCACCACGAATAAACCTCAACATCCACATGCATACTGACGGCCAACGAACTCTTCCTTATATTTGTATCAACGGAGCTCAGGTCTCTGTTACTTTGCAGGACATAATGATCAAGCTTACCGGAATGTTCGCGTTCGAAGTGCTTCATGACGGTGTACTGCCATGGCCGTTCCCTGAAAAAAAACACGAGCGAGTCCACCACGCCATTGAAGGGTTGCATAAATGAAACTATGACATTAAGCCAAAAAACTGGTCCGTGAATGCGCTCGTAGCTGAATTGGGTGCACTGCAAGATGAATGGGAAAAGCCAAATTAAGAAGTATGCAAATGGATAGATGAAAATGGACTTCATTTGCTTCTCAATCACTCGCTGTCTTCTGCGGAAACTCTCGAGGTTCGCAGTTTGAATGTCGGCATCCCCAATGACTAATTCAGTATCAAGAGGACCGCCAGGGTGATCTCTTGGGGCAGAAGTGGTGGTTGGGCCCATATTTAGTGTGTTGACACTGGAGCTAGTGCTTGTGCGCGGGGAAAGTGTCTTCTCTTGAGGAAGAATGAACTGCGGAAGAACAAAGTCCATGAATGAGGACCAAAAATAGTTCAAGGCCGAAAAGAAGGATGGTTTCTGGTTCAGAGCACTTGGATGAAGACCCGTCCTCGTCCTCAGCTTGTGCATGGTGGTGAATACACCACCCAAGGTTCTAAACTCGCGGAGAACATGAAAGTAAATCAAGCAATACACAGCAAGAATGATGATCATGATACAGTAACGGGGAACCCAACTGAGTACTAGACGGTACCACACCGGAGCCTGTGGAAGGTAACACCAGCTGACATAGGAGATATAGCCCTTGCCCGCATAAGGCAAGCTCGCAATCACCAAGGGAATAAGGAATGAAAGGACATAGACGTAGTATCTGAATTGATAAAGACCACCTTCCACACGTCCAGTTGCAGGGACCTTGACGGTGAGACTCGGCTTGAATATTAGGAGAAAAGTATGAATAGCAAAGGCCAAGATGGCGAGATCCGCGCCTTCGATGGCGGTGGCGGTGAAAAAGCCAACCACCTGGCAGAAGCGGTGGTCGAAATATGATTGCGCGTCGGCGATGATTCTGGCCGGGAAAATGAGGAGGATGATTGCCTTAAGGAGGTCAAACAAAATCAAAAAATTGATGAGCTGGTGGCGGAAAACCAACCGCCTAGGATCAATGGCCAAAAAGAAGTACATAGCTATGAGGCACATCGTGATGGAGGAGCAGGAGGAGGCAACAGCTAGGATACGCTGGGTCCTGTTCTGGCTCATGGTGAAGCGGGACGCTTGGTCCACGCCAGCGGAGCCCGGTGGGAAATCAGCTCGCTGGAAGATCGGGGCGGCCCACTCTGCCCACATATTCGTCATTTTTGCGATTGTAAGTTAGCAACGGGGTGTCATGAAATCGAAGCAAAGGATGAAGGATGAATACGACAGGATGGCAGCCAACGGAGTGAACGGGAGAGCCTAAAGAACCCCCGATTAGTCAGAGAAACGGTGTGAGACAACGAAAAAAAAAATCCTGGAAGCGAAAAGAAAGACTCGTAGTACCAGCGAATGAGCGCTCTATTATTAACGGTGGTTTTTTTTTTTTGGCTTGAAAGTTTTGCACAGGCTACATACTAACCAGCAAAGGGGCGAGGCGCGGAAGGTTGGCCGCAGCTGAAATACGGGCGACGGCCTATCTGTGGAAGCGATAACTGCATCGAGGTCGAATAAATTCAGCTTTCTTTGATAGGCGTTTTCATGTTTACTTATTTGAGGGTCATGCCACTTAGTTGTCCTGGTGTGTGGACTGCAGCTATGTCTCTTGAGTCCTCAGTGATGTCGCACGAACCAGACTTGAATGGCGTATTCGTATAGAATGCGAGAGGTGGCAACCTAAAATTATCCATGACGGTCACGAAAAAATGACACAATGAAAGTTAGTAGCGACTAGGAGCTCATGACTACCGGAGTCAATTCTTTGAAAGTAGACGTCATAGGGCTTTGTAGGTAGACGTCAAAGCGATCTTGTAGGCTCGCGATTCCATACTGCTGAAGCATCTGACAAAAGCTTTCCGAAGAATAAGACATGGTGTCTCTGCAAGACCTTGGGAACCTAAAGAAGGTTGCTTATGGAATATGCGGATTCCGCTAGTTCCGGCTCGAATGCTGCTATCATAATGTCGTTATTATTCTTTATTCTTTTTATTTTCTATTTGACTGAATTATTATTTTTCAGTGACTAACATGACTAATTGCGAAGAGAAGCGTCGAGAACATCCGCCATAATCGAATAACCGTCTCCTTGTTAATTTTATTTGGCCTGACTAGGGGGTGGAGAGTCATTGCTCGTGCTGGTCCACCAACCTCAAACCAGTCAACATCGCCAGGCTTCTTCCATGACCATAGTACTTTGTAACCTTGTAACCATGAAAATGGCACATTCACCGAAAAGAAGGAAATTTGCCTGTAGTGCCAGCCGACAACAAATAACATGTAGGTCCCACGAAATTCTTGACATAAGCCTGAGATTCACCAATAAGAAAAGCCAACGTTGGAACTAGCCCGACGGCGAGTTCTTACGACTTTTAATGAAGAATACGCAAGTGCAAAGATGAAATTGTCTTCGGAAGAAGGCATCTGATGCCGTCATCTCATAACCTAAGCTCAAGAAATGAATCGACGTCCAGAATATGGAACTAGTCACAAAATATAAGTGAATACCTGTATCGATAGTGGCTGCAAGGAAACTAGGACAATTGGGTAAGAGCAGGAGATGTAAGAGATACCAAGCTGGACTCAACAACACGCTGACGATGTAGGACAATACGCTGATCGTGAAGGAGCATGGCATCCACTCAGACGAATTGCCAGGGTCAACAACCTCCACCAATAATGGAATGAAAGTCACCGACAGGGCTCAGCCCAGAAAAAATGAAAAGAACAAAGCAACTGGCGCCGATTATGGGGAAAGCAGCTTTAGATTTCAGTATTAAACCATCTAGCCTTGTTACTTACACTAGCCACAATGTGCTCAGTCCAGCAAAAGTGAAGGTCGCTCTGAGAAACCAAGAGACCTTGAAAACCAGAAACCCGACATCAATACCAGTGAAGTTAGCGAAACAATAACACTCCCAGCTAAGCCTTCACCACAATGCTTTTCTTCTTAGTAGCGATATAAAGAAAAAACTGTCATGGAGAAGTGCTGCATTTTCATGCAAATGAGTACAAAATTATTATGTTAGCTGATAAAGAAGAACCCGTGCTCGTCATTTTGTTGTTCGATCGTCCATGTTTTACATTCTATTTTGTTTCACATTCAAATATTCCTACGCCCTCTGCTCACAGTAATGATAGCTATAAGTGTTTGACGAGTGGAGCTACAGAAACTCACTCAGAACTCCCTTATTGGAGCAAATATCAGCAGCTTCTAATCCTATTAGACGCACTCGAACACCCGCACACACATGAGGATCCCTATAGCAAGAGCAAATATGGGATCGTAGCCGAAGCAGAGTTGATATCAAGTCTCAGTACATAGATGCCACACGGGCCGTCACATTTCACAATGATTGCTGAAAGCAGCTTCAAAGTCCATCCATGCTTGAATTGGATGTTAATCTAGTTTTCTTTTCATGAGCCTTTCGTATCTCATGAGCTATTGTTGCAATGGTGCGTACAACACCTGCGTCACATACTTTCTCTTGTATCTCACCACAGATGCCACTGCTAACGTATTATGCTTGATGCTTGTGGTGGCTAAGTGATTGAGCACCACATGATTAGGAATAGGTAACGCTCCCGAGTTGTTATCCTTATCCTGTGAGTTGAAGTTGTTCAAGATGACGTTTTCCAAGTGCGGTGGCAACTGTGGAGGATGCAACCACGCCTGCTGCTGTCCGTTCTTGGACTTGGCCTGCTCATCAATAGCTAGATAGTACTGTTCCATCACCTTAGGGTCAACAAAGATGGGAGGAATGTCGCTGATGTAGTTGTATTTCTTGTTGTTAAAGCTCTGGTCTCCATCCTCGTCGTGATATCTCGAGTATCCATTGCCCATGTCGTCGTCATCGTTGGTTAGTCCGAAGACGGAGTTGGAGCGGCCGCGGCTCGAGGACGTGGTCCGGCCCCTCGGCTGCGCCTTCTCCTTTTCTTGCTCTTCTTTCTCATGGAGTTCATGCTCTGCTTGCTGTTGCTCCAAGTGCAGACGCACATGCTCAGGTGTCACTTCCACATAGTTGACGAAGTTGCCCATTTGATCTGTCGCAGTGGGCAAGAAGTCCGAGAATCTTAATTCGTTATCAATGACAAATCGGAACCTATGCGTTCCGACCGGTAATCCAAGTGTCACCGACATGGTTCCGTCCGGCTGCTTCTGCAAGCCAATCATCTTTCTCCAGCCAGTGAATGAACCTGTAACATAAACTTTATCGCCACCTTGGACCCATTTGATGTCAACGGGAACGGTGATATCGGGGTCCGGTTGGGCCTGGGGCTGTGGTTGTGGATCAGCCTGGGGCTGTGGGTTCTGTTGTGGCTGTTGGTCCGAGTTGGGGGCAACAGGATGCTCGACGTTCATCTTGTCTGCGTCGTTTTCGTCGGTGAAAATCAACGTGGACTTTCTGCGCACGGGAGGCGCCGTGTTCTGTTCATTATTCTGTTCGGAGTCCTTGGATATGCTGTCGAGGGCGTCGGAAACGTCCACCATGGAGATATCTTTCTGTTCGGACATGACGGGGTGAAAGCGAATGAACAGGAGGGACCGCAGATAAGGAAAACGGGGGGAAGTGTCAAGATAGAAAGTTGAACGGCCCTATGTAGGGAGTACGTTGTCAGCAATCACGATGTGTTATGGGATTGCCAGGTTCAGGGCCACCTGGGTGATGTAGTATTTTCCGTTACAGAAGTGGGGGGCCTGACGTGTTGAGGCGAAGCTGGTGGTCAGTGGGGCGCTTGGCAGACAAACGCGAAAAATTCGAGGCCAAAATTGGCTAGATGTAGCTGGGAAACGAGCGATTTGCAAAGATTTCACAATCCGAATGCGACGTTATCATAACGACTGTCGAAAACTCGGCCACCTCGGCCACGGTCCGGGGTCACGTGATCGGAAGGGACTTTCTAGGGTCGGTTACTTACTGATCCAGGTGGTTCTAGTGTCGGAGGATTGAGATATGGGGTTTTAAGAGGCTAAACTTTGAATTCTAAGCTGGTGATTGGCTGTACCGCTGTGTGCTAGCAATTTGACGGTCGTACCTACTGTGGGTGTTTCTCCTTAAATTATGAGCGCGCACTCCACCTTACTGAGCCATGGAACATGAAACAGGCGAGAGTAGGAAGAAAGCGGCGAAGAAGACGAGGAAGAAGACTAGACCAGAGGACATGACATGGCCGAAAATACAATCTATGCTACTTTATTTCTTTTTTCCTAAAATTTCGTATTCTAATCCACCCCTTTTCGTCAATACATCTATCCTCTGTTATACACACCGCCGTGGAAAAAGACAAGATCCAGTGTACTACGCCACGAACACCGATAATGTACTTCCAACACCATAATCGCCCCTTCTCCCTCAACATGAAACCTTGCCTTAGATCTGCAAAGTTTCGGCAGATCCCAAAGCCCGTAATTCGTTGTGGTCCTTCCTCCAACATTGTGGTGGCCCAAAACGGTAAGTGGTTGAAACTAGTTTAGGATTTTGCACCCAAAGTCTCTCACGTCCCAAGGATATATAAGACCCAGCATATCTCTGGCTCTACCAAAACCATGTCTATATACATCGATCCCCAGGCCATTGTGTTAAATTACACGGTGGGTGACTATGCATTGGAAGTCACCTTTGGCCAACTTGAGCAGTCTACGCAAACATTCATGAACTTTGCCATTATCCACGGGGTTGCTGTTGGCGTGGGGTTTCTCTTACTTGTGCTGTCGTGGGCAATTGTCATCAACAAAAAGACCCCCATTTTCATCATGAACCAGGTGTCGTTGTTCCTCTTGGTGCTCAGATCTGCCCTTTATCTTGTATATTTGAGAGGCCCTCTCACGCAATTGTCGTACATTTACACGGGCATTTTCAATGGCTCTTGGAGAGCATACGACATCACTTTGGCTGCCAACGTCCTCTTTTGTGTTCTTGTTGCGTCTGTTGAAACAACAATGGTCTTTCAGGTCTACGTAATGTTCAACTCCAGCAAACAGAAGTTGTGGGGAAACGCCTTGGTTGGTCTCTGTGGAGCTTTGGGGATTGCGGTGGTCGTCCTCTATATCAATTCTTCTGTCCATGTAACAAAAGTGTTGAGAGCTCAGTTATCCAACAAGGAATTCTCTCAGTATGCTAACTGGGTAGGCAATCTTCCCATCATTATGTTTTCTTGCACGGTCAATCTCCTTAGTGTTATTTTGGTTCTGAAGCTTGCCATCGCAGTAAGAACGAGATGGACCCTTGGCCTCAAACAGTTCGACAGCTTTCATATTCTCATTATCATGATTTCGCAAACGTTCATTATTCCGTCTGCTTTGGTGATTGCAAACTACAGCAATCCATCGTCTAACTTTTTGTCTTCTTTGAGCTTTATAATTGCTGTGTTTAACTTGCCTTTGGGCTCTTTATGGGCAAGTTCTTCCATTAATGGGTCGCATCCAACCTCAACAGCCAATACAGTGTTGCAGAGAGTTGATACCTCAGCTTCGTCTCGGGATACCCTTGCTACCAAGGAGAAGTATATGGGCAAATTCTTTACTCCGGCGGTGACCGACTTAGAGAAAGGTTCTGGGCTAAACACACACTTTGAGGGCCAGGACTCGGAGTCGCTCGAGGAGATTTTCCAAAGCTTTGAAGATAGAGGAAAAGTGTCTGTGAGTACAAGTGGCTACAATTGAGGGGCTAGTGTCTTACTTGATATTGTGAAATATCTATTACTTTCTAATTCTTTGTTTCCTGGTGCAAGTGTAGCCTGTGCATGGAATCGTGGTACTCTTAACCGTGGACCTTATGATGTGGCGCTGCTTCCACAAATAATATCACTGTAACTAATTAAAATATACTGAGCTTTTTGTTTTTTTTTCGTCCTTCCTTGCATGAATCTGTAATTCTATTTTACCTAGCCATCATATTGTGGCGCCCAAAGTACTTTGCGGAACAGAATATACCCTGAAGAACAAAAAATTCACACTTACATACAAGTTAAGAAGAGACCATTGAAGCCAACATCAGTTTGATCTAGGTAAAGACCATAGACGACCCTTTGCCCTATCCAATCAAGCTTCACCACTCTCCATCTCTAGCGCTGCACACAAGCCAGGATCCAATTCATAGTGAGGAACATCACCCAATCTTGGAAAGACCACACCTTCTAAAATCATGACAGACTATGACGATCCCTTCCAAATGGATGAGGATTTAGGCACCAAACTGGGGAACAAGCTGCCGTCTCCATTTTCGGATGGCGTGGAGCTGGCCAACGTGGACATGGATATCACTCCTCGTTACTCGGAGCCTGCCGTAATCAAGGACCAGAGCATGTTGTACAAGGATTCGAAACTTCTACGAAGCAGGCTCCAGCATATCAAGTTGGAGGAAACTGCTGGGACTACCACAGAGGAAGACGAGATGACTTACGAGGAAGACGCCGACGATAAATACGACGCTGAGGCGGGAGCTAAGCTCGAAGCGGAATTCATGTCGAACGAGGCCAAGGGCCCGCGGTCGCTCACGCCGCCTGAAAACTTTGGGCCTGTGATAAACAAGATCTACCGGTCGTCGTTCCCGCAACCCCCTAACTTTGCGTTTCTCAAGACCCTCAAGCTCAAGTCGGTGCTTTGTCTTATACCGGAAGAATACCCGAAGACACACGAGGAGTTTTTCGAGAAGGAGGGCATCAAGCTCTTCCAAATGGGGATGTCGGGAAACAAGGAGCCGTTTGTGAAAATCAGCAGCGACTTGATTACCGAGGCCGTGAAGATCGTCATGAATCCAGAGAACCAGCCAATTCTCATCCACTGCAATAGAGGCAAACATAGAACCGGATGCTTGGTGGGCGTGTTGCGGAGGCTCCAGGGTTGGTCGCTCACCATCATCTTCGACGAGTACAGAACGTTCGCTGCTCCGAAGGAAAGACACATGGACCAGCAGTTTATTGAGTTGTACGACCTGACAGAATTGTCCCGGTATGCACATGAAAACGGCTTACTCCCAATGAAGTGGGACTAACAGCTACAAGCATTTCCAAGTATTGGAGGATGAAACCTAATTATTATCACTTAGTTTCCTGGTACTCTAGCTATCTTTTAATTTTCAGGGAGCAACTTGGATGAGGGCCAGAAAAACTGCTTGCCATAGATGGTGGCATTTCCCAATGCTAGAATGCTCACGGCGGCAGGCGAGACTCTCCCACTCACCAAGCTGCGCAACGCCGGTCTTCCATTGACAAGCAAATAGAGAGTCGACCACGCAAACGTGAATCCCGAGCCATTGGCGGTGTCTCCGTCAAAAATGATCCAACCACCCAAGGCGTTGGCTGCACCAAACGTGAAGCAAGACGTTCTGGTTGGCTTGGTCAATGCCAATTGCTTGCTAAATTGCGATGAACCTCCACTAGACCCCAACTTTGAGTCCACAGGTGCGTGGGCGTTGAACCCCAAATAGAGTAGAGACGCCGAGAGTGCCCAAGCCGGCAACGGCGACTGTGAGGCGGCATTGAAGTAATGTTCCGACGATTTGGTGACTTGTTCCATGGAGAAAGAGAGTTGGAGCAATCGCAAAGTGCACGCAGTCCAGTGCGACTCCACATTCCACCAGTTGATGGTGGTACAGCATATAACTAGAAGAAATCTACATGACATTCCACTAACTTCTGTGTATTGTACACTAATTTACAACCAAATATTTCATCAAGAACTAAACTTAAGATCTCTCGCCTCTCAATCTTCTGGCCAACTGGATGTCCTTCTTCTGGATGGTGACTCTCTTGGCGTGGATAGCACACAAGTTGGTGTCCT